>JADLZK010009551.1:0-78749 GCA_015847255.1 Hyparrhenia diplandra | reverse complement strand
AATGCAACAAGCTATCTATGCAAGCCCCAAGTCAATTCTATTGTCTCTAATCCACTCAAGGCTATGTCGCTAGTTTACTCCTAGGTGAACAAACAATTTTAACTAGATTACAACTAGGAGCTAACAAGACTAAGCAACCTAACACACTACTCAAGCTAACAAGCTAAGCACCCTAGCAAGATATACTACAAAGTAAATGCAAAGAGGTGCTTTCGAATACAATACCACCGTTGTTGAGTAGAGGTTGTGGCCAATCACCGTCTACAAGAAATCTCCAACGAGCAAGAACAATGACACAATGATTTTTCACCGAGGTTCACGTGCTTGCCAAGCACGCTAGTCCCCGTTGTGGCGACACACTCACTTGGCGGTTGCTAAGCAATGGCGGTGCCCAAACCCCTATGGGCGCTCAAGCAAACGATCACAAGAGAGGGTCCAACAAGCCACGAGCAATCCACTAGTGCTCCTTTTCGCACCTCCTCCAGCGGGGTAAGGAACGACCCCTCACAATCACCACCGGTGTGGCCTCAAACAAGCTCCACTTGAGCTCAACACCGCCTCTTGCTCCAAGCCGCTAGGGAACAGGGCAAATTCCCAAGAGAAACAAGAATCCGCGGCTTCTCCAAGGATGAAGTGCCTCTAGATGCAACCGATGATGCAATGCACTTCTATCACTCTCAATCTCACCAAGAATTCGAGTTAATGGATGGAGAGATGAGTGGAGAGGAATCACAAATGCTCACTAGCAAGTTGAAGCTTCAAATGTGCAAGAGAGAGCCCTAAGGAACCAGCCAACCAAGTATATATATGGCTCCTCCTCGAAATGGAGCCGTTGCTCCAAAAAATTTGCTCTCTGCAAGGGTGACGGACGCACCGGACCGAACCACCGGGAGGTCCGGGTCGCGAACCGGTCCTCGCTTCCGGTCGCTCTGGACAAACCTCGCTCCCACACCGACAGCTCCAACCACGCGTCCGGTCACCGGTTCGGTCAGCACCGAAGCGTCCGTCCGGGATCCGATCGCAGCGTCCGGTGAAATCGGCCTACGAGAGCTCTCCACCGGACGCACCCACCGGAGCCACCGGGTCGCGTCGTGTCCGTCGAGGCCCAACGCGTCCTCGTCAGCCACGAAACATCTGCATCTTTTTTTTTTCTTTGCTCTTTGCATCAAACTTGCTTCGCCTCTTGCCATAGGTTGCCAACACGTCCAAGATGATTACGATATCACCAATGTTAGCACGTTGATAAGTTAGGCAAGATCAAAGTTAGTGCTCTCAAGTCCTAAATGCAATATGCAAGTCGATATGGACCTAGAAGCACTTCATGCGGGGATTGTCGCGGCATTCCCTCTTTATAGTCGGCTATCTATCCTATAATGTGATCACACGCTCTATCGTGTCTTGATCACTAAAAGGAAAACCCTATCAAGTATACCTTTGCCTTGATCTCCGGGTTCCTCTCAAGCCGATCACCGAGCTTGACGATCCATCATGTCCACCATCTTTGTCCATGTTCATGATCATCATGCTCCTTGTCATCCACCTAATCCTTCCTCAAATCATACACTTAGAGCAAAGGGATTAGTCCACACGTGTCGTCATCAATTTCTAAAACCAAACATGAGATTTCAATCTCCCCTTTTTGGTAATTGATGACAACTCAAAACACAAAAGATTTGAAATAAAATTCAATTGAACTTGAATTGCTTGCCCATAGGAATTTGATCATGAATCAAGGATTGGACAAACATTTCAAGGTTCGGTTTTGGTAGTAGTAGCTCCCCCTACATATGTGCTTCCATGTGTTTGGATCAAGGTGGCACATATGTATGGATAGAAATCTTGGAGAGAGGTACTAATATCAAAAGAGATGCTAAGGTTCTAGAATTTGGACCTTTGAAGTGTGAAACCATCGGAGTCCTTAGCATCAATGTAACTAGATAATCATCAAAACTCAACATACCCCATGAGATCAACATTATAGGCTAAAATGTGAGCTTTGTCTAGATACATCCTATGCATGCTAGTTGGTCAATACACCAATCAATTTGCAAAAAACTAGCATACACCAAGCAATCATGTATATTGAATTTAAATTGCCAATGCAACATTTCATTATGATCATGCACAAACAAATGCACAAATAGTCTATGAGCTTGCTCCCCCTATTTGTGTGATCCTTTCCAACATCTTTGTGACTTATTTCTCCCCCTTTGTCAACAATCACCAAAAAGGTGTAAATGAGAGAAATCAAGTCAATCAAAGTATCACATGTGGTCTCATCTAGATCACTTGCCTTTCCATGTATTCAAGTTTGAACCAAGGACAAGCTTTTTCACACCTCATATGCATAAGGGTTATCTTGTACCATGTTAGAATACACATCAATAGCGCATTATCTAGAGTTGACACTAGGATTGCAAGCACATAAACATGTCATATGCCACCACTAGTTCATAGAACCAAACAAAGCAATAGTGGTGCCACACATACATTGAAATCATTTAATTTTCCATGAATGAGCCTAGTAAGCATGCATGATGGCTAGATGCACTAACAAGTCCTTAGCAACATATGAATGCCATGACAAACAACTTTTACCTTGGGTTTATCGAAGGAGAGGCATGTCATATAAGTGGGGTGCATCAACTCAAGTTGGAGAAGTCAATAATGTTCAATTCTCCCTTTAGCGTGCAAAACCTCTTCTCATCAAGTGGCTTGGTGAATATATGTCGGCTAGTTGATCTTCGGTGCCAATGCCCATGATACAAATGTCACCCTTTTGTTGATGATCTCTTATGAAGTGGTGCCTTATATCAATGTGCTTTGTTCTTGGATGTTGAACCGGATTTTGAGTCATCTTCCTTGCACTTTCATTGTCACAATACAATGGAACTTTGTCAAATTTAAAACCAAAATCCTCAAGGTTGACCTCATCCATAGCAATTGAGTGCAACAACTTCCCGCACTAATGTATTCGGCTTCGGCGGTTGAAAGAGCAACACTATTTTGCTTCTTTGAAGACCATGATACTAGTGATCTTCCAAGGAATTGACATGTGCCACTTGTGCTCATTCTATTGATCTTGCACCCTCCATAGTCGAATCCGAATATCCAATCAAATCAAACTTGGATCCCTTTGGATACCATAGTCCAACATCTTGTGTGCCCTTCAAGTACCTCACAATTCTCTTTGTTGCTTTGAGGTGACTTTCTCTTGGATTGGATTGATATCTAGCACACATGCCCACACTAAAAGCAATGTCCGGTCTTGATGCGGTTGCATAGAGCAAGCTTCCAATCATGGACCGATACTTCTTTTGCTCAACCATTTTGCCACTAGGGTCGGGGTCTAAGCTTCCATTTGTTCCCATTGGTGTGGACATTGACTTGGCATCTTGAAGGTCAAACTTCTTGATCATATCCTTGATGTACTTGCCTTGACTAATGAATGTGCCATTCTTTAATTGCTTGATTTGGAGTCCAAGAAAGAATGTGAGCTCTCCAAGCATTGACATCTCAAACTCATTGGCCATCATCTTAGCAAAATCTTCACAATAATCTTGATTGGTTGACCCAAAGATAATGTCATCAACATAGATTTGCAACACAAACAAGTCATTCCCAATCTTCTTGGTGAAGAGAGTGGTGTCTACCTTGCCCATCTTGAACCCTTTAGAGAGAAGAAAATCTCTCAACCTCTCATACCATGCTCTAGGTGCTTGCTTCAAGCCATACAAAGCTTTCTTCAACTTGTAGACATGGTTGGGATACTTTTCATCTTCAAAGCCCGAGGGTTGTTCAACATACACCAACTCATTGATGAAGCTATTCAAGAATGCACTTTTCACATCCATTTGATAGAGCTTGATGTCATGAGCACATGCATAAGCAAGCAAGATTCTAATTGCTTCAAATCTAGCAACCGGTGCATAGGTCTCTCCAAAGTCAAGACCCTCTACTTGAGTGTACCCTTGAGCTACTAGCCTTGCCTTGTTTCTAACCACAATTCCATCTTGATCTTGCTTGTTCTTGAAGACCCACTTGGTTCCAATCACATTGTAGTCCTTTGGCCTTTCCACCAATTCCCATACATCATTTCTCTTGAAGTTATTCAACTCTTCATGCATGGCATTGATCCAATCTTCCTTCTTGAGTACATTTTCAATGTTCTCCGGCTCTTCTTGTGCTACAAAGGCATGGTGAGCACAAAAAGATGCTAATCTTCTTCTAGTAACCACTCCACTATTGATGTCACCGACAATTTGATCAATTGGATGGTCTCTTGCTATGTTGGAAGGTTGCATCACTTGCACTTGATGACTAGGATGGGGAGTTGGACTAGCTTGATGCTCTTGATCTTGATCTTCATCTTGAGTGCCACTAGTGCTAGCTTCATTTGTACCAATCTCAACCATAGTGGTAGGCAATGGAGTGTCATCATCATCATCAATTTGCCTTGGCCGAATGTCACCAATATCCATTGTCCTCATTGCATTCTCCAAGTTGGAACCACTCACATCATCATGATTTTCAACTTCATTTTGAGAGCCTTGGGTTTCATCAAATTCAACATCATGAACTTCTTCAAGCTTGCCACTACCCAAGTTCCATACTCTATATGCTTTGCTTGTGGTAGAATATCCAACAAGGAATCCTTCATCACATTTCTTGTCAAACTTGCCCAAACTTGTGCCTTTCTTGAGAATGTAGCATTTGCATCCAAAGACTCTAAAGTAACTAATGTTGTGCTTCCTTCCATTCAACAATTCATAGGGTGTCTTGCCAAGCATTCCATGGCAATAGAGACGGTTGCTACAATAGCAAGCCGTGTTGATTGCTTCGGCCCAAAAGGAATGGCTAACATTGTATTCACTAAGCATTGATCTTGCTATTTCAATCAAGGTTCTATTCTTCCTCTCAACTACACCATTGGATTGAGGAGTGTAGGTTGGTGAGAATTAATGTCCAATTCCAAGCTCATCACACAACTCTTCTATTCTTGTGTTCTTGAATTCACTTCCATTGTCACTCCTAATCTTCTTGATGGATGTCTCAAATTCATTTTGAACCCTCTTGACAAAAGTCTTAAAAAACTCAAACACCTCATTCTTGTCATGCAAAAAGAACACCCATGTGTATCTAGTGTAGTCATCAACTATGACAAAACCATACTTGTTGCCACCAATGCTAGAGTATGATGTTGGCCCAAACAAGTCCATGTGTAGCAACTCAAATGCCTTGCTTGTACTCATTGTACTCTTGGTTGGATGTGCATTGCCATGTTGCTTCCCGGCTTGACATGCTCCACAAGGTTTGTCCTTCTCAAACTTGACATCACTCAAGCCTCTAACCAAGTCATGTTTCACTAACTTGTTCAATTGCTTCATTCCAACATGACCAAGCCTTCTATGCCACAACCACCCTTTGCTAGCTTGTGAGGGTAGACATGTTGTCAACTTGGCTTCTTTTGACTTGAAATCAACAAGGTAGAGATCACCATATCTAAAACCCTTGAATATCATGTTGGCACCATCACCACTAACCACTTCAACTTCTTGGCTTGTGAATATGTATTTGTAACCAAGATCACAAAGTTGAGAAACCGACAAGAGGTTGTAATCAAGATTGTCCACTAGCAACACTTTGGATAGAGTCTTCTCTTGTGTAATTGCAATCTTGCCAAGACCCAAAACACTACCCTTCTTGTCATTGCCAAAAGTGATTGACTCATATTCTTCAATGCCCTTGATGCTAATTGACTTGAACATAAGAGAATCCCCGGTCATGTGTTGAGTGCACCCACTATCCATTATCCAATGCTCTCCTCCGGCACGGTAATTGACCTACAAAATAAGATCAATTCTTCTTAGATACCCAATGTTGCTTGGGTCCTTCAAGGTTAGTCACCAAGGCCTTTGGTACCCAAATGACTTTCTTCTTTGAGCCCATCCATGGTGTACCAATGTACCTAGCACGAACACCATTGTTCTTCTTCACAAGCATATAAGAATGATCAAGCTTGATGGAAGAAACATTGGTTCTCTTGTTCATGCACTTTTGCTCCACATGACCAACTTGCTTGCAAGCTTTGCAATAGCTACCATTGCTCTTCACAAAACGAGTTTTGTGAGTCACATAGGCGGCCTTGCCTTTCTTGGGGATATAGCCTAAGCCCTCCTTATACAAGGATGCCCTTTGACTACCCAAGCACATAAGCAAGCGGTCCTCACCACCATAAGCCTTAGCTAAGGTGTGATTGAGCTCCTTCACTTCACTCTTTAAACAAGCATTCTCATGAATAAGCATAGGGTTGTCATTATCTTCACTAGAGATGGATATGCTAGTGATAGAGCTAGTGGAGGTCTCACACTTGGGGGTTGATTCATCAACAAGAATGTCACACATGATGCTTGCATTGGATGTATCAACATTTTCAACCACTAGGCACAACTTGTGCTCTTCTAGTAGAGAGGAATGAGCTTTCTCTAACTTAGAATGAGATTTCTCAAGCTTCTTATGGTCTACCTCTAGACTCTCATAAGATGCCCGAAAGCTCACCAAGTTCTTGCTTAAGGCTCTTTGTTTCCTTACGAAGCCCTTGCATTCCTTTCTACTTTGCTTGAACATGACAATGCAATCATCAAGCATGCTTTGCAATTCTTCCCTAGTGAGTGTTTGCTCCTCATCATCACTATCACTATCACTATCATCATCATCATCACCAGTGATAGATTGTACCTTAGTGGCCTTAGCCATGAAGCATGAGGAAGGAGTGTCGAAGAGGGAGATCTTGTCATGCATAGCAAGGTGAGCTTGTCCCTTCTTCTTGTTCTTCTTCTCCTCTTCTTCATCACTTGAAGAGGATGAGCCATCACTATCCCACATAGCCACATGTTACTCATTCTTCTTCTTGGGCTTCTTCTCCTTCTCATTCTTGACATCATTCTTCTTTCTTGCTTTCTTGATGCCCTTCTCATCATCACTTTCATATGGGCACTCGGCAATCAAGTGACAATCATCATGACACCGAAAGCATGTCATGTTGCCTTCGTTCTTGCCATCCTTGGTCCTCTTCTTGGATGATTGCTTCTTCTTGTTCTTGTTGATGTATGTCTTCTTCACATATTTGCCCAATCTTCTCACAAAGAGGGCCAATTGTTCATCAACTTCACTCCCCACTTGTAGAGGTGCCATCCTCTTCATCACTTGATTCTTCCTTCTTCTTCTTGCCCTTGGATGAAGAACTAGCTTTGAGTGCTAGCCCTTTCTTGTCATCTTTCTTGTCCTCATCCTTAGCCTTCTTGTTGGCCTTGTTGATGAGCTCTTGCTTCTTTGAATCATCTCTAAATGAATCATCAGTCATCACCTCATCAAGCAATTGGTTTGGTGTCAAGGTCTTTAAGTTGGTCTTCACCAAAACCGTCTTGAGCATCTCGAATCTCTCCGGTAAGCACCTCAAGAACTTCATGTTGAATGTTGTGTCCTTGATATCTTCACCAAGTGCATTGAGATCATTCACCAACACTTGCATGCGGTGGAACATCTCCTAAGCACACTTTCATCCTCCTCCATCTTGAAGCTATTGAATTGCACTAGCTTGATGTAGGCTTTGGCTTGCTTGACACCTTCGGTGCCCTCATAGCACTCTTCTAGCTTCTTCCAAATGTCATGGGCGATGGTGAGTGACTTGACTTGCTCAAACACTCTATCATTGAATGCCTCATGAAAAGCACTCACGGCCACATCATTAGCATATATCTTCTTCTCTTCCGCGGCGGTTGGCTCATTTGGCTTTACCACCTCAAACTTGTTCTCGGTCACAACCCACACTTCTCTATTGATTTTCTTGAGGTGTGCGGTCATCTTCAACTTCCAATGCCCAAAGTTGGTGCCATCGAAAGGTGGCGCCTTCTTGGTGTTGTTGACATGAAACGTAGCCATTGTTTATCACCGTTGGATGTTAAGCCACTCAAATACGGTGCCTCGGCTCTGATACCACTTGAAAGGTCCTAATGGCTAGAGGGGGGGGGTGAATAGTCTATTAAAAATTCTTGCAACAACACTAAGCACCCGGATTAGTAAATAAGACGGCGAAGCTATTAAGCAATGCAACAAGCTATCTATGCAAGCCCCAAGTCAATTCTATTGTCTCTAATCCACTCAAGGCTATGTCGCTAGTTTACTCCTAGGTGAACAAACAATTTTAACTAGATTACAACTAGGAGCTAACAAGACTAAGCAACCTAACACACTACTCAAGCTAACAAGCTAAGCACCCTAGCAAGATATACTACAAAGTAAATGCAAAGAGGTGCTCGAATACAATACCACCGTTGTTGAGTAGAGGTTGTGGCCAATCACCGTGTACAAGAAATCTCCAACGAGCAAGAACAATGACACGATGATTTTCACCAAGGTTCACGTGCTTGCCGGCACGCTAGTCCCCGTTGTGGCGACACACTCACTTGACGGTTGCTAAGCTTTAATGGCCGGTGCCAAAACCCCTATGGGCGCTCAAGCAAACGATCACAAGAGAGGGTCCAACAAGCCACGAGCAATCCACTAGTGCTCCTTTCGCGAATCTCCCGGGGGGGTAAGGAACGACCCCTCACAATCACCACCGGTGTGGCCTCAAACAAGCTCCACTTGAGCTCAACACCGCCTCTTGCTCCAAGCCGCTAGGAACCGGGCAAATTCCCAAGAGAAACAAGAATCCCGCGGCTTCTCCAAGGATGAAGTGCCTCTAGATGCAACCGATGATGCAATGCACTTCTATCACTCTCAATCTCACCAAGAATTCGAGTTAATGGATGGAGAGATGAGTGGAGAGGAATCACAAATGCTCACTAGCAAGTTGGAAGCTTCAAATGTGCAAGAGAGAGCCTAAGGAACCAGCCAACCAAGTATATATATGGCTCCTCTCGAAATGGAGCCGTTGCTCCAAAAAATTTGCTTCTGGGGGTGACCGGACGCGACCGACCGGAACCACCAGCTGGTCCGGCCGCGAGTCCGGCCCATTGCTTCGATTCTACCCGACAAGCCTCGGCCCCCACATCTCGACAGCTCCAACCACGCGTCCGGTCCACCGGTTCCGGCCAAGACCGAAGCGTCCGGCCCGTCCGATCCCGATCGCGGCGTCGGGTGAAATCACGCCGCCGCGAGCTCTGCGCGAACGCACCCACCGGAGCCACCGGTCGTGCGTCCGGGCCGAGGCCCGCCGCGTCGGCCGCCCGAAAAGCAGTACATCTTTTTCTTTTCTTTTCTTTGCATCAAACTTGCTTCGCCTCTTGCCATAGGTTGCCAACACGTCCCAAGATGATTACGTTATCACCAATGTTAGCACGCCGATAAGTTAGGCAAGATCGAAGTTAGTGCTCTCAAGTCCTAAATGCAATATGCAAGTCGATATGGACCTAGAAGCACTTCATGCAAGGATTGTCGCGGTATTCCCTCTTGATAGTCGGGCTATCTATCCTATAATGTGATCGCACGCTCTATCGTGTCTTGATCACTAAAAGGAAAACCCTATCAAGTATACCTTTGCCTTGATCTCCGGTTCCTCTCAAGCCGATCACCGAGCTTGACGATCCATCATGTCCACCATCTTTGTCCATGTTCATGATCATCATGCTCCTTGTCATCCACCTAATCCTTCCTCAAATCATACACTTAGAGCAAAGGATTAGTCCACACGTATCGTCATCAATTTCCAAAATCAAACATGAGATTTCAATCTCCCCCTTTTTGGTAATTGATGACAACTCAAAACACAAAGATTTGAAATAAAATTCAATTGAACTTGAATTGCTTGCCCATAGGAATTTGATCATGAATCAAGGATTGGACAAACATTTCAAGGTTCGGTTTTGGTAGTAGTAGCTCCCCCTACATATGTGCTTCCATGTGTTTGGATCAAGTTGGCACATATGTATGGATAGAAATCTTGAGGAGAGGTACTAATATCAAAAGAGATGCTAAGGTTCTAGAATTTGGACCTTTGAAGCGTGAAACCATCGGAGTCCTTAGCATCAATGTAACTAGACAATCATCAAAACTCAACATACCCCATGAGATCAACATTATAGGCTAAAATGTGAGCTTTGTCTAGATACATCCTATGCATGCTAGTTGGTCAATACACCAATCAATTTGCAAAAACTAGCATACACCAAGCAATCATGTATATTGAATTTAAATTGCCAATGCAACATTTCATTATGATCATGCACAAACAAATGCACAAATAGTCTATGAGCTTGCTCCTCCTATTTGTGTGATCCTTTCCAACATCTTTGTGACTTATTTCTCCCCTTTGTCAACAATCACCAAAAAGGTGTAAATGAGAGAAATCAAGTCAATCAAAGTATCACATGTGGTCTCATCTAGATCACTTGCCTTTCCATGTATTCAAGTTTGAACCAAGGACAAGCTTTTTCACACCTCATATGCATAAGGGTTATCTTGTACCATGTTAGAATACACATCAATAGCGCATTATCTAGAGTTGACACTAGGATTGCAAGCACATAAACATGTCATATGCCACCACTAGTTCATAGAACCAAACAAAGCAATAGTGGTGCCACACATACATTGAAATCATTTGATTTTCCATGAATGAGCCTAGTAAGCATGCATGATGGCTAGATGCACTAACAAGTCCTTAGCAACATATGAATGCCATGACAAACAACTTTTACCTTGGGTAGTGATGTAGAATACCACCGGCGAAAAGATCCGCACCTGCGGTGATCTACACATCAGCATCGGGTGTAAAACTACACCCCGACGGTGATCTATCTCACCGCCGGTGTGAAACTACACCGGCAGTGTTTTAACCGATATTGATTTAACCCGTCGACGTTGCGGTTGGTGCCACAAAGCTTTTCTCATCGATTCGAGAGACACCGGCTAGGTTTCCTAACTAGCGTGAATGCTACCGCAACGCGTTCTCCAAGCGAGTGGCATGCATGCAGCACATGCCTCGCGTGAACACGCTAAGTGAACGCGTGACAGCTACTGATATTGTGGTAAAAAAAAAAAAAAGTGATGGCTATCCGTTGGGCGGTAAAAGTTTGATTCTTTAAATGGCCCGGCGGTGTTGTGGATGTGCTACTGACTTACTAGTTGAGTGTCATTACCGTGCTCCCAAGTAAGTCTCTCATCTCCCTCCCTCCCGCTCCCTCACCGGCCGGCATCGAAGGTACGTGTGGTTGATCTTGTAGAAATCGTAAACAATGTAAAGCATGCATTCCTTGTTTCAAAATAACAATGCTAAACTCGATCATCGTTCTTGAAAAAATGGTCAAAAACTGGCTTGTTGGGGGATCGAACCGGGGATTTCGGGATTGGGTGTTGGGAAACGCCGTGCCGGCCGAGGAAGCGGCCATTGGAAACGCCACGCAAAACGCGTGGCGATCGACCTTTCGTGGGGAGACGGGCCCGATCGGCGCGCCATTGGATGAGCGATCGTGCGCCGTTGGATCAATTTTTCATGGCGCCAGCGTCTTGGGAATGACAATGGGCTGCATGCATTCCATGGCTTGTTTGCTATATAAGAACGCTCGATTTGGTACCATCTCCATCGCTAATTAGCCTCTTTCTTTCCATAAACCCCTTGCAGGCAGCTAGCTTCTTCTTCATCGGCGATGGCGGCGTCTACACCAACGAGGAGCTTCGTTCACCATGGCGCGCCTCCACGGCGCCCTCGAAGCTCACCCACCTGGCCGAAAAGTCGGCCTGCCAACGGTGCCTTGGCCGTTGGTGGAGAAGGGGAACTTCTACGCCTTCAAGGTCGAGGCCATCGCCCGACATCCTCGCTAGGGGGATACCGCGGCGGGCCGGGCGGAAACTCGGGCGGCCGGCGGCGGAACGCCGCCGGGGCGGGCGAGGCGGCGGCAACGAACCTAGCCCTACGGCGGCGGCCGGAGGCGATAAGCGGCGGCCAGCGGCGGGCGGAGATAATGGCGGCCCCCGCTTTTTTTTTTCATTTTGTAAATATATTATCTAGTAATATATAATGACCCTCAAGTCGTTTTTAATTCATCTCCGTTACTGTTTCTATCGTTTGTTTTCTTTGTTCCTTCTTCATTCAACCCACAGCTATCGGTTCCTTTGCTTCCCCTCCCAAATCGCTATCGGTTCTAATTCAACCTTTGGTTGTGTCAATCTTCAAATCGCTTTTAGGTTCTAATTCAAACCCGCGAGTGATGCGTGTCCATCAAGACCACTTGCCGGGAACGATTCAACCCGGTGGTGATCGAAGTCTTCACTGCCGGAATTGGTCCAATCCGTGGAGTTTCACGAGTTTCAGCGCTGAACGGTTCATCATCACTGGGGGGTGAGGTTCAACACCGCCCGGTTGGATTAAATTCGGCGGTGATGTCGGCGGTAGTGATGAGCGAATCTGTAGTAGTGACCTTTGCCGAGTGCCGCACTCGGTGAAAGTTTTAATCGGTGAAGGGCTCTTTGTTGAGTACCTTTTAATTTTTCGGGCACTCGACAAAGAAAGACACAACACCACTAGCCATAGGTATTTTTATGATTTTTGCTAAAATCGCGGCCGTGGGTCTTCAAACCTGTGACCTCCTGGCTCTGGCGTGTGTTCCTTCTCTACCATTGCACTACTACATCACTTGTGCTTAGATTTTGTTTTGGTTCCCCAAACATTGTATTATATCGAGTGTAAATTACTTATTGGAGGCCGTAAACAATTCAAATATAAAAGCGGTCAACTAATTTTCGAGATGTACAATTTCCATTTAGAGAGTTTGTAACTCTCCATGACCCGTTACTAGTACTACTAGTATTACATGATGAATTAAGGATAAGAATTTTTAATCTATACCTACTAATAAAACGAGAAAATTTCAGGCATCCAACCCATGCCTCTTTCTAACAAACTCAGTGAATGTGTTTCTATTTATTGAACGAGAACCGAGAGCCATAAGCAACGAGATAGAATCGATCTCTTTACGAGGCCGTTTACAAAATGTGAATTTCAAATTTAAGACATTGAAACATAGTTTTTTTGTATCACAAGATGATTTTAAATCAAAACATTGTCAACTACAAATTTTCATGATTTTTCCGGATCTATAATATTTGTTGAGGAAGTTTTCCATCCGAGATCATTTAAACAATTTGGATTTTAAAATTTTCAAACTTAAACGTAGCTTTGCATAACAAGATGATTTAAAATCTAAAAGTTTTCTACTATAAGGTTCATAACTTTTTTAGATCTACAATGTTTACTTTGGTTATTTATTCATTTGACAAAGTGTTAGTACCATTGTTCGTAAATCTTATTAATCTATCTTCTAGTTTGAGGAAACTATAAGAGAATATGAGAGAGATGTATGTTTTGTGAACAACGTAACTAACGCTTTGTCAAATGAAGAAATGAACAAAATAAACTTTGTAGATCTTGAGAAGTGGTTATGAAACTTTTGTAGTTAATTTTTATTGATTTGAACTCGTTTTTTTAGGGCCTCAAAAAATGCTTTGATAAAAATGATTTACTAAGTACCAAAGAAAAAGCACTTTCGGCAAAAGAGGTCAAGGCGTTTCTAAACACAAACATAATGAGTCCGTAGAGGGCGCATAGAAATGTCGCTGTAGCTTTCACCCTAAGTATTCAAGGTATCGTATTTCCACAGGGAACATTGTGTAATTATGGAAATCCCGTTGTAGCATTCAATCCGGAAGTATTCGAGGCTATCGTATTTCCACAGGGAACGGTTGTATAAATGTCTCTCAGCTAGTTCACCTAGGATAACAAAAGAGAGAAGGCAAGAGTAGCAAGGTCTTCTAAGGATAGAGATCCTAGATAAGATAGCTCTGCCACTACCTACATACTTCAGGCACCGGAGCACACACGGTTCGCGGGCCATACCGCATACGGCTCTATCGCAGAATACTAACGTGGGGGATTACAAAGGATGGACAAAGCTGTCACCACCTGCCACCTACCGCCACAAGAATGAATGATGAACCCACAAGTAAATAGCAACAAGTCTAGCTTGAAGTAAGACCTTATCTCCAAAAAAGTTTAGCTGCTAGACCCTTAATACTCCAAGTAGTACTAGACCCGCCAGGGTACAAGTGAGAGGGATCCGACATCCCCAGCACTCCTTCCGCTAAGTGTACACGAGGCCTTCGGGAACAATAGTGGAGGCAGCTAACAACTCCAGTACTTCTCCATCTCTCTCATCCTCACTCACTCCTTACACTAAAGAGCTAAGATATGGAAGTGGCGCTCTCCTCTCTAGTTACTACATTGTGTCTTCTTGTGTGTGAGAGTGGAATGGAATGAATTGAAGTGAAGTGTGGTGTCTTGAAGAGGAACTCTACCGCTCAATTTATACAAGGGAGAGGTTCGTTTCATTGCCAAGTTAAGGTTGACCTGTATGCCACCGCCGCTAGACCCACGTGAGCCACTAGAGAAGCCATGGCTAGAGCGGGTGTTCTGTCGGTCTGGCCGAACCGGCGCTCTAGGTAGACCGGGCCTGGCCCCGTTCGGCACCGCCTTTCTCTAGTGGGCTGATGGGCTGGCCTAGGCCCAATTCCCGGTGGGGCAACAGTCCAATTATTCCATTATTCAGCCTTTTTGCCATCCCCTTATAGAAAGGGTGTTTATGCAATTTGCTTTCCTCTTGTTCGGCGTGTTTTCACTTGATTCCTCATTTGAGTCATGCAAAACATAATTTCTTAGAATACAAGTCCAACTAGGTTAGTAGTAAAGGTTTGTGGCATAAGTTTGCAAGTTTCTCATGAAATAGACATAAGTTGGCGGTATAAAATGGTCGATAATGACCGCCAATAGAGGCATTTTCCGAGTGCTTGAAAATAGGACTCCACAAAATATATCCTTTCCAAGTGCTTGAAAATAGCACTCGACAAGATACATCCTTTCTGAGTACCACTATCTTTGCCAAGTGACTTTTTTTTGGCACTCAACTTTGCCAAGTGTTTCATTTCACACTCAGTACAGAGGGTCTTTATTGAGTGCTCGGAATAAAAAACACTCAGCAAAGATCGCGTCTTTGGTAGTGTTGACTCGGTGTCAGAGGTGACAGCATAGGCGTCGGTGGAGAGAGGAAGCATTTGTGAAGTTGCGGTGCTCGGTCGATCCTATCTCAGGCCTGACTCGTTTACCGGCGGCATGCCACTGCCAGAGACAAGATCACAAGGCTCCGCATTAGAGACACCCCACACCGCAAAAGTTGCAGCACTCGGCTGCTCTTCTAAGTCTACTGGTGCGGCCATGGCAGGGAACTGGAAGCGGGCCCACATGGAGAGAAAGAGAGGATAGAGGTCTAGGGAGGAGGCAGAGATGGTGCGGCGGCGGCATAGGTGGGATCTATGGATGGAAGCCGCAGAGGCACAGACACAGCCAGCTCAAGGGACAGCTCCGTTTATGGGATTTGGCCAGCAGAGCAGAGACGTGAATGGATGAGTATGGATGCTGCAAACGGCTCATCACCTCCTCCCGTGAGCATCAAATTTGCATTGATAAAATGAAGGTTTGATTACATATGAGAATAAAATTGAGGCTGACCCATGAAAAATTTGCATAAAAAGTTCCAGAACGTATCATATCATTGAGAAAACGGACCAACTAGGGCCTGAGGAGGGGGCACTGCCGTGCCAAGCGTGCCCCACGTCGTGCCCTAGATTGGGCACGTGAGGAGCAAGAGGGTGGGGTACCCGTTGTCTGTCATGAATTACCTTATCGAGTCCTAAATGGTTTTGGGAAGAATTTTGTTAGGGAGTCAATTTTGTTAGATGAAAAGGAGAAGAACCCAAATCCTATTAGGATCTACTAGATTGCTTAGGAGTCAAATATGATGAGGACTACAAATACTTAGGAGATGTAATCAAGAACGAAAGTTCTTTCCCTATCTATCTCTCTCACGCGCACCGCCGGCCCCTCGTCCCGCCCTGGCCACCACCCACGCCATCGCCCCTGCCCTGGTGCTGTCCTCCACCTCGTCGCCAACCACCACTGCTGCCACAGCTTTAACATCAAACAATTTTACTTGTACCAAAACTAAACACGCCTTATCTACTACCCAACAAAAACCACCATTTATATCAGCGACTTCTAGTTAAGCCATGACCTCTAGTGCCTCTAATTCCCGGTAGGTTTGTACTAGTTAGATGCAATGGTCACTGCAGTGATTCCGCGACTTTCAAGCAGTGAATTGAGGCCATGCTTAATGTCGCCACTAGAACCCGAATTATTTACTCTCACCCATGAAGAACGACTTATCTTCTGTTGAAGGCTAGCTATCTGAGCGATGACTTGTAGGTAATACTTATTCAGAACTTCTACACACGAGACTGACTTGGTACAAATTTACATTGCTAAAAATGAAGTTTCTATTACATATATGACAATAAATTAAAGCTGACTGTTGGGGAATATGCATAAAATTCCAGGACGTATCATATCATGGATTCGATAAATGTTTCTTTCAATCAATTATTTTTTCGGTGGTGGATACTAATAGTCAAACTGACTTTTTTTTTGGTCATAGTCTTCCTCACTCGCTAACTGTCCTCTTGTTAAGACTTAAGAGCCTTGCCGTCCAAAGATTGAGTGAGGCTATCAAAGTTGAGCAAAAATGAAAAATAAATAAATAACCATATACTTTTCCAAACATATGGCGTCATTGGCGTGTTTGGTTTGAGGAATGAGATGATCCATCGTCAACTCATTCCTTACATTATATATTTTTTGTTTGTTTTCTAGAATCGAATTGGTTGATGTATCACCACCTCATTCCACTACTAAAAAAAAAATCTTTTACAAGACTTTTGGCTTTTATCAGCCGCCCTCTCCCCTGTCTTGTCCTCCGCCTCTCCTCTCCTCTCTCTCATGCCGGCTGCATGGGGCAGCGCCCTTTGTCTCCCTCCCGAGGCTGTGGGGAGGCGCCCTTCTCCCTCTCGGTGCTACGGGGCAGTCCGTCCCTTCGCTCCTGTTGGCTGCTCTGGCGGCCCGTGCTGTCCCTCTAGGCAGCCATCGACGAAGGGCAGCAGCACAACCGCGGCTCCAGCGGACAATGACGGGGCATCCCGGCGACGGCGAGGTTTGCTCTCTCTCTCTCTCTTTGTCCATGGCGGCAGATCCACGGTGGCCGGGCTCCTTCGCGGCAGATGAACGGTCGGCATGGCGTATCCATGGCAGGACCGCCCTCCGGTGGCGCGCGTCCGTGGTGGCAAGGGCGCAAGCGTGCATGTAGGTGCCCCCCGAAATCCCTGCGGCGAGATCCCGATCCAGATCGAGCAATGGCGCCCGGCAACGACCCCAAAACTGTAGTGGCGCAATCGTGTGGCGGCGGACGGCAAGACGGCCCGAAAACCCTCGCGGCGGCACCCCGAAACCCTAGCAGCGGCGCCCAGGATCCCGTCCATTAGGGTTTTGGAGTGGGCTTTTTCTTTTTTTATTATTTTTTAAGGTTAGCCGTGGCGATTTTAGGCGCCCCAAAAACCGTCAACCATGGCCTTATCTTTGTGGTGGTTACAAAAACCGCCATGGTAAATAGAAAAAAAAATGTCACGGTTAAGATTTTGTGTAGTAGTGTTCCTCTCAAACTAATAATTAATACTATAATATGATGAAAGGAGTTATTCCACCAAATTTAAGAAATGAACTAATGTCGTATCAACTCATCTACGATTAGATGACTCCTCAAACCAACCATCTCAGTAGTATCCTTGAAATGAGGTGTCAACAAAATTTCTAGAGCCCTCAATCCTCATGGCTTGGTGTGGCTCTAAAAATATATTAGTGCATACACCACTGTTTTTTTTTATTTAGTATTAGTATATACATACTTATATGTGCCAAATACCTTAGCTGGTCATCTGGCATGGACGGACGGAAATTAGTAAGTGGTTGTCTACTTAAGTATAAAAGCGGGGATGAACCTATCTGAGTTGAGAAAAAAAAAGTACAAACTCAGACAGGTTCATCTCCTGATACATTGGTGAATTGGATTCTATTCATGTTGAAATGATGGCTTATTCATCTCTTGATACATTGGTGAACTGGATTCTATTGATGTTGAAATGATGGCTTAGGTGGTGCAAAGTCGTCGCATGTGCTGGACTGGTGGTTGCATATAATTTCGAAAGAAAATGAGACCTTTGAATTTTGCCTAAATGGAGGAAAAGTTGACCGACCTGTTCAGTACAGTTATTCGTTGTTGAGCACTAAGCTGGTCTGCGGTCTTCAAAAATCTAGCAGATGAATTGTTTCCAAAGCTGATGGTGTTCAAAACCAAGGTGTTGTTACTCATTGATGTTTTGGCAACGATCGCTTTCAGAGTCAATTATTGCTAACAAATCAATTTACTTAACCAATTGTGTAACTGCTTACAAAGTTCTGTCTCTGTTTTGGTGCAACTGTGCCTAGGCCTGGCCTGCAGCAAAGGTGTAAAGCTAGAGGGTGGGCTTACGCATCAAATGGGCTTAATGGTGCCAGTGATTATGGGGGACAGGAAAGACTTCCGGGTTGCTCCAAAAAAAAAAAAAACAGAGAGAGAGAGAGAGAAAAGAGCAAAGCCTTCCTGGAAGATTAGGCCCATGGCAGGGCTCTCTAGGTTTACAGTTTAGGTTCATTTTTTTTTTTCTAATTTTGTATATAGGTTTTAGATTAAGTCCAAGTTGAGTTTTGATTTTTTTGTTTCAAAACCTATCTTCGTGCAATCATTCAAGAATCCATGGTAACTCCAAATTGCATCCCTCATCATGCAGCTAGCATATATGCATGCATAATTCTTAATTTGTGAGATTTTTGAGAAGGGAAAAGATAGGATCAACATAGGTAATATACAGAGTTGCGAGGTTTAACTTTGGCCATTTGGATTTGAGCCCGAATCCACCTAGAGGTTTTGTTAAAGTAAATGCATGATACATGAGCCTCAAATTTGGAAGAGGGGTGTCACAAACCGGTTAGATTGGACCGGCCGTGACATCGGTCCGGTGGTGCTGCCACCTGTGCGCTGGGCGACGGTGAGGGGCGGCGGGCGGCATTGCAGCCCTAGGGCAGTGCGCGTGAGGAAGAGGGCGGCGTGTGTGGGGTAGGGGCAGGAGGCAGCGGCGTATTGGAGACGGTGACCGGGCGGCGTGATGGCGATGATGATGCAGGCCGACGATGAACAACGAGGTAGGAGACGATGATGATGACGCATACAGCCAGCCCAGCAGCGACGAGGGAACGGCAAGGGCGACGGCAAGGGCGCCCGGTGGGCGGCGCCGCACGAGGCACGGGCGTGACAATGGCGGCGGCGCGCTGGGGCGGCGCATTGCGTGGGAGGAGGAAAAAGGGGCTAAGGCCGAAAGTCAAGGTGTTGGGCGTTACGCCTTTATTTTCCGATTGATCCAACCGATTACATCTCCCTTGTATTTATAGTTCGGGGAAGACTTGCATGAGAAGTAGATCTCCTTTATTTCCTAATCTATTCCTATTTTATCCCTAAATAATATTAATTAATGAGGAAGAAAAACGACGCGATGACGGCGCGTGGCGGTGGGTGGTGGCGGCCGGAGATATTAAGCCGGCCTTCCCCCTCCATGGCTTTAGGGTCGACGCTTTTTAGGGCTTTTGACAGCCCTTTTGGGCCCCATCTTGACGGCACATGACAAGGTGTGAGTGTGTGCTATATGTCAATTTTTGACAATCAATTTATCAGTAAGGAATATAGATTTGGTTTTAATCCCAAAGTTTAGCTGCTAGGACTTACCTTATCTAAAAAAGCTAGTTGTTAGGACTTCTAGTAAAATAATTTATCAATAATGTCCAAGTCAAAAGTTAGTTTAGGGCTTGTTGGTTCCATGGGACTAGAGACTAGGGACTAATTTTTAATCTCATTTAGTCCCTAATTTACGAAACACGAGAACTATGGATTAATTTTTAGTCTCAATTAGTTCCTATTCCAATAGACTTTTTGGTAGAGACTAGGGACTAAGTTTTAGTCTCATTTTGTCTCTAGCGCCTAGTCTCATGAACCAAACAAATCCCTAGTCTTGGAAAATACTTCATTGCAAATGGTTTATGTATCATAGTAGACTTGTTTTTTCTAAAAAAATAGTTCCTTAAATGGTTTCCATAAATCGTTGGTTGCAAGATAAGGTATGCAATATCAAATCTAACTTGATGAAAAACGAAAAACGGATTTGAAAATACCTTTGGGATTAAAAATTCATGATCTTGTTTAAAGTTTTTTTTTCTTATTATGACAAAGGAAAACCATTTATAAATAGTCAAAACATTTTGCATACTCTTTCATTTAGGTTTGAGAAAAGAGTGGTGTCTACTGATATCTTGTTGAAAAGATATGGTTTGATTGTAACTAGCTCTATGTTTTAAATCCATATCTTCCCAAAAAGGATCAGTGTCCCCAAAACCTTTCAAATCATTTTACAAAGGTTTTGTTTATACTGTTTGAAGAGAAAATGTATGATTTAATGTGAAGCCAAATATGTACAAGTAGTAATGTATGTAATTTATTTTGGTTAAAACCACGATTTAAACTTGGTTTAGACATTGCTTTCAACAATATGAGTAAACCATTTTCGTTTAGTTGTATCAAAACCCATTTTTGGATAAAGGTGATTCTTGGTTAATAGTTGTGATTTTTCAAAAGACATAAGTTTAGGCAACACAACCACTACACCACAACCCTTAATCGCTGATCGACTTGTAGTTGCTAAAAGTTGGTGCAACAACTTTCATCATTTGCTAAAAGTTATAGCGACGGACCACTATAGATGCTAATGAAGGCTTCATTGTATATATACAACAATAAATAGACTTTTAGTGATGGACAATTCGATGGTAACCTTTTTGGCAACCGACAACCTGTTGGAGCTTTTAGAAACAAAACCAACAAAGTGGATGTGATTTGGGAGAAATGAGTGAAGCACTCAATTTCACACACTAATTTCACATATGCACATTGCCTAAACACATTTTTACTTGTCCAATATCCAAACCCTAAGCATGAGAATGAGATTTAAGATATGGGCACAAAAAGCAATGACCAGTCGCGGCATCGGGGATTGAGCAAAATTAGCTAGGGATAGGCGCTACCAAAGGCCAATGGTGGGATTGTGCGCATTGCACATGGTCACATGGGGCGGTGGTGCGATGTGGTTGTGGTGTTGTGCTTGGCGAGGTTGAGGCGAGAACGCATGAGGGGAAGGGGATTTGGGGTGATTTCGAAATGATGTGGTTGTCGCGATGAGCCCGATGTGGGTGGGCCGTGATGGCCGAAATTACGCAGAGCGTGCCACGAGCGGGAACAAACGAAGTCGGGCCATGGAAGGGGTGCCACCGGCGGTGGCTACCGCGCTCGCACGAGGGACGGGCACACCGCGACGGAGTCACGGACAAAAGGCCAGCTGAGTCGACGGGCTTGCTTCAGCCACCCCGCCAAGCTCCTCGCCCTCGAGGGCCCCGCGGCGACGGCATAGCTCGCCCCTCCACCGGGGTCGGGCCGGGCCGCGGTCCACTTGTGACCGTGTGTTGGGATCTAACTTTGATTGCCTTAAACTTTCATCCTGCACTTTGAAGATTTCAGATGATCGGACATTCGCAAAACAAAAGATGAATGATGCGACGAAGGTGTCTTCGAGACTTTGGCTTCGCTGGAAGGGGCAACAAAAAATGAGATAGGAAAAACTCAAGATAAAGAACCGTGCGAAGATGGCCACGATAACTTCACGCGAAGCTAGAAATACTTTCTTCAAAGAGAGCAATAAAAACATCGCAAGATAGAGGACCAATTTAGAAGAAGCGCGAAGATGAAAGATACGTCTTATTTGAAGAAAATGTACAATAGATAGACATTTGAGTTCTTAATATTTTTGTACAACTTCACGGGCCGGGGGACTATAAATACCCCCTCGATATCCTTTGTAAAAGCCATGTTGAATGGCCTCTTAGTAAACCATATCATCATCAATAATATGTTGTGTTGAGCAATCACCCAACATCTTGGCGCCAATCGCTTTGTGTGAGCAAATCGATCTAACTCACGACCACGCAAGAATCATGGGAAGACCACCCAAGAACAAGTCAGCAAGTGTCGCAAGCAACGCAACAGCAATAGAAGATGAAGTTCCAAGAACAAGCGAAGACAACATTTCCAAAGAAGTTATCCCACATGAAGATCAAAACGAAGAAGCAAGAAAGTTGCAACAACTACAAGAAGAATTGATCAAAAAGAATAAAGAACTTGAAGTTTGCAAAGCCAGAACCAGAGAAAAGACATTGAAGCAAAGGATAGAGGAAGCTGAAGCAGAGCTAAAAAGATTGAATGAAGAACTTAATGACCAAGATCGCGAAGTCATCATAACAAACGAAATCAAAACAAATCACAAAGAATGAAAAGGCAATAGTCACAATCGACCCGTGAGTCTCCATTATCGCGGACTTACAAATGGCAAAATGGCCAAAAGGCTTCAAGTTCAACGTCATACCAACTTATGAAGGCTTAACAGATCCAAGACAATTCTTGATGAGCTTCGAAGCAGCTGTTGAATCAGGAGGAGGAGATGATAAAACGCTAGCGAAGGCACTTATCATGGCAATGAAAGGACCAAATCGAAATGGTATGCTTCACTCAAGCCAAGGTCCCTCAAAAGTTGGGAACAACTTCGAGAACAACTCTGTTAGTCGATTTCCAAGGATTTCAACACACATGCTTAACAAGCGATGATCTATTTGATATCAAGCAATACCCAAAAAGAGCCAATAATCCAATACTATAAGAGATTCATCAAATGAAGACCCAAATACCGTAAGTATCGAGGCGAAGTCGTCATCATTCTTTAATGTCGGGGGCCTCGGGAGCCGGACAATTATCTTCGCACCTAAAGAGGAAAGACCAACAACTGTTGCTCAACTATATGAAGAAATCCAAAAAGTATGCAAGATCGACGATGATTTCGAAAAAAAGACCGAAGAAGAGAATGCGCAAAAGAAATCAGCGAAGACAAACAATCAATTCAAGTCCACAAATTTCGGCGAAGACCATACTACCATCAATATCAACCACCACTTCGCGTAAACCAAATCAACAATGAGCACAAATAAGACAACATTCAAACACAAAATAATCAGTGAAGCGGTACAACAACGGGAACTTCAATAACACGAGAGGAGGTTTCAATCAAAAGATTCGGAGAAAGAAGAATTTTTAAAACCCGAAGAAATGTATTGCATCATTCACGGTAAAGGGTGGCCACACATCAAAAGATGTGCCCAATGGTGAAGAAAAGCATAGAACAATTACAACAAGAAGGCAAATCAATGGAAAATCAAAGATCAATAAACTTTTACGTCTCAAGCAAGCACTTATCACAATCAGGCATACTTTGATCCTAGCTACAACCAGCAAGCATTACCGGGGCCACCCCAATATATAATTGTCAACCATTGGCAATGGCTCCGCCACAATGGGGGGCAAATACAAAGTTCACGGCCGAAGCTTCCGCAAATAACAATCAAACATCCAAAACAATGGTTCACCAAATTTGTTTCAACGACAAGTAGAGGAAGAATAATGACAATTTGTGGAGGAAAACAAAAGATAGAGCATACAACCAACAACGAGAGAAGAAACTATTTTTCGAAGAGTCAATGCAATAACAATGGAAGGACCATACAAGAAAACAAGATGGTCACACCAACCAATCATCTTCACGAGAACAAGATATGAAACTCAAGGACTATCCACACATGGACGCCATGGTCATAGAAGCAAACATTGATGGATGGGATGTCACAAAAATTTTAGTAGATGGAGGAAGCTCCCGAGATATACTCTTCGCATCAACCCTTGATGCAATGCAAATCAAGAGGCAAAACACGAAAGGGCGAATATCCATTAGTCGGGCCGGCGGCGGGAAGGATAAACTCAATTGGAAGAATTGTGTTGCCGTATCCTTCAAGACACAAGGCAACGCGCGCAAGGACCGAGCAAGTAGCTTTCGATGTTGTCGAAATTCATAGCCAATACAACGCCATATTTGGAAGAGGAAGCTTGAACATCTTCGGCGATCATCAACTATTCTTACTTATGCATGAAAGTACCGAAGAATCAATGGACCTCAAGGAATATCGAGAAAGATTCAACCCCACCGGCCCAAAGAAATGTCTTGGCCATAGAAGAAATCGAAGAAAAAAAGACATAACATCTGAATCTTGAAGTCACAAAAAGAAAGCGAAGACATGCTCAAGGCGTAAACCAAAGAAGTTTTGTTAAATCCAATGGTAAATGCATAAGAAAGTCATCATAGGAGCTAATCTAGCAAAAGAAGAGGAAGAACAATTGATAAGTTTCCTAAGAAGCAACCAAGATGTCTTCGCATGGTCGCAAAAAAGACCTAGAAGGAGTCGACAGAGACATCATTGAGCATCGTCTAAACATTGACCCAAGTTACAAACCAAAAGAAACAAAAGTTACGAAAAATTTCCAGAAGATAGAACAATAGCCGCGAAGGCCGAAGTACGTAGATTGCTTGACACGAAGATCATAAGAGAAGTCCAATTCACAACTTGGTCGGCAAACATTGTGATGGTAAAAAAGCAATGGAAAATGGAGAATGTGCATAGATTTCACGGATCTCAACAAAGCTTGCCCTAAAGACAACTTCCCTCTACCAAGAATCGACACATTGGTTGACCA
The DNA here is from genome assembly GCA_015847255.1 of Hyparrhenia diplandra. NCBI lineage: Eukaryota > Viridiplantae > Streptophyta > Magnoliopsida > Poales > Poaceae > Hyparrhenia > Hyparrhenia diplandra. Next base: position 54,048 of record JADLZK010009551.1, on the reverse strand, counting down.
AGTGCGAGGAAGTGAAATGCTAAGTTTCCTAGATTGCTTCTCGGGATATCATCAAATCTACATGAAAAAAGAAGATGAAGAAAAAGACAAGTTTTATCACACCATTTGGAACTTCTTGCTTCCAAAGAATGGCGAGGGGGCTTAGAACGCCGGGTCAAGCTTCATCGAGAATGACTTCTTGGTAGCACTTAAAGATCAAATCGGAGACAATCTGGCGGCATATGTTGACGACATAATAGTAAAAAGCAAGAAACGCCAAGACCACATCAAAGATTTGAAGCAAACATTTCAAAATTTGAGAAAATCAAATCTCAAACTCAATCCCGGTGAAATGTACTTTTCGGCGTACAAAGGGCAAGATCCTCGGATGTATAGTTTCAAAGAAAAGGCATTGACCCAAATCCAGGAGAAGATAAAAGCAATCATGCAAACAGAAGTTCCAAAAGAACATCAAAGATATCCAAAAATTAACAGAAGATTGGCTTTATTTGAGGTTTATATCAAAGTCAACGAAAAAAGCTTTCCAATTTTTCAAGCACTCAAAGGAGCGAAGACAAACTTCATATGGGGAGAAGAGCAACAAAAAAGCTTTTGAAGAAATAAAGAAATATCTTTCAAATCCTTCAACATTAAGAACACCAAACATTGATCAAGAGTTACTTTTGTACATCTCAAAGATCCGAGAAAGCCGTAAGTGCGAGTCTTGATACAAGAAAGAGAAAAAGACCATGCGAAGTGTCAAGAACCAATCTACTTTGTCTCCGAAGCCCTCTCTGGATCCAAAATGTTTTACTCGAAATTGAGAAGATAGCATATGCAAAAGACTCTTGGCAACAAGAAAGTTGAAGCATTACTTCTTGGCACACAAAGTAAGAATCCCAACAAATCAACCACTCAAGGATGTTCTCCAAAGTTGTAAATCCTCAGGGAAGACTTGGCAAATGGGCGGCTGAAATTTCATAATACTTCATTGAATTCGAGAAAAGAATAGCAATAAAATCTCAAGTATTGGCGATTTCATCTCGAGATTAGACACTAGCAACAAGTCACGAAGATCAAAAAGATCATCAAGAATGGACTTTGTCTTGCCAAGAATGGACTATGAATTGTGATGGAGCATGGGGGCTCGCAGAGGTGCGTGTGGCGAAAGAATAATCACCTCGCCATCCTAGGTGTCAAGATGAAATATGCGGCAAGACTTGAGTTTCGATGCACAAACAACATTGCGGAATATGAAGCAAAGATTTGGGGCTTCGCAAGGCAAGAGCAATGGGAGTACAAAAAATCCTAATCAAGACGTACTCTCGGTTGTTTGCGGGTCATGTTGAGAAAAGTTACAAGGCAAAAGATCCCCCGAAGCTAGCGAAGTATTTGCAAAGTGTCGGGGATCAAGAAAAACACTTCAAGGATTCACGGTGCAAAGCATTCCAAGAGCAAACAATGAAGAAGCGGATGAAATTGCAAAAGCGGCAAGACAAAAAGCAAAACGCCACCAGATGTATTTTATCAAGTATTATCGAATCTTTGATAAAAGCAAAGATTGAAGAACCAAAGTACATCCATATCATTGAAAGCTTAAGACCGGAGATCACAAATAATAGCATTCTTAAGAGGATTTTTATGAACCGAGAGCGAAGCGAAACAAGAATGAAACACAAAACAAGAAACTACAAGCTCATCAATAATCAACTTTTCAAACACGGCATTTGTGAACCACTACTCAAGTGCATTTCAAGCGAAGAAGGTAAAGAATTGCTACAAGAAATACACAAAATGAGTATGTAGGAATCATGCGTGCCCAAGAGCCATAGCGGAAAAAGCATTCGACAAGGATTCTATTGGCCAACTTGACTCAAAAAAAGATAGCAAGGAAATAGTAAGAACTTGTCACAATTGCCAAATTTCAAAGAAAAGTCAAATGCCCCAAATAATCCGATTCAAACATTGAACCAACTTGGCCACTAGCAAGATGGGGAATAGACATAATTGGGAAACTTCCCCGACCCCAAGGCAATCATCAATATGTAGTTGTTGCGGTTGAGTATTTCACAAAGTGGATAGAAGCGAAGCCAATCACAAATATGTCATCCACAACAATGAAGAAGTTTCTTTGGCAAAATATAATTTGCGATTCGAGTCCCAAGACACATAACTTTGGATAATGGAACTCAATTTGATAGCGAAGACTTTAGAAGCTATTGTGAAAGCATGGGAATTCAACTTTGCTTTGCATCGATCGATATCCTCAATCTAATGGAGCCGTCGAAAAGAGCAAACGGCATTATATGTGTGGGAATTTCAAAAATCTAGTAGGACTTCCAAAAGGAAAATGGGTTGAAGAACTACCAAGGATTGTTTGGAGTCACAATACAACAACAACAAGATCAACGAAGTTTACACCATTCAAGCTATTGTATGGAGATGAAGCAATGACTCCGGAAGAAATACAATTCAAGGTCCAAGAACAAATTTTGAAATAACAAGCGAAGAAGATCAAAAGACAAGCAAAAGATTTGCTCGAAGAAGAAAGAAACCAAGCTGTGATGAATCTCGAGAAAGTACCAAGAAGAAACAAGCAAGTGGTACAACAAGAAAGTAGTGAAAAGAGAACTACAAACGGGGAGACTTAGTGCTCAAGAGAAAAAAGGAACGGAGACACCGTGGGAAAGTTCCAAAAAAAGTGGGAAGGACCTTTCGTCATAACAAAATCAAATAGACAAGGATCTTATCATTTGGAGAACCTCAAGGGAGAAGAGTTAAGTCATACTTGGAACATCAAGGATCTCCCAAGTACTATCCCTAGATTTTACTTTGTTCAAGTTTTTGTAAATAAGCAAGTTAGATTCAATTTCTTAGAAGCATTTTATCAATTCAATCAAGAGCTGCACTCTTTTTTCCACTCGGGGAAGCCCTTCGCGAGGGTGAGTGGTTTTTAACGAGGCGGACTCTATTGTAAATTCTCATATCAAATATAAATGAGAAAGTAGTTTCCCCAAAAAAAACTGTGCATTCTTTACTTTTTTCTTCCACTTACTACTGAAGCCGAAAAAGCAAAACGCTTTAACATCGGGTGAAAGTTTGCACAAAAACAATCAACAAGTAGGTATAATTTAAGTACAAAACTAAAATTATTACCTACAAAATTTCTCTAAGGAGAATGTTTGACTTCAAATCGAAGTCTTTGCTCCTACTTCGCAAAAAAAAAGAAGGGACGACGTTTTCAAAATTCTCTAAGGAGAATGTTTGACTTCAAATCGAAGTCTTCGCTCCTACTTAGCAAAAAAGAAGGGGACAACGTTTTCAAAATTCTCTAAGGAGAATGTTTGACTTCAAATCGAAGTCTTCGCTCCAACCGTAAAAAAGAAGGGGACGACGTTTTCAAATTTCTCTAAGGAGAATGTTTGACTTCAAATCGAAGTCTTCGCTCCTACTTCACAAAAAGAAGGGGACGGCGTTTTCAAATTTCTCTAAGAAGAATGTTTGACTTCAAATCGAAGTCTTCGCTCCTACTTCGCAAAAAAAAGAAGGGGACGATATTTTCAAAATTCTCTAAGGAGAATGTTTGACTTAATCGAAGTCTTAAGCTCCTACTTCGCAAAAAGAAAGGGGCGACGTTTTCAAAATAATCTAAGAAGAATGTTTTATTCCAAATCGAAGTCTTCGCTACCATTTTTAAGTAAAAAGAAAACAACAATGTCTTCAAAATTCAAAAATAATAACAACTCATTATACAAAACAAGTATCTAAAATTACAACATCATACAAAGCACTTATTCAAAGTTTACATACAACAAATACAAAGTTCAAAAAAATCAAAATTCTTGAGAAGCAACACTAGTTCTTTGCTTCGCTCAAGATATCCTCCACAACTTCGTTTATTATTTTGTTCTGCACAGATCTTGAAAATCATCCCCAAAAATAAAACTTGGGGACGACTTGAGCATGATGATGATCAAAACAAAAAGATGTTTTTAAGAACCAAGGAAAGACAAAGATGTGACAAAATATAAGTTTGGGCAACACAAATAATACCGTCCCAATAGCACTAAAATCCACAACCCTAGGCATCTTATAAGAATCCTTCACTCTTGACTTCCCAAGGCATTTGTCCACAAACCCACCGGATATCGGCACTACCGTAAGCCTCCAAAAAATTCTGAAGTTTCAAAAACAAAATTATCCTTAGCAATCATAAGAGGCATCACGGCTACAATATCTTACTTGCTTGAGGCTTCGCTTGAGAAACCCGCGCGAGGATATTCCAAAGTCAAAATTCAAACAAACAACACAAACACAACGTAATTTCACAAAAATAACGACTTAAAAAAATCATAAAAATACAAAGCACATAAACCATTAACTTAACAAGTTTTACAACACTTCATGCCATCATGTTTTCTCTCTTTTTTTTTCTCATAAAATGGATGAAATAGAAACTAATCCTTATACTCAAGCTCTTCGCTCACTAACATCATGACGATTCTTTTCTTCCTCCTCATGAATCCTCCTCTCTTCTTCCATCCATTTGTTTCCTAAGAGCCTCCTCTTCACCCTGTAAGATATCGAATTCAAAGTCGTTAAAAACACAAGTTAGCATGCAAAACAAAAACCAAAAACTAAACAAACTCAAAACGTAATGAAAATTAGCAAAAGTACCTTCTTGATTTTTCTTTAACTTTCTCAAGGCAATGCTCACGACGCGCATTAGCACCGGTACTCATTGAAAAATTTCTTGCAAAGAAGATGAGTACGGGGAAATCTGTTGATGGCATCACCGAAATTTGAAGGCGGGATCAACAAAAACATCATATAATGGATCATTGGCTTCCTTCATAAGGTGCAAAAGCACCTGTCGAATACATGACACTTGTATCGCTGCGGCGCTTGTGCGACAACACCAAGATCTTCATATTGCCCGCAAAGCCCGGTGAAGAAAGGATCATACTCCCCAAGATCCCGCAAGGATCTTCGGAACAAAGACACCCACTTTTCATATGCAACTTTGCAAAGATCCCACATCCCGTTGAATTTCCCGAGGAAAAATTCATCCATTTACAATCCCTTTTCTTCTCCGGATATTCCTTCTCCTTTGTAAGGGTAGCAATAGTTGCCTTCGCAATTTCAAGGCGATCATCTTTCTCCTTTATGGTATCCAAGCCTTGTGATACAACCGGTCAATCTTATGCCATCCATCCACAAACTTGTCCCTCTCTACCTCTTTAGAAGCAAGTTGAGACTTTAAAGTCTCAATCTCTTTTAGCAAGGACTTCTCGCGAACGAAGTGAAGGCGTACAGCGCTATCCTCAAGAGACTTTCAAAGCCCACGGTTAACAAGAGCACCCTACACATACAAGATAAATTAATTAGAAAAAAAGATCAAAAAAACTATCAACTTCGCGTGCATAAAGACTCTCTCACAAAACTCACTTTATACATCAAATTAATTCCAAATCGGCCAACTCTAGAGGATTCATCTTTGCCAATTCAGCTTCGGTGATGCGGAATGAAAATGCATCATCTATGCACTTAGTCAACTGCTTCTCCGGTTTCTTCGGGAGGACCACGAAGTTTGTCTATCCCAACACCAATAAACTTATAAGAATCCAAGTTAATACCAGCTTTGTCAAGGCGAGAATTTCATAGTATTTTCAAGTGACTTCGACACGGCTTCGGAAGAAAGTTCTGCGTGTCAATAGCCACTTGCGGAGTTAGGTGGTCTTCTATAACATCCCTCATCGAACCAACATCAATAACTTTCTCTTTAGACGAGGTTGAAGCATCGGGGAAAAAATTGAGCTTTGAAACAAACAAAAAAGAAAAATTCAATCAAATCTTATCTAAGGAAATTTACAAGGACAAATGAAGCCAAAAAACACTTACAAATTTTTTTCACCCTCTTTTAGAGGACATGGGATCTTCTCATTGAGCTTCAACATTAACCAAATGACTCAGATAAACGGCCCATTTGGTCCACCTCAGCCGCTTCATCCACAATATCCACTACACCACAACACCAAAATTGGAGATGGAGGATCTGACGGTAAAGGCCGCTTCAGCGACATGCAATCTGACGCTAAAACTTACAGCGACAGACTTCAGCAGCGGTGTAAGTCCTGCCGCTAAAACTATTTAGCGTCAGACAACACTTTTAGCGACAGATTGTTTGTTGCTCTAATTTTTTTCAGCGACAGATAGTCTGTTACTAACTTTTAGGGACAGATGCTCTATTATCCAGCATATACCGACAGATCATCCAACAGCCTATATATTTATAGCGACAGATTGTTCAACAGAACTATGTAAATGTACAAAAAAAAAAAAAAAAAATATAATTAGAAAAACATTTACACATATCATATCCACATCGAAGTTTAATGTAGCGTCCACTTGTCACGTGAAGGTACACAAACACACATAAAGATCAATATTTATTGCATCCAATTAGCCTTGTACACCATATGTTTATGTACCTAAGTTGCTAGAGAAGTCATACATCTCAATAGAGAACCTAAGATGTCACTATATCCCTAAGTCATACATGGGAGCAAGCATCATAAAGCTACTACTTCCCAAATAGCCTTTCCTAATAGTTACTACCACAATCTGCGCCACCAGACAAGTCTATCGCAGCTTGCTGCTTGATGGTTGCTACCAAAATATTGTTGCTCTGCAACACACATACTGATCAAACATGCTGGTTGCAGCCCTCGAAGTTGAGACATCTGAAACAACACAATTAGTGTATACAAAAAGATTTTAAAACCTACCGTGGACAATATAATTTATAATTTTAACTATCTAATGTAGCAGCAAAATATCAGAAGATGCAGGTTAGTGACCAGGTTAGTGCATAATAATTTACTACAGTGACAATTCAACTGCTAAAAAATAATATTAGAGATAGCAGAGTAAAATCAATGGAAACATGGCCTGAAAAGTTGTACAAAAAAGAGCAGCTAGTGAAGGATAAATTCAACAACTAATCAAATACTAAGTAAGATCCTTAATTTCCCACAACTTCTTTAGAGCTGCTATACAGTCCTAGTCAAAATTCAATTATCAATTCCCACACAAATAACAAAGCATTCTGATTCTTAGTTCATGGGGCAACAATTATCTATGATCTCGGATGTCCTAAGCTAGCCACAGAACAGTACGATTATGCCTTAAACAACCAGGCAGATCAAGAATACACACATGCTAACTAGAAGTGCAAAATATATCCTTCTACCGCTAACGAGGCCGGAAAAATAATCTTGTCTGAAAAAAATTCTATTGTTCTCTAACTAGACCAATCTAGCTCCTTTCAGCTCAAATACAATAAAAATACCGATAAGTCAAGACACCTTCTATGTTTATAAACAGTAAGCATGAGGCAAGTACAACATATTTTTTTTTTTCACTCAAGTTTTTTTACTTCTGTTGATTCCTGCCTTCTTTGTATTGGTATTATTCAGATAAATAGAAACCAGAACACATGTCTTAAACAACAAGTTATTATAGTCACATGCATACAACTCTAGATTAAAGGGGGGAAATCATCGAAGTTACACCTGTAAAATTGTTTCTTTAGGAAACCACTTAATAACATTTAACTTAGAGAACATGCCGATTTAAGTGAGCAGCAAGTCACACACTACTACTAGATGAATTGGAGTATTAAGCTGGTTTTCAGAACCTGAAGTCACCGATGGCCATTACTAAATAAACAAAAATATTTATGGGCTCACACTTGCTTGCCGATCAAGTTCAAAGAAACAATAAACAATCAAGTTGAGAATCTTAGAGATTCACGAAGTGCAAGAGGAGCACTTACATGCTGCTGATGGAGGCCAGTGTGGTACTCCAGAGTTTCTGTCCAAAGAGGACTCTTCCTCAACGTGCAGGAGAAGCAGCGACCACCGAAGGATAATAGACTGTCATCATGTGGTAGCCCATCAGCGCAAGCTCTCTGAAGAAGAGTATATCATCATATAATCCAGCTGCATCCACATCCATACCATATGAATAGAACACATAATTTAGAATCAAGGCACACCAACGAACACATAATACTGCAAAGCATTTGTTCAGATCAGAGGATGGCAGTGGGCTGCGCCAGGCTGCCAGTAAACAACAGAAGAGAAGTTTAATTATTGTAGTGGTAACACTACTATTCAGCAGGAGGCGTACTTATCTGTAGTTAAGAATCCCGTAACTTTATGAATCCCAAACTGGGTAGCAGCAGTGTCCCGAATACAAGATCTGCATCCAGAAATTCAACAATGTCCTAAGCAACTTGTGCAAACGGATCTGACCATCACATTGATACAGCTTATCTATTTGGGGTCTTGACAAACCAAAAACTCATGTGCGTGTCAGGTACTGCACATTCAATTATGGTCAACTTATATGTATCAGACATATTATTAAAGTTATCACACCAACTTGCTTAGGAACAAATGAAACTCGTTGATCACGTGGTCTTGACAGATATAATTCTCAAGTGGCAAATGGGAGTACTACTAGTGCACTAGTTGTAGAATAGAAGCTTAATTGCCACACCAAACAGATTAGAAGCTCAATCGCCACCAAAACAAATTAAATAATCTTATTTTTCAGCACTTCAAAGAAAGAACCAGGGAGGGTATTTGCACATACCAATGGATCTGCTATAACACCAAAAAAATCGGAGGGCACTGCTGCTGCTGCTCCTCCGTTGGAGCACTCCCACTCACGTGCTCCACTGTCAATCTGCTACAGAAGCAGAAATCAGATGCCACGACTGCTGCTGCTCCTCCGTGGAAGCACTCCCAACCGAGTGCTCAACTGTCGGAGGCTACAACTGCTGCTCCACATCGAAGGGATCCTGCTTGCGCTCCCCAGGTTTAATCATGTATGTATATATATCATCAGTTCTACTGAGTTGCGGCTACCAAATTAAAATATAATCCAAATTAAATTTCTTCTGTTCTTTTTTCACAAAATAACAAACAAAGTTCCACACTCTATTACTATCTATGAATCGTGTACGAGCTGCAGGTAGTAGTGTAGTTCAGGAAGGATTACATCGGTGCAGATCTACATTATCAAATGTATGTATGCGTGAGTACCTGAAAGATCGGGGGACAAGCTAGGCGCCCAGGCCAGCGCCAGGGTCAGCCGCAGCCCCCAGGCTCCACACTGGGCGCAGCTAAGGCTGCTCGTAGCCTGCCGGGAGCTGGGAACGCGCGGGACAGGAAGAGGGAGGCGCCGCGGCACCACACCGACCGGCACCGCCTTGGATTGGAGCGCCGCCATCGAGCCCTGGAAGAACGGGGGTCTGCTGTAGTACCATGGGTTGGGATGGGGCAGGTTGGAATAGGAAGCGAGAGACCAGAGAGGCAGAGAGAGTGGAGAGAGTTGGAGGTTAGGGTTTGGTAGTCACTGGGAGATGGTTATATATACTAGTGTTTTCGATCCAACGGTTCTAATTCATCAAGAGCTCATCCAACGGCTGCAATGCATCCGGCCGATGTAATGGGCTGGGCATGCAATTGATATTGGGCTCTCGGCCTCTATAGTGATAGGCTGACTTACACTCTTTTTTCATTTACAAAATAAAATTAAGAACTCTAAATTGAATACGATACAATTTTTTAAAATATAATGAATTCAAATAAGAAAATATTAGACTATAAAGCTTTAAAAATAATCGAGTTTATGGGATGAAAAATTAGTTTGAACATAGTTTGAACAATTTGAAATTCAAATTTTTAGATAATGTTGTCATGCAAGTTTTGCATATTTTTTCTTACCTATTTTTTGATATTATTATATTTATTCTAGGTAATTAAACAAATAATTAGAATAATAACTAAATTTTGTTAGAAAAATTTCGAATTGACACAACAACAAAATCGCCTTGCCCCGCTCTCCCGCTCCCATCGCGCCCGGTGTCACCCGTGCCGGTGGCGGACCAACCACCACCGTGGAGCTCCGCCACACTTCCGGAGCGGCGCCGTCACCTCGAGCTCCACTCCCCATCCCTAGCTCACGCCGAGGAAGAGGATGCCCGCCCCCCAGCTTCGCAGATCGAGGAAGACGAGGCCCGCCCCGCCGCATCGAGGAAGAGGGAGGTGGCGGCCGTGTCTCCCCTGCCTCACGTGCACGATGGGCGACACGACGGACGGCCCGCATGTCGGGGCGGCCGAAGCACGGCCAAACGGCCCACGGGCCATGCCATGGGCCGTAGGCTGGAAGAGCACGCCGGCGCACTTTTACACGCCGGCCGTCGGGCCAGTTGACACGGCGGATGGCCATCTATTTGGGTCCATTAGCCTTTCATAAAAAGATTCATGTAAATTTAATAAAGTGGCACTATACTTCCTACACAAATACACTTATCTCTCTCGTAGTCTCAACAGATGTATATATTACGGCATAATAAACAATTTTGGGATTCTAAATGACTTCAAACAACATTTTATTAACAACAAAATTACATAGTTCATCGAGATCCATAACTTTTGTTTGTCATTTCTCCACAAAACTTTGTTTGAACCATTTGAATATGGATACTTTTGTTTGGTGTGTGAGCTAGGTGTGGGGGCCACTTTATTTTAGCGACGTATAGATTAACGCTGTAGACAATTTTAGCGACGTATAGTTTGACGTTACATATGGATAACTATAGCGACAGATACAATAAATCGCTAAATGTAGATTTAGCGTCGATGGTCCCCGAAAGTAATCTTTACCGTCGGATCCTCCATCCCAAAGAGAATATTTAGCGTCGATGTCCGACCCTAAAAAAAGTGTTGTGGTGTAGTGATCGCCAAAATCATCAAGTGAAAAGTTGGCGATCCCGGTTCCCCTTTTTTTGAAGTTTTTTTCTTCACAACTTCTCTACAGCTCATGAGCTCTTTCTTTCAAAGATTGTTCTACAAAAAAGAGAGACAAGGAAAGTCATAATAAACTAAGACAAAGCTCAAAAAAGGAGTAATAATACAACACATACCAGAAGCAACTTTTTCTAGCATACCATTTGTTTTCTCAGCAATACTCTCAGGAACCTTAGAAGGTTCTAAGGCTAGATTCATAGTCGCCTTCACGCAAATGTAAGCAGCATCTCCACTCTTCTCAAAGAACTTCCGTCTCGGGTGCCATGGAAGGGTTCTCTGGATTCACTAATAAGTGATTCATATAAATGTTTCTAGCTAACTTAGCCAAGTCTAGAGAATTAAGATCATCACATGAAGCAGTAGTTGTAAATGCATAAACTTCGCTGAAATTCGGGAGTTGAGAGCCTAAGTCTAGGCGAAGAGGGAGATGCAGTACCAGCGGGAGAAGTCTCTGTCACAACAACATCAGCATCAACGCCTTCGCCAGCAGTGCCCGAAGAACCCAATTTCTGCGAAGACCCAAAATCTTGTAAGTATTCTGCTAGCGAGTAAGCAAATCCGAGTCGATCCCCAGTAGAAGCAAAAGCTTTGAAAATTTCCCTCACCTCTAAATCTCGGAGAGAAGTGCCAAACTCCGAGCCCTCAAGTATTGGGGCATCAATCTCACTATCAGTAAGATCAACAAAGATCAAGCAAATCTGCAACTATTTTCTTCGCTTTCTTCTTCCGAGGCTTCGAACGGCAGAAATTTGAAGGCGTCTTCGCCGAAGAAGATGGCTTCGCCGTGTCACTTCTTTTTCTCTTCTACGGCTTATCACCCTCGGACTTGTCTTTCCCTCGAGCATAAGCGGGGAGGTGGACGAACTTTTATAGGTTATATTGGCCAAAGCAAAAATGCGATTTAGTCCCGACATAGTCCTTGCCAATAATGTCATCCATTAGCTTCCTTTAAGTATGGACATATTTCCCGAGCAATTCTAAAGCCCTGCTCTCAACATCAGCAACAAATTCTTCTTCGCTCTTGAAACGCGAAGGCATTACAATCTCTCCGTCGGGGAACAAGTAGTCCTTCTCTCGACTTTCTTCTTGTGATAACGAAGAAAGTCCCACCCAAGCCGAAGCGGCCAAATACCAAAGAGCAATGTATTCCTCAACCAAATCCCGAGTGGATCTGTTGAGATACAACTCTTGCAAAAGTTCTCAAACACTCGTAACAATTCTCGAGACTTGGTGTAATCAGGTTTACATTCAAACTTCTCCCTATGCATGCGCGAAGCCAAAGGATAACTTTTCTTCACACCTTTTCGGCCAAGGTTTTCCTCCACCATAGGAACTTTGTGATAGAACCAATAATTGTACCAACCATCGGCCCATTTGTTCTTTGACGCAGAGATATCCGCCCCGACCCCGCAGTTTTGAAGCTGCAACATCCAAAGTAAAGCCTCACCGTTTGCAGTTCAATTTTCTTAGACCGAAATTGAGTATGCAACTCGTGTGCAAGGCGCGAAAAGCATCAATATCTGGCTTAACTCTTTGGCTCCGCACAGCCCATATAAAAACTGACAGCTTCACTACAGCATTAGGAGTTAAGTGATGCATCTCAATGTTGTATCTCTTAAATACTTCCTCAAGAAAGCCTTGAGGAGGCATGTGAAGACCAGCGGTGAACAGATCTTTGAACACGACACACTCATCCGGGTTTAGGCTTCGCACCTTCTCGCTTATTCTGCCGGCCTATATTGACCCTCTTTCAAAATCCCATCTTTTACCATCATCTTATAATCCGAATCAGTCATTTTGCTACGGCCAAAAGTGAGAGAAATTCTGTCATCTGGAAGCAGTTCTGACTCAGAAGCAGACACATTTGACAACCCATCGTTAGACTCTTCACCTTGAGAATGCTCTTCTTCTTCAACTTCATTTTCTTGAAGATTGGGGATAATATCATTACGATCGGCCATCTCTACAAAACAAAAAAGAAATATGCATCCAACAAAATCGCGAGGACAAGTAATAAAAATAAAACAAAGCACACATCGAAAAACAAGACGTACCTAAAAGACAAAGGCTTCGCAGAAATTTCGGATCCAAGAAAGAAACTTTAGCTTCGCAAGAATGCTTCAGCTACGCAAGGAAACTTTGACTTCGCGTCGCAAAGAAAAATTTCAAAAAGGTGGCCCCTCTTCGAAAAGATGAAAAAACAGGGGTGCTTCGCTATTTATAGACTTCTTCTACAAACGGTCAAACTAGCCGTTAAAAAAAAAAAGATGAATCTAGCGAAGATATCAGCGAAGTCTCAATCGAATCAAAAGTCCAACTTCAAAGCCTGGGGCGACGTTTTCAGATCGAAACAAAGTTTTAAAAGAAAAACTTATGATTCGTGGGTTTCATGCCTTTGAAGTCGGCCTTCGCCCACGAGGGGCTCTTTGTTGGGATCTAACTTTGATTTCTGCCTTAAACTTTCATCGTAGACTTTGAAGATTTCAGGATGATCGGGACATTCGCAAAAAACAAAAGATGAATGATGCGACGAAGGTGTCTTCGCGAGACTTTGGCTTCAGCGGAAGGGCAACAAAAAATGAGATAGGAAAATTGAAGATAAAGAACCAGGCGAAGATGGCCACGATAACTTCACAAGGGCTAGAAATACTTTCTTCAAAGAGAGCAATAAAACATCGCGAAGACAGAGGACCAATTTAGAAGAAGCGCGAAGATGAAAGATACGTCTTCGCTGAAGAAAATGTACAATAGATAGACATTTCAGGATTCTTAATATTTTTTTGTACAACTACGAAGCCGGGGGGGACTATAAATACCCCCCGATATCCTTTGTAAGAGCCATGTTGAATGGCCTCTTAGTAAACCATATCATCATCAATAATATGTTATGTTGAGAAATCACCCAACACCGTGTCATCATCATCATGGGTGGCGGCATCATGGGCGCCCTCCCTCGTATGGCGAAGCAGTACACCTTGACATGCATGGCCGGTGACCCATGCTCTTGTCCATGGATACATCGGTGCTGCATGCAGGAAGGAGTCTGGGTGGCGACATCGCCGGAGCCCTCCTCGCAGGAAGGAGTGCGTGCCTAGCCATGCTCCTCGATCGCTGATAGGGTCATCGGTGAGACAAATCACATTACGGTTTTGCCCTTTCCCCGATTTTGGTTCCGGATCGAGTTTCTCCAACACAGTTCCACTATTTTTCTAGCTATCAGATCAAAGGGGTATGAACGGTCCAGGTTTTCTCCAAGCACCATAAAAAGTCTCTTATTTCCAACATAGTAGTATCACAGGATGGAGGACGGAAAGTTTTGGAACGAAACAGGCTCAGCCGAGCCAGAAGTGTACACAAGGAAATAAGAAAACTTGAGAGCTCTCCCGTTGAGAACGATAAGAGAAGCACACAGAAGCATGAATGAACCACATAGAAGCATGAATGAACCAATTCACCACCAACCGCCAATACCTTAGCAGACTCCTTGGGTGAACCCAACCTTTCCATCATGCAAATCATAAATCATCTCTGTCGACTGCTGCGCTAGGGTGCCGATGACAGAGATAGGGAACACGTTCCCTGGATTTGTCTCCCCGAACGTGAGGCACGCGACGGAGAAGCGGTTCGCCAGGTTGGTGAAGTACATCACCTGGTCAAGCTTGAGCTCCAGGCTTGACCCGCCGGTGAACTCGAGCCTGATGTTCGGCAAGATGATCTCGTCCAGCCCCGTGAAGTTGTAGCACGTGTCCAGGCCGTTGAACGGCGGGGCAGTGGGGTACATGGCCATCTGCCGCCGAAACTCATCGCGGAGCACGGCGTACACGGACGGGACGAAGTAGTTGAACGTTAATGCCGTGTCCAGCATGGTGAAGTTGTTGATCGGCGCAGACAGAGGGATCGGGAGGTCTACATCGGCGACCTTTATCCCAATGAGCTCGACGAAGTATTGGCTCGACATGACCGTGTTGTCAACCAGTGGCGCGTACTGCACGTCCTGCCGGCCCGAGTACATGGAACTGGAGGGGCCGACGGAGAGGAAGCCGCGAGAGCTCAGACTCGACGGAAGACAGTAGGAGAAGGCGATGGTGGCGTCGCCGCTGTTTCCCGGTGGAGAAGACGACGACACGACTCGAGACGCCAGCGACTGGTTGTTCCTGCTGAGGTCTATCATCCCAACCGCACCGTAGAAGAGGCCAGGGTCGACGAACTGCGTGCACCCGAACGTGAAGCCATCCACCGCAGCCGACGGCGAGAGCGTGAGCGTGTCCTTGACGAAGGTGCCGTTAGCCGCTGTGACGACATTGCCACCGATCCTGAAAGGGCACATCTGTGTAGAGCTAGAGCAAGATTCCGCCCCGCACTCCGGTGAGCCGCAGGGTATAGGTGCGAAGGACGACGAGAGAGACGGGTCAAACGCCTGGTTGCATGGGCTATCCCCGACCGTGCACGGTTTGCACCGGAGGTATGAGAAGCTGGCGGAGGTATCGAAGGCCACGGTGAACTGCTGCGCCGGTGTGCCGTAGCCGACGACGACGCTGTAGATCAACGCCCCGGGAAACACATCGTCGTGGCTGCCAGCAATGGGAATCGAGTCTGAAGTCGACGCCACAGCCGCACTGATAGGGCGGCCGCCGATCTCTGAGAGGGACTGGAGGCGGAGCCCGTCAGCGTGCAGAATGTCGTTCACCGAAGGCATGTCTTTCTGTGCGTCCACTGAGATCCGAGCAGGGGCTCAGACTCAGAGGGTGCAGCACTGGCAACATCATGTCATTGTCATTGATAGCTCCTGAAAAATATGGATCACAGGGATGTCACTAAGCATCTTAGTAATACAAAGAAGCCCAAAATGTAAACTCAACTAGTCAAACATCACCTTCTCCTACATAAGATTGACTCAGACTAAAGTCTAAAATCTACAATTGTAATCTTTATGAGATGCAACGAGTACAACACTACAAGTTTAATATTATTCCATTCATTTCAAATAAATTACAAGACATTTTGACATTTGTAGGTACATAGTTTTTACTATTCACTTAAATATACACCATGTCTAGATTTTTTTCGATAATAAAAAAATATCATCCGGCTTCATCCTCTTAAAGTAGGAATTAGAGCCTATTTATTACAATTACAAAGTTCACCATCCACAATATATCTAGAAAAACATCTTAAGTCACTCAAATTTCATAAAACCATGCATGGTCAATTCATTCAAACAAATCTGACCTAGCTATATTCCCCCTATACAAATTGCATTGTGTAGGCTGATTGAAAACACCGGCTACCAATGCAACACCAACAAATTGCCCTTCTTACGCAATTACAGTTTTGGAAGAATTTAAAAATCCTAAGAAAATAATGTAATTGCGTGATCATGTTTAACTGTACCGGAAAGGATTGCTGAGCAGTCTGGCGCCGCCAGTGATGATGGCTGAGGTTCAACAGAAGATGGGTGGAGGATGACATGGCTTCTCTCATGAGTAGTGTGTTCCGAGAAACCAAAATAAGGAAGAACAAGGAAGCAAATCAGTAGAGAAGAAATGTGTGAGGCCATCGATCGTTGTTAGATACAGAGGGATGATGTGCTGCTCCTATAGCTGGTGATACTAAATCATAATCTGATCACTGTTATATAGATGTGGGATCACTATGCAACTATATATTGGATCTAGTACTTCTAAGCTAGCTGAATTTTCCTGTATCATCCATGTGTCCAACGATAAACGGTGGTTGAATGATTCAACCTGACGTCATGCTACTTCGATATGGTTTTCTACTTTATGTACGTCTTGGAGAGAGATATCAGGCCTCGCGGACAAAGGAAATCCGGCCATTGGGATTGACGTCCAGCTGGGAGCTATAAATGAAAACTTTAGCATCAAGAGCATAGCCAGATAACGAGATGCCTCGTGCAAGAGACATCCTGTACCTTAAAAAATAAGGTGACAGGACACGTCAAATTGGCTATAAAATTTTAAACAGATATTGTACTCGTACAGATTAAGCCAATACTTAAAAGATCACGCTGAGACTGAGTCTTTAGGGGCAATCGAGCTAAAAATATCCTTCGTCAAGATCATAGCATGGCATGGAATATCCTAGTTGTCAAATAAATAAACTTACACCCCCAAGAAAGGCAAAGCACAAGAATGGAAATGCAAGAATGAGAAGATGAATAATTTTTTTTTTTCTGGTGTCGAGCAAATTTTATTTTGTGTGTGGTCTCGAGTAACCGCCACTACACCCATTCCCAATTTACTCTCTCACTATTAAAAAATGATTTTACAGAGGCCGTGTATTTTTATTGACCGAGGCGTTTACAAAATGCAAACCACATCGAGGCCCAGCAGAAGCTGATGTGGGAGTTGTGCTGCTGCCCGGTAGAGCGATCAAGCCTGTCCATCAAACAAACATCCCCAAGGAGGGCGCCCGCGTTGCGTGCATTGCTCGGCAGGTGCTCGATAGCCATGCGGACACGGTACCACCAGGTGGCGTCCCTGGCATGGGCGTTCGCAGTCCAGGGGATGATGTTGAAGTAGATCCCCGGATATGGACCATGCCCAGCTGCTGCACCATCGCTCTGTTCTGGGGGTCCATCAACCGCCATGAAGTTCTCCGGGTGGTGGATGGTGGTGCGAATTCCTGACGGCGGCACCCGAATGCAGCCCGCGAGCACCCTGGCGACGTCGCCCACATTGATGCCGATGCCTCATCATTAGAGGATTGATTTGACCCATTTTGTTTGGAGTACTACTCACGAATAATTGCAAAGGTGCTGCTTCTTGTTCGATCTCTTCCCTGCAGCTCAGAGTTATGCGCCTTGTTCGGCTGGCTGGTGCTGGCTGGCTGGTGCTGGTTTTTTGTAAGAGAAAAACACTGTTGGCTGGTGGCTGAACCAGCAAGTTTTAACAATGAATTTTTTTGGTCTATAACTCTGAGCTTGCTGTTTCACTCGCGGTTTGCACTTTTGAGCTCCTATTCGCGTTTTGCCTTTTGCATTAGCTTTCTACTAGCCCAAGAAATTTATCTAAGTGTTCTTATCACAAGTTGGCTTGGACATTTGAGATTCGGGAACTTGTTTCTTCTCTATAGAAGTGTGGTATCCTATTTTCAATCCTTTGGATCGACAAGCGTCTCTTGCCTTTTGTGGTGTCCCGTTATATTCCTAACATCCACCCACTCAATTGGGTCGTGGACATCACGGTGTTAGCTTTACATGTTTGGCGGTGAACATTAGGACAACAGTCTAAATCCTTCGAAACAAAATTTACAGCTCCCATTCACCCCCCCCTCTGGTCGCCGTTTTTCGGTCCTTCACTTCCCAAACCATGAAGTTGCACTTCTCCCAATTTAGGACTAAGTGCTTTTTTCACACCTTTGCAGAACTTTGTCTAGATTTTTGAGACGGTCATCAAAAAGTCTTTCCATAGATAAAAAAGTTTTCCATAAAAACTTCCATAATTTTCTCGATCATATCTGAGAAGATGGACATCATGTAATGTTGGATAGAAGCAGGAGCATTGCATACTCCAAAAAAACATCCGTCTATAGGCGTACGTCCCGTACTAGTAAGTGAAGGTTGACTTGCTATTATTCTTAGGACTTTGGATGGATGAGGATTTGTTGATAGCCAAAGTATCCATCACGGAAACAAAATAAAGGATGATTGGCTAGCCTTTCTAGCATTTTGTCGATGACGAGGAAACGAAGTAATGTGATCTGGTTGGAAAATATAACATATAGATATGCTTCTCTCAATTTATTCCAACATAGTATAGTATTATTATACGATGGAGGACGGAAAGTTTTGGAACGAAACAGGCTCAGCCGAACCTTAAGTGTACACATGGACTCAAGAAAACCTGAAAGCTCCCATTGAGAACGGTAGAGAAGCTCATAGAAGCATGGACCGTTCACCACCTACCTAGCTCACGATGGTAATGGGTATGTACCCGATGGATACTAGTCACCCTTACCCGTACCCGTTAGGTCAAATTTGTACCCGTCGGGTTACCCGTGAAAGCACATGGATACTGATTTCATTCCATACCCGTACCCGACGGATAATTTTTACCCGACGGGTAATCCATACCCGCTAATACACCCGAGTTTATGGGATATATTATATACTCATATGTTTATATGGGCCAAATACAGAGCTATATGGGCCAAATTCATGAATAATACACCAGAGTTCAGGAATATATATATACTCAAATGGTTATATGGGCCAAATTAATGGGTGAAGATCTCTAGTTTGGTTTTGGCTAATTAGTGACACCTAAGGACTAATCTCTCGATGCTAAGTGTTTGATTAGATTGGAGATTGGTCGTGCCGGAGTTGGTGCATGGTGATCATGGAGGATGGATCGAGGTGATCCAAAAGATGATCGAGCATGCAACTCGATGGAGTTTTCGAAGATCAAAGGTCCCAAGGCAAAGGTATAACCATAGGGCTTTTGATTTCACACCCAAGACACTATAGAAAGTGTGGGTGATTATAGGATCGATAAGCCGTACTATAAAGAGGGAAAACTATCGCGTACATATCGGTCCTCATGTGCCTCTAGGTTCAAAATCATTTGCATGCATTCTAACCTAGAGAGCTAACCCGACCTTCGAAATTGTTTGTGAAAATGCTAACACACGAGCACATGGTGATGTACACGTGGTGGTGTTGGCACATTTGCGAAGGCGGTGATAGTTGCAGGGTTGAGATGGGTTTGGGTACCGCTCACCCTCCCGCCGAGCTTGCGAGGCGGGATTCGGCGCTTTTGAGAAAATGAAACGTCTATTTTCTATTGCGCCGGATGCATCGTGGTGGTAAAAACATGCTAGTCCTTGTTCTCAAGTTGGTACACTTGGTGGATAGCATGTCGAAGCAAAGGCGACAGAAAAACGACGAAAATTCGCAGCTCAGTGCTGACCGGACGCACCGACCGGAAGCGACCGACGCGACGAGATTTGACCGGACGCCCGGTGGGTGCGTCCGGCGAGCATGTTTTCGGCTCGAAGCGTCGACGGGTGACCGGACGCACCGGATCGGAAGCATCCGGTGCTGACCGGACGATCGATCGGATCTTGCCGACCGACGCCGGTGAGGCGGGGGTCAGCGGGTCGGTTTGGCCTTGTCGGTTGTGACCGGACCCACCGACCGGACTCACTGGTGAGTCCGGTCAGTGCGTCCGGTCAGGCCGCAGAAAGAGTGGCTTTCACCCTTTCCACCACATTTCGTGGTGTGGCCTATATATACCCCCATGGCTGCTCCTTGCTCTCTCTCTTGGTCATTTTGAATCACTCCTAACATCTTTGAGCAAGCAAGCAAGCCTCTCTCCTCTCTCATTCTTGATTTGAGCTTCATTCTTTAGAGAAGAGTGATCCAAGTGCATTGCATCGAGTTCTTGCATCTAGAGGCACTTGGGGATCGTTGTGAGACGGTGGATTTCCCGTTACTCTTGGAGGCACCGCTCCTAGCCGGCTTGGTGAAGTGGTGGAGGCGTTGGCAAGAAGAGGTGATTGTTTCTTGGCCACCTCCGGTTGATTTGTGAGAGGATTACGCACTCCTCGTCGGGAAGACAAAGTGCAAGGAATACATTGCTCGTGCTTTGGGTACCACACTTGTTGAGTGGTGTGTTGAGGCTAGCAAGGGCACCGCCTAGCTCAAACACCATCCTTGTGTTGGTCGGCACAACCGAGACTAGCTTGTTGGTGTACAAGTGAACTCCGGTGAACAAATCGACTTGTTCATTGTCTCGACGTGTGGATCATCACCTTCGAGTGATTGATTGTTCATATTGTTCCCGGTGATTGGTTGACATCCTCTATGAGTCGGTATATTGCTCTTACTCTTGTATTTACCTTCCTAGTTTACTTTGAGTAGAGAGCTAGCTCTTGTCTTGTGTAGTTGTTCTTGCTAGCCTAAGGATCATATTAGGCTTGTTCACTAGTTAGAGTAGTGACATAGCTCTTGTGTGACATAGAGATCATAGTTGATATTTAGAATTGTTACTAGAGGCTTGCAAGACCACTAGAGCTAGTGCAAACCGCTTTACGCCTTGTTTTATACTAATCGGTTTGTTTAGTTGAGTTTGTAGAAAAAATTTTATAGGCTATTCACCCCCCTCTAGCCATCTAGGACCTTACAATGGGCCATATGCTTACTTGGGCTAAAATTGCAGAGACGGGCTATATATTTGTGCGGGTATTTTCTACCCGCGGATACGTAGTATGGATACTATACTTCCATACCCGTACTCGTCATACCCACTGGATATAACATTTTACCCACTAACGTATCCATGGATACCAAATGCGTTCCATACCCGCCACTTTATCAGGTAAAACCCATCGGGTTTTCGGGTTTTGGGTACCCATTAACATCTTGATACCTAGCAGACTCCTTGGGTGAACCCAATCTTTCCACGCTGCAAATCATAGATCATCTATGTCGACCGCTGCGCTAGGGTGCCGATGACAGACATAGGGAGCGCACCTAGATTTGTCTCCCCGAACGTGAGGCACGCGACGGAGAAGCGGTTTGCCAGGTTGGTGAAGTACATCACCTGGTCAAACATGAGCTCCAGGCTCGACCCGCCGGCGAACTCGAGCCTGATGTTCGGCAAGATGATCTCGTCCAGCCCCGTGAAGTTGTAGCACGTGTCCAGGCCGTTGAACAGTGGCGCGGTGGGGTACATGGCCATCTGCCGCCGAAACACATCGCGGAGCACGGCGTACACGGACGAGACGAAGTAGCTGAACGTTGACGCCGTGTCCAACATGGTGAAGTTGTTGATCGACGTAGACGGAGGGATCTGGAGGTCCACATCGCCGACCTTCATCCTAATGAGCTCGACGAAGTATAGGCTCGGCATGACCGTGTTGTCAACCAGTGGCGTGTACTGCACGTCATGCCGGCCTGAGTACATGGAACGGGAGGGGCCGACGGAGAGAAAGCCGTGAGAGCTCAGGTTCGACGGAAGACAGTAGGAGAAGGCGATGGTGGGGGTCGCCGCCGTTGCCCGGTGGAGAAGACGACGACAGAACTCGAGACGCCAGCTAACGGTTGTTCCTGCTGAGGTCTATCATCCCAACTGCACCGTCGAAGAGGCCAGGTTTGACGATCTGCGTGCACCTAAACATGAAGCCATCCACCGCAGCCGACGGCGAGCGTGAGCGTGTCCTTGACGTAGGTGCCGTTAGCCACCGTGAGGACTGTGCTGCTGATCGTGAAAGGGCACGTCTGTGCAGAGCTAGAGCAAGATTCCTCGCACTCCGGTGAGCCGCAGGGTATAGGGGCGAAGGACGACGAGAGAGACGGGTCAAACGCCTGGTTGCATCAGCTATTCCCAGCCGTGCACGGTTTGCACCGGAGGAATGACATGCCGGTGGAGGTATAGAAGGCCACAGTGAACTGCTGCGCCGGTGTGCCGTAGCCGACGACGACGCTGTAGATCAATGCCCGGGAAACACATCGTCGTGGCTGCCAGCAATGGGAATCGAGTCTGAAGTCGACGCCGCAGCCGCACTGATGCGGCGGCCGCCCGTCTCGTAGAGCGACTGGAGGTGGAGCCTGTCGGCGTGCAGTATGTCGTTCACCGAAGGCATGTTTTTCTGTGCGCCAGTGAGAACCGAGCAGGGGCTCAGAGGGTGCACCACTGGCAACATTATGTCATTGTCATTGCTAGCTCCTGAAAGATATGGATATCACAAGGATGTCACTAAGCTTCTTAGTCTTAGAAAGAAAAAAAAACAAAATGTAAAAGCAACTAGTCCTGTCTCTACATAGTCAAACATAAAATAAGTTTGACTTAGACTAAAGAGTCTAAAATTTACAATTAATCTTTATGAGACGCAAAAGAGTACAAGACTACAAGTTTACTATTCCATTCATTTCAAATTATAAGACATTTTGACATTTCTAGGTACCTAGTTTTTGCTATGCACTTACATATACACTATGCCTAGATTTCTTTAGATAATCAAAAATAAAGTTGTACATTTGGCCCGTCAAAATCGGCCCGGTCCGTGGCCCGGCCTTTTTGGGCGGCCGGGCACGGTCCGCCCGACATGTAATCGAACCCACGGGCGGCCCGGCCGGTGCGGACGGGGCCATGGGCCGTCGCCTCCCGCCCGCGACACGGACTGGTCTGGCCCGGTGGAGAAGGCAGCCCGGTGGTTGGCCCGGTGATAATTTAATACTAGCAGCCCAACAACAAAAGGAGCCCAACAAGGATATCAGCCCAATCTCCACTAAAAAAAAAAAGAAAAAATCCTCATCCCTATCCTCCCGAGTCCGTGGTGTCCGTCTCATTCTCATCCCCATCCTAACCTCCCGTCTCCTTCTCTTCTTCTCGGGTCCAGGCCGCCGGCGGCGGCGCAGCAGCAGCTGACGGCAAGGCGAGGCAGCCTTGCGGGCGGCGGCGCGGAAGCGAGAAACCAGCGAAGCGGCCGTCGCTGAACCCGGCGGGCGTCGCGCGGGCGGCCCTTGAGCGGCGGCAGCATCCCGGCATGACGGCCCAGCGAACGCCGGCGTCGTGCTCGTCGTCGCCGCCCGTGCCGCAGAGGGGACTGCGGGCCCGGCCCGGCGACCCGTGGGCGTGCAGTGGGCTCTGAGCTGGCCCGTAGCCGCGGTGTGGCGGCCCGGCTGGCCGGTGGCACGACATGGCCCGACCCGTGCCCGCCCGGCCCGTTGTACAACTATATCAAAAATATCATCCGGCTTCATCCTCTTAAAGTAGGAAGTAGAGCCTATTTATTACAAAGTTCACCACCCACCCACAATATATATCTAGAAAAGCAAAAACATCTAAAGTCACTCAAATTTCATAAAACCATCCATATGGTCAATTCATTCAAACAAAATTTGACGTCCTCCCTATACAAATTGTGTAGGCCTATTGAAAAAACCAGCTACCAATTCAACACCAATAAACTGCCCTTCTTATGCAATTACAGTTTTGGAGGAATTTAAAAATCCTAAGAAATAATGTAATTGCGTGACCATGTTTACTGCACCGGAATGGAGTGCTGAGCAGTCTGGCGCCGCCAGTGAAGATGGCCGAGGATCAACAGAAGATGGGTGGAGGATGACATGGCTTCTCCCATGAGTAGTGTGTTTCGAGAAACCAAAATAAGGAAGAACAAGGAAGCAAATCAATAGAGAAGAAATGTGTGAGGCCATCGATCGTTGTTAGATAGAGTGCTGATGTCCTGCTTCTCTAGCTGCTGGTGATACTAAATCATAATCTGATCACTGTTATATAGATGTGGGATCACTATGCAACTTTTGCAACTAGTACTATAATAAGCTAGCTGTATGTATTTCCTGTATCATCCATGTGTGTCCAACGATGAACGGTGGTTGAAAGTTTCAACCTGACGTCACGCTACTTCGATATGGGTTTCTACTTTCTGTCTTTTTTTTTCAAAGGGACGGTAAAAACTTTGCCGCAATTTGTACTAGCCGAATAAAGAGAAAAAGGGTAAGTGCAGCCCAGTTTTTTTTTTTATGTATATAGAAACTAAACCAAAAAACCATACTTAGGGAAGTGTTCTACTCCACCTACCACTCGCTGACACAACTCACACTAGCAGCAAACTCTACTTTCTGTCTTGAGACATCAGGCCTTGGACAAAGGAAACCCGGCCATTGGGATTGACGTCCAGCTGGATTTTAAATGCCTCGTGCAAGAGAGAGACATTCTGTACCTCGAAAAAAATAAGGTGACAGGACACATTAAATTGGCTATAAAATTTTAAATAGCTATTGTACGCTTACAGATTAAGCCAAAACTTAAAAAGATCACGCTGAGACTGATCTTTAGGGGCAATCGAGCAAAAAATATCATTAGTCAAAATCAATGAGCCAAGATGGTCGTCATAAGGCCACACTTCAATAGAATACCTAATTAAGGACGTGATATGACATCAAGAAGAATTAAGTCCGTCATTTTATATCCTTAATTAGGTTTTCTATGTAAATGAGTATTAGATGATTTGTAGATAACTATCGTATCTTGTTGCTATTAAAATTTTATAGCCATTAGTCTTACAGTTTACAAATGGTAGTTGTTTTAGTGGTAAATTTCTCTCCCCTCATCATTGTCCATGAGCCAAATTACAACAAATGGCAGGCAAATATAGAGAAAGATGATGTCCGCCAGCCAAAGAGCGTCACTTTAGGTGTCTTACGCACAAAATGTCCCTTTTCAAAATATAGCTTCATGGGTAAAGTTGTTTTTCTTCCGGTCTTATAAAGGCACGAGTTGTGATTAAGCTGAAAAAAGCAGCTTATCACAGCTGTGTCTTATTTCTCTGTCATCCATGCACGAAGCTATTGGTGAAGTTATTTTTACCGAACATTTTTTAAACAGCTCACACAGTCACACCTAGAGAGTTGCTCATGAAGAGATTACCCCAAAGCAGAAATTCCTGGGATATTTTGTTTTTTTACCGATGGTTTTAAATCTGACATGAACTCTTATGACATCAAATTCTTTGATGAGGAGCCCGGCGTTTTTCTCTGAACGCTCGTCCAAGTGTTTCTAAAGAGATACCAGTCAAGCTCTGATGTTCGTTGGCCGCAGCCCGCAGGGGGTCAGATGTTTTGCAGCTCCTTTCTAGCTATTCCTGTGAACCTTTGTATGGTGTTAGTTTGTTATATGTAGCTTCTCCTCCTCTGGCCGACTGACGTTTGGTGTTTTGGACACACTAGGAGTATACCCCTCGCGTTGCCATGCTACTTACTTAAAAATATTTTTCTTATATACATAGCATTACTATATAGTATTTTATATATTATATATACATATATATAAATTGATTGCCAGTTATTTTAATGGATAAGATATGATAAAACATTAGTATAGAATATGTAATTACATTATAGAGGAATAGGTGATGAAACAAATACCGTATGTAGTTAACTTGTATAAGATTTAAATTATTTCACATGATAGAGATGGGGATAATGTGAACATTTTTTAAATTATTAAGGGGATGACATGGATTTAGTGGGTAATGATGTGGACACTTTACATTAAAAGATAGAACATCTAAGATTTAAATTATTTCACATGATAGAGATGGGGATAATGTGAACATTTTTTTAATTATTAAGGGGATGACATGGATTTAGTGGGTAATGATGTGGACACTTTGCATTAAAAGATAGAACATCTAGTGGTTCATTTATTGGGGGATGATGTGGACACTTTGCATGTTGAGAGAATTCACATAGTGGAGTTTATTCTTATAAGAGTTATACAAGTTTGAAGGCCGGGGGACGTTTTTGCCCTCAAACTTAAAAAAAAACTGACATGAACTACAAGTAATTTAATTATTCCTTCCTAGTTGATTCTCTGCTTTAAGTTTAAACACCGTAGTGTTGTGCTTGTTAATACTACACAATTGCTATTGCACATTCAAAATATGTTTTCATGAGATTGGTTTTAGAAACCACCATTATGCCATCGATTCTAAAAATAACACTTTATAGGATTTTGGGCCAAGCCAAAAGCTACGATGCCAGCACTTCGGCCTAGAACTGGAGAACCCCAATTTTTTTGTCTGTGGTGTTTAGTTGGCAAAATTTATTGGGTCAGCCTCTAAAAAATGACTAAAACCCAAGCCTGAACAGTGACGGGCCAAAAAATTTTTGGCCCCCATTTAGTTCCCGGAAATGAGGCCCAATCCTGCAAAAATTTGGCCCAACACCAAAAAATTTTCGCGAACTATTCATTGATATATAGTTTCCTTTAAAGTTGGAAAAAATATATAAAAAATCACCAAAAATAGAAAAAGAGATCTCTAGCTAGAGTGGAACATCACTTTCCACTACACCATATCAACACTTATGGCTACAAGTTATATACTTTTGTAACTTCCAAGAATCTTTTTCTTCAATTTTGGACCTCACACAATCTCAAACAAAAATAAACTTTTTTTTCGAATATGCGAAAGTGTGCATATCTTTATATTTGAGGGAAAAGAGTTCATATACAAGATGTCGTTACCGGCTTTCTTCAATTTTGGACGTCACACAATCTCAAACAAAAATAAACTTTCAATTACTATACAAATTTTTACATCTCATCAAACACTACAGTTTTGGTATACAGCATGTCATCAACAAAGGTCGTTTGAAACTAAATAAAATGAATTTTAAAATTAAGAACTAAAAATTAATATTTAGGCCCCGAAACGATATTAATGAAAATACAAAGTTTATCTTCATTTTAAAAGGTTATGACAATACAAAGTTTGCCTTCATTAAAAAAGGTTATGAATTTAGTTGCCCGATAACTATTACAGGCACTGTCAGTTTTGGCCACAGGTATCTTTCATCTGGTTCATTTCTGCTACAGCTCTATCTTTTCAATGGGGTTTGCAATTTCCTTTTAAAACATCCTTGATCTGTCACCATATTTTTAAAAGATATTTTATCAGGTTCATTTCTGCTACATCTGTCACCATCTGTGCAACGATGGAGCGGAGGAGGGCGTCGCGCGGTGTGAAGAAAACTACGGAGTGGAGGAGGGTGTCGCACGGAGAAGGGCGCGCGAAGAAAACCGGCCGCACACGGAGGACCTGGCCGGCCAATAGACTAAACTAATTTTGTGTTTGGCAAGTCAAATTTGCCAAGCTATTGGAGATGGGTATTTTTTTCACTTACCAAAACTTTTGGGGAGTTCGCAAAATGCTATTTTGCCAAGTTAAATATGCAAAACTGCTGATTGCTCTTAGTTGCAAAGACCGCGCAAGTAGCTAAGGGCGACATCGTCTAGTGTGACCGTCTCGGACGGCGGAGCTATACCCTCAGCCACACTCGTGCCACTGTCACCTGTCGCGTTCGGTCCCTCTGTCTCCAGCGTCCGGTTTGGTATTCTTTGCTGAGATTCATTTTGTTTTCTTCACCCTTCCAAGTTGCTCCACACTTCATGTATACTCCATATGCAGAGTGTTAGTATTTTTGCAAGGCATTTCCAAGGGTTAGAAGTTAGCACACTATGTCCTAATGCATTGACATGATTGATTATACCTAATGGCAATTGATCGAAGTTTCCGACATATTTCTCCTCTTAATAGCTCCACTATCGATCCTAAATCACTCACACCCTCTATGATGTCTTAAGTGCAAACAAAAAATGGCTCTATGGTTATACCTTTGCCTTAAGCCCATTTTTATTTTTCTCTTTCTTGTTCTCCCAAGTCGAAGCACTTGATCATCTTTTTGTATCATTCATGCATCCACCATGACCACCATGCTTCATCACTTGGCTAAGATTCATCTCATACTAGATCATACTTAAGCATAGAGATTAGTCCTAGGGTTTCATCAATTAGCCAAAACCAAACAAAAGATCTTCACCTCCTCATCCACGGTTAGGTATCCGCCACCATGTCATCCACAATGTACTGCAGGTCGGGTCCCAATGTCATCAACGACGGTTTCGGTTTCTTTCGTTCAGTTTCGGTATTCACCGAAAAATACGAATAGATCACATACCAACATCGGATGAACCCTCGCCGGATCCTCGGCTGCCTTGCGGTGGCCGGTGGAAGGCGGTTGGGGGCGAGGAGAAGGCCACTTGCATCCTCGTCTTTGCCTACTTTGCTAGCGTCGGGCCGGGTGGTGTGAAGCGGCGGCGCAGCCCGATGGCCATGGGGCGCCGGCGCGGCGGTGGCTAGGGGCGCGGCATGGTGAGGAAACGGCAGCGAGGCGGAGCAGCCGCCCGGTCGGGGTGCACGGCATGGAGGCCGACTACTTAGCGAAGGCCGGCGGCGCCGGGAGACCGCGGCCGGCAAAGGCGCGGAGCGGGGGGAAGTCTCGTCGGCGGGCGAAGCGGCACAAGGGCGGCAGCCTTTCCGGTGGTTGGTGGAGTGACCGGGTGAGGATGAGTTGGCTAAGGTTTATAGGTGGGTTGTTGTTGGGTTGCTACTTCTGTTGGGCTGATTTATCTATTCCGCATCCATTTAGTAAATTCGGTTTATCGAGGCCCGAAACCGAATTTACCTAGGTTCTTTCGGTGCTTGAGAACCGAGAACCTAACAGAACTGATTTTCTTTGGTTCGATATTTTTTGATTCGGTTTTTGATATTTTTCGGTTTGGTTTTAGGTTCTCGGTATTTCATGCCCGGGCGACCAAGAACAATGTCCCATGCAACCGTTGGACTCTCTAGACGTTTCTCTAAGCAGACGCGGGACGAAGGGTTTCTCACCTATTTGGTGTAAATGGATTGAATCAGTTGTGAGTTTAGGAAGTGTGGGAGTGAATGTAAATGACGAGATAACTTCGGACCTTCCAAATCAGGAAATGACTTAGGCAAGGGGATCCACTCTCACCTTTCCTCTTTAACTTGGTTGCGTATATGCTGGCTATGCTTGTTTCACGAGCGAAAAAAAACGATGTTCAATTTAGAGGCTTGGTGCCTAATCTTGTGGATGATGATTTGTCTATTCGCAATATGCGACGATACCATTTTACTTATGGAAGATGACTTAGAGGGGGCGACAAATCTAAAGTTAGTGCTAGTAGCCTTTGAAACATTGTTGGGATTGAAAATCAATTTTCATAAAACCGAGTTATTTTGTTTTGGAGGTGCTAAGGGCAGAAGTAGGGAATACACTGAGTTGTTCGGGTGTGTTGAGGGGAGTTTTCCCTTCAAGTACCTAGGAATACCAATGCATTACCGGAAACTTTTGAACAAGCATTAGAGTTCTATTGAGGAACGCTTCTAGAAGAAACTTAATAGTTGGAAAGGGAAGCTTCTCTCGTCCGAGGGCAGATTTATACTAATAATTGTAGTCCTGTCAAAGTCTGCCTATGTTCATGATGTCTTTCTTTGCCATTCCTAAAGGGGTTCGGAAAAGACCGGATTATTACCGATCCGTGGTTTTTTACGGCAAAGTCGATGAACATAAGAAGAAGTATAGGTTAGCAAAATGGGATATGCTTTGCGTGCCAAGGTGCATGGGTGGATTGAGGATCTTAGATTTAGAAACGCATAACAAATGCTTACTTAGTAAGTGGTTGTTCAAACTCTTTAATGAAGACGGTTTATGGCAAAAGGTTTTAAAAAGGAAATATGTCAAAGACATGTGTGTGTCTCATTTATGTAGCCGTCCAAGAGATTCGCACTTTTGGTCGGGATTGATGGAGGTGAAAGAGTTGTTTTTAGCTTGTGGGAGATTTAAGGTAACCGATGGGAACCGCACAAGTTTTTGAAAGATATGTGGATTGGTCAACAACCGCTAATGCGGGGATTCCCAAATCTGTACAAAATAGTAAGGAGGAAGGGGGTTTCAGTAGCTAGTGTGCTAAACATGACCCCGCTGAATGTCTTGTTTAGACGGGGGATTAATAGGGGATAATTTGAAGGATTGATTCAATCTTGTAGCCTTAGTGGTACCTTAGTGGTACAGGTTCGACTAAGTGCTGAAAAAGACAAATTTGTGTGGCAACTAAAGAATGATGGATCTTTTTCGTTTGCAATCTCTATATAGAGAGATAAAAAAAATATAATATTGGGGGAGAGAACTTTTCTGGAAGGCTAAGGTACCCTTGAAAATTAAGATTTTCCTTTGGTACTTAAAAAAAGAGGAGTTGTCCTTACCAAAGACAACTTACTAAAAATAAAATGGAAAGGAGATTCGAGTTATAATCTGTGTGGCATGGACGAAAACATCCAACATCTTTTCTTCGATTGTCGTGTGGCAAGATTTGTTTGGAATGTTGTGTATGTGGCTTTTAACATTAAATCACCAAAGAGTACCCCTCATATGTTTGGTTCCTGGTTAAGAGGTTTTTGTGCCAAGACTTAGAAATCAAATTTTGGTGGGGATGGCGGCACTTTGTTGGGTTTTATGGTTAAATAGGAATGATGCGGTGTTCCAATGGTTAGTAGCTAACTCTTATTTGCAGGTGATCTTCAAGGGTATGTAATGCATCAGGAAATGGTCGCAGTTGTCTAAAGAGGAAGAGGGACACGCGATGAAGGATGCACGCAAGCATTTGGAAAGTGGGGTGCTGCAGTGCTTTGGCTCATCTACGTGGAAGAATCTGAAGAGGATCAGTGCTTAATCGTCTTGTGAATTCTTGCCTACTTGGTACCTCGATGTTTGTTTTCTCTTCAGTAGAAACTAGGGATGCTAAGTCTGAATGCTTGATGGTACTCTAAGTTTGGCTTTAGGTTGGCTGCCCTCCTGCATGGGGTTTATTTGTTTTCATGTTGACCCGCATATGTGGAACTTTGGGCTATGCCCTCTGCTTGTAATCGATGATCTGTAAGCATCCATTCGTGGATGTGAAGGCTGGAATTTTATCCCTTTATCTAAAAAAAAGCTTAAAAAATAGCCATTTATTTCAATTCAAAATGCTATAACTTCTAAACTGTGTATCCATTTTCAATTGTGTCCGCACCTGTAAGTTCTATGTGACGAGGCTTAACAAAACTAGATCCCAGTTGAATATGTTTCAAAGAATTTTTTTCCAATAACAATTTATGTGTATTAACTTATGACATATAACTTATACTATAGAACTTATTATATACTCATATTCCAAATTAATAGATTCTATGTTTTCATAACTTGTAAGATATAAGTTATGAGTTATAAGTTAGGTGTTACTAAGTACATGTGGTAGGTAGTATTGTATATGAGTTTTGTTTAAATTTCATAACTTATGTGAATAATTTTTTCTCATAATAAGTTAAATTTATAAGTTATGAGCATTGTAACATTGAAGATCACATAAGTTATGTATATAAATTAGATGTACAAAAGTTATAGATAAAAGTTGTGTGTCTAGCTCTATAACTTTCTTTTTTGTTTTGTTAAATATAGAGAACTTTTCAAAAAAAAAAAGGTTGCATAATTTTTTCCTATCAAAAAAGGAAAGTTGCGGGATGTTTAAAAAATCGTTCGCTGATACTTGCCTTGCCCTAATCATCTGGTGAGCATTGGAGAAAGGGTACCCAACGGAGTACTATAATTTCTACTTCATCCCAAATTGTAAGCCGTTTAACTTTTTTGACACCAAGTTTGACCCCTTGTCTTATTCAAAAATTTGTGTAAAATATCACTTCTTTTTTGTGGCTACCTTTATTAATAAAAAAATCTACAATAATAACTTAAATTTGACTATATTTGCACAAATTTGTTGAATAAGACGAGTGGTCAAACTTGGGGTAAAAAGTCAAATGGCTTATAATTTGAAATGGAGGAAGTAGTTAGCTAAAGGGCACTAGATCTGCAATACATTTGGAGGTTGTTGGAGTTCAGGGAAGGCATAGAATAGTTGAGGCTCATATCTATTTCCTCTAGGCACTAAAGTGCTTAAAGCTTGCATAGGTGATTAATGTAGGTGCTTTGCCAAGTGCTTAGGATAGTTAGGCAATCCATTTAGTGTTTGCTCTAGGTTTAGTCCTATTTTTTTAGTGATATTTGTATACCTCTAAACCACCAGGAGTTTAGATACATCATTGCTTGTACACTAGGCACTTGTAGTTTTACTCTTACAAGACTTTCTAATGTGTGGAGTGGCGCCAAGTGTGTACCAAAGTAAACATGTGAACAATGGTGTTTTTGCTCGATAACATGATACTTAGGACCATTGGAAGCTTGGCCCTTGCAAGGGTATCCTTACATAGGGCTCTCAAGAAGGTCTAGGAGGAAGTGAGCTTTTAGTTACCATGACAAATACGGTTAGTCAATAGGAGTTTGCATCTCTATCTCACTTCAAGCATGCATTTAATTTCTTACATTAGGTTGTGTGATTTACATTTCTACTCTAGATTGCTAGGTTAGTGATTGGGAGACAATATTCAGTAGCCACCTCTACAATGTAATTGATAGGGAGAGGCGCTCAGCGAGCCAGGCCACTCCATCCCTCTTCCACAACGTGGCCACACCCTCTCCCTGTTCCCCGATCGGTGGCCACCACCATATCTGGCTAGGAGGATCCCGGATCCGGTGGGAGGAAGCAGATCTGGCGGCGAGTAGCGTGCATCCGGCGCGTGGCCTTGGCGCGGCTCCTCCGGATCCGGCAGGCGTGGTGGCCGACGGCATCCCCTCCCAGCTCCGACAACCCAGATTGAAATCCCAACATATTTGGGTTTGGGATGGAGCTTTTTTTATTATTTTTTTTGCTGATTAATCGTGGCAGTTTTTGGGTTTTGGAAAAACAGACACAGTTAATCCAGGCCTTTTGCTTTGTGGTGGTTACAGAAAACCACCATGGTAAATGAAGAAAAAGTAACTGTCACAAAAAAGAATTTTAGTAGTAGTGACGATAATGTCAATTCATATTTATGATAGTTGGGTTATAACACATGGGGATATTAACCATTACATTATAGTAAATCACATAGTAAGGGGTTACTATAATATCATAAATTAGCATAGTAATTACCGTAACTCAAAATGGGGACATGCATAATAAGTTATTTTCTAGCTACAGGGTAGTAGTTCTACATATATAAATTATTGTTCTTTTAATAGTGTACGTATATATATTAAGACTCTTTTTATATGAAATATTGCATGTTTATACTCAGATTTAATTAAACACACCCACCATGATACTTTTTAAGTTGTGTAGCGTATTTAAAATTGCTAATGCAATTGCAATCATGCTCGTTTGAACGTCGGCAAGACTAAGCTCAGTAAGTATTCAATGTCGACGAGACAAATGATGCGGACTTTGTTGAATATATTGCAAGCTGAAGTCATTTGATGCCAGGTATGCCAACCCATGAGGACCGCCACTGCAGTTTCCACGTCGTGCCAACTGGGTGGTGTAGACCAGGTCGTATCACTTTGTCGTACCAGGCTATAAATTTACATACCAGGAATACCAGTCGACTGAATTAGCCATGACCACTACCAGCATGAAGCTCATCACTATGACTATTCTCCTCTTCCTAATTGTAGGGCTTATAGCTGAATTCAGTATCGCCGCTAGTGAGCATGAACAATTCGTCTTCTCCGGCTTCAGCGGCAGCAACCTCACCCTCGATGGCGCAGCCAGAATCACATCGACTGGCCTCATCGAGCTGACTAATGATACGGCCCGGATCAAGGGTCATGCATTTTACCCATCTCCGCTGCGCTTCCGCCAGTCCCCCGATGGCACGGTTCAATCCTTTTCCCTCTCCTTTGTGTTTGGTATCCTCTCTTCATTTGGGGACATCAGGGGCCATGGCTTTGCCTTCTTCATTAGCCCAAGTAAAGACTTCACTGACGCCTACTCAATACAATTTTTGGGCCTTTTCAACTCCACAAACAATGGTAGTCTGAGCAATCACATCTTTGCAGTTGAGCTCGATACTATCCAAAATACTGAGTTTGGGGACATTGACAATAACCATGTCGGCATAGACATCAACAGCCTCAACTCTTTGAAATCCTACACAGCTGGCTTCTACAATGATAAGAATGGCATGTTCACAAACTTGTCCCTAATTGGAAGTGGGCCAATCCAAACCTGGGTGGAGTATGATGCCAAGAAGACTCAGATCGATGTGGCCATAGCCCCTCTAGGCCTAGAAAAACCAGTAAGGCCACTACTGTCTTTACCGTTCAACCTTTCCACAATACTCACGGAGGAAGCATACATTGGCTTCTCATCTTCAACAGGCTTAACCACAGGCCACCATTGTATTCTTGGCTTGAGTTTTGGTATGAACAGCCCCGCTCCAACCATTGACTCCACCAAACTACCCAAACTACCTTACCTTGGTCCAAGACCTCCATCTAAACTCCTAGAAATCATCCTTCCAATTGCATCTGCCCTTTTGGTAGTAGTTATTGGCACTACAGTTGTGATTCTCATCAGGAGACATTTTAGGTATAAGGAGGTACGCGAAGACTGGGAGGTTGAGTATGGTCCACAGAGATTCAGATACAAAGATTTATTTCATGCCACCAAAGGCTTTGATTCCAAGCACTTGATAGGTGTAGGTGGTTTTGGAAGGGTGTACAAGGGAGTGCTTCCAAAGTCAAAATCAGAAGTTGCAGTGAAGATGGTGCCATATAACTCGAAGCAAGGCATAAAACAGTTCACAGCTGAAGTTGTAAGCATGGGGCATCTTCAACATAACAATATTGTGCAATTGCATGGGTACTGTAGGAGAAAGGCTGAATTCTTCCTAGTGTATGACTATATGGTAAATGGAAGCCTCGACAAGTACTTGTATGATGAAGAGGGCAGGACCGCTTTAGACTGGAAACAGAGGTTTAAGATTATCAAAGACATTGCATCGGGTTTGCTCTACCTCCACGAGGAGTGGGACAAAGTTGTCATTCATCGGGATATCAAGCCAAACAATGTTCTTCTTGACAGAAACATGAATGGACGACTGGGAGATTTTGGCCTTGCCAGAATGTATGATCATGGCACTGACCCACATACCACGCATGTTGTTGGCACAATAGGATACCTAGCTCCAGAGCTTGTACACAAGGGCAGGGCAACCACTCTCACCGATGTATTTGCTTTTGGTGTTTTCATTTTGGAGGTTATCTGTGGAAAAAAAAGCCAATCATTGAAGACACCCAAGGCAACCAGCTCATGTTAGTTGATTGGGTTATTCAGAATTGGCATAAAGAGTCACTCCTTGATACAATAGATATCAAACTGCAAGGTAAATATGATATTGACGAGGCATGCCTCGCATTAAAATTAGGATTGCTGTGCTCACACCCATCTCCAGATGCAAGGCCAAGCATGAGGCAAGTTTTACAGTATCTCGATGGTGAGATGACACTACCAGAGCTACTACCAGCACACTTCAGTTTTCATATGTTGGCCTTGCTGCAGAATGAAACATGGCTTAACACATCCACATTGTCATTGTACCCATCACCAATAATGATGGACTTTGGTTCAGTATCTTTATCACTAGATGGAAGATAGCAAAGTGGCTTTGCTGCCATCACTGCCTGTTTATTTTGGTTAACAATAAGATCTCGGATAAATATATTAGATGTACATTCGTAAGGATTTACATTTCACAAATACTCCTTGTACCTAGTTACGACAATTGTAATGAAAATTTCAATGTTCTATATAGACCAGGTTTTTAATGTAATATTTTTTTTAAAGATCAGTACCTTATTTACATTTGGAATTACAAGAAGAAATTAGCTTCTGTACCACAATCTTTAGTTGGTGAAATATGTGTAGGAAAGGCCAAACAAGATCAAGGCGATGAAGAATACACGCATGTTTATTAGAAAATTGATTGGGTTCTCTCAAATATTATTTGTTGCGGTTATCTATAGTACCAAATAAATAATATTTAAGATTATCTTAACTTGGAGTTGAGGATTTTCCATCATATTAATTAGAAAAAAGGCAGCACACTAATGCATACTGCAATACAAAAACATTCATCCTCAAAAAGTCCAGATTTCCAAAGGTGGGATGGCTGCCTGTCTTTGGATCTCTGTTAGTCAAGAAGAACAAAGATGGGTGCGCATCCCAGCTTCTAGAAAAAATTCAGCCACATGGCTACCAAGCCCTGCCTCTAAACACATCGGGACGACTGTGTGGTGGCACTCCAAGGAGATCCGCCACCGTAGTCATCCCCAACGAAGCATGTGCCTTCGGTGGATCACCCTGACCACCTAGCCCAAGTTGAGTCCCACTAGGCCACCATGTCAACTCCTCCACCTGTTGTTGCTTCATGGATTCCTCCATTAGTGTGTGAGCCACAAATTTGAGAGGAAGGGGAGGAGGGGACTTGCGGCACTGAGTCGGGGGTGGGAGAAGGGAGAGAGTGAGGTGAGATTGAAAACCTAACCCTGTGTGTATATATTAAAGGCGTGATTCCGGCTGGTTTAGGATTTTCTAATTGCTAGTGGGCCACAATTAACTGAGGCGGGCTTTATAAGTGGCGCGCCTGGGTTACCAGGTATACTTTTAGAGGTGAGCTCATTTATAATAACCACATCCGTTAATGTATTTTATGAGGACGTTTCTTGTAACCTCATTGGTTAATAAAAGTGATTGTCTCGGTTAATGCTAGGCAGTTAACCTTCCTGCCCACCTCGGGAAAAAAATGAAAACAACTCACAAAACATTTTATGTAGAAGTTTCAGAGGAGATTGGAAATGGAACCAAACTGGGCCAACAGTATAAGCAAGAGGTTTCAATTTTGCCAGCTGGACGTCTCGCAAACTAAATATGTTAGATGTGCTGCTAGCCATCTAGTCTCGCCATTTTTTTTGCATGTTTTCTGTTTCATGATTTAGCCATATGTTTTACCAATTCTCTTAGATATGGGCCTCTTTTAATTCTTTCTTTTTGCCAGAAGTTTTGGCATTTTATTCCCTATTTTAGCAAATGCATCTAATCACCATGGCAAAAAAAAAACTTTGGGTCGAAAAATTTTGACATTTGGGACCCAAAAGCTTCTATTTTGCCAAAAGCTTGCCATGCATCTAAATACGATTACCCAAAAAACTTTTGGAGCAAAAGCTTTTGGCACCCAACAAGAAATTAAGCACACCCTAATTAACAATGGTTCATAAAGGTTTCAAGGTCACATAGTGACCTTTGCACTAAGAGGCATTCGTACTTCTGTTAAAAAAAAGGCATTCGTACAGAGAAGAAGCAAGAAGTAGTAAGCAAAGGATTACAACTTTTACTCACGATTGAGAACTAGTTTTTTTTTTCAGTTGTGAGTACTTGAGCATGGCGATATGTCATAATCCTAAGGCATCGTGGACTTCATCCAGAAATATAATACGGTTTCAGGAAGGGCTGATGATCAATTCCGTTCAAAATGCATACCAATAAGTTTCCATAAGTTTTGACTGCACCTACTGGAAGGTCCTACCCTGCTGTCACCCAAAAAAAAAAAAGTCACCAAACCATCGATGTCATTCAGATCAATCTGAGGGGGACTCGCTAGACTTTCCTGCCCAGAACCTATTGTCAAGCACCCCATGAAATGTCCTTGCAGTCATACCATCGAAGGACCAAACAAAAAATGATTCTTGAATTTCAAGATTAGGAGTTACTTGCCACATATTCCATGGCTTGGCTCTTCCGGATTTGTCATGGATTCATTTCATTCATGACTTTGGTGTATACTTCTGCGACACCGTGTATAGTTCGGTGTCTTCCAAACCTGTAGATTAAATAATATAATTGCCGCTCTGGAAATCCTTCCTCTACAAGCGCTCAGCCACTGGAATTGATGAAAACCAATTGCTACGTCATTTCCTCCTACAAGTCAAAAGCTGGAAGAAGTGATGGATGCCCGCTTTGTTGACATTAACCAGAGGACACCCATTCAATGAGATCTGGCATAGGTTGATCATCCTACGTTGAACAGTTCTAGTGAAAATAAAAGGATGCTTCGCCATACTTCCATACGGCTTATGTTTCCTTGTAGATCTGTGTTGTATAAGCTGTATGATTCGGCAAGTGTTGGAACATGATTATAACTTTTTCTATGATTTCAACGAAAGGATGCTTCAACATGCTGGTTATCACCCATTCAATGAAAGGATGCTACAACATGGTTATTTTTATAGGGATTCAGTGGGGGTAACACCCCCCACCAACACACACACACACACACAATCAATCTTTTTTTCATTAATATAGAGTAGAACACATTACAACGTGCAAAAAAAGGAGCTTTTACAGCTCAAAAAGAGAGAAAAAAAAAAAAAAATAAAACAGCTAAGGTAAATTCTACAACCACAATTTGAGCAAGCCAGCACAGCTGGGTTTAGCCTTGATGCAAATCAAGCTAATGTCCTCCCTAAGACGAGATTTCCAGGTAGCTAAAGAGTAAGGTATGATTTCAAAGATCAGGTTATTTCTCGAAGTCCAAATTGCCCAACAGGAAGTAATGATAATTTCTCTGAAAATGGGACTTCCAAAATTGTTTCTCGAATCAATGACCATATCCAGGGGAGGTACGGACTGATTCTAGGTGACACCTATACTGTTCCAGCAGGAAAGACTGAAAGGCACTCAAAAAAACAAGTGCAACACAGATTCTTCCACATTCAGATTGCAAATAGCACAGTCATAGCTAGGCAAATACATATTCTTCCTCTTTAAAATATTTCTTGTGTTTAATCTGTCATGAAGAAGTAACCAAAAGAAGAATTTGTGTTTACCAAGATTACTTCCAGTCCACATCCATTTGAAAAGAGGTGAAGTTTCATGGGTATCTTGCAGCAGTTCATAGTCTTTCTTAGAGCTAAAAGATGATGATGAATTCCAAATATAGATCCACTGATTAGGGACTTTGGTATTTAGAGATAGACCAGCCAAAAAGATTTCCAATTCCTGAAATTCTAGAGCTGCATCACTGGAAAGGGGCATGAAGAAATTCCTACTGTTGTCACTTAATTGGAAATATCTGATGGAACACTTTTTCTTCTTAACAAAGGAGTATAATCTGGGGAAAGAATCTTTTAGACAAGGATATTTCCAAAAGTCTTGCCAAAAGAGAGCCAAATTACCCAAGTTTGGTTTGCAAATAGACATTCCTCTGAAATCAATATTCATTTTGAGCACATCCTTCCACCAAAATGAACCCACAAGACGCCTTCATGGGGTGGGATATTTGGGTTGGAGTATAGTTTGTCCCAGGTGAGCTTAACCCAAGGAGTATCTGCATTGTTATAGAACTTATCCAGGAACTTCAAGAGGTGGGCTTTGTTTTGATTCTGGATGTCGATGATTCCTAAACCACCATCTTTTTTTGTCTTTGGATGTAGTTTCCTAGGCAGGTACCTTTCCTGTTTATGTCACCTCTGCTCCATAAACAGTGTTTTCTATACTTATCAATTTACTCAATTATGGTTGGTGTCAGTCTAAGAGTGCACATATAATAGGTAGGCATGGATGATAGAACTAAATTCACCCGTAGAAATCTACCATGATAGGACAATATTTTACTCATGCCAATTATTCTTCCCTCAATTTTCAGAAGAAGAGGAGCAGAGGAATTCTTCTAGTAGTATCGGCCATTTCCCAAGTCTTCTGCATAAGGGTTCAGGGTGCTAAGAGGCAACCCTAGATAGGTGAAGGGCATAATTCATGTGCTGCAGCCAAAAGTATTAGCCAAATGGGTTACATTGATTGGTACCATAAAGGATTTAAGAAAATTGACATGTAGACCAGTTGAGTCAAAGAATGGTCTTAGCAGCCCTTTTAGATTGAAAAGAGTCCTGGCATCAATAGGCATAATGAGCAAGGTGTCGTCTACATATTGAACAATAGGGAAAGTTCCTCCAAAATTATCGAGATAGGATGCTTCAAGACTCCTTTTTGCGGGCTTCATTAATGATTGTTTGTAGAATGTCGCAGAAAGAATGACAAAAAGTAAAATAGAGGGGCCGGGTTCCCCTTGTGTAACTCCTCTTTGGCATTTGAAACTTTTGCCCGGCACACCATTTAGCATAACTACTGTAAGATCCAGATTTCAGGACCATTTCCATCCATCTAATCCACTTAGCACAGAGAGAATGAAGTTGTGTTCTATCTTGTCAAAAGCGGGCACTTCACACAATAACAGAGGCGGGCAACCCCAACCACCGCTATAGTAAGGCCTCGGTGTGGCCCACTGAGTACATCGATGAGCCCATCGAGTCCATCCGTGTGTGCGGTGCGCCACCAACACTGCTCGCCACGCTCTGAATCGGCACTCCTGAGCACGAGCACACCGTCTGTGCCATCGCTGATGCTGCAGTGGCTCGATCCACCACTGGATTTGCCACACCTCCTTCCACCATCACTAGAGATGGACAGGGCAGATCCGACGCGCCATAGTCCACCTCTACTGCAATATGATCTGCACCAACAGTGTCTCGATACTTCACAACCGCGATCCGATCCGACCGTACCTCACCACTATATGTCTCTGCTGTGTATTGATATGCTGCAGAGGAGCCACCATGGCCTAATCCATGATAGGTGGCAGAGAACAACTGGGAGGGCGCCAGATCCGCCGGTTCTGGAGATGCTCTAGTTCACCGGCGGTGGGGAAGGCAGGTGTTGAACTCTTGGGTTCATCAGGGAGTAAGTGACCTCCCACCGAGCGGTGCTCTAGGGAGTTAGGGAGGGGAAAATGGCTAAGTATCAAACACGCGATGAATGGGATGTCTTGTATTAATGAAGAATACCAACCATCCTCACACTGGAGTCAAAGATCCCTATTTATAGCCCTTGGCAACAGAGAATGATATTTTACATATTTAGCCCTGGAATATTCCTAAGATGCCCTTGACAGATCTCATACAACACTGACGGCCTATCCGTTTGTCTTGTGGAAACTGCCTGCTTCGCCGGGCTAGGAGCGCAGCCCATTTGCAACTGGCCTGCCGGGGAGGGGGGGAGCCGTGCTAGGTTTTTCCTCCTGGTGGAGACCTCCGCCTATCTCACTAGGCGCGGGCTCCGCCACCCCATCGAGGGACCTGCCAGGGCCTCCGCCTTCAAGGGCCTCCGCTTGTACGACCTCCACCTGTCTCGTCGGGCGCAAGCTCCGCCATCCTGCCAGGGGGCCTGCCCTGGCCTCCGCTTTCCGAGACCTTCACTTGAACGACATCTGCCTGGAGTGTAGGTTGTATGGGATATGTTGCGTCCATACGGCAGGGGTCAAGGCTTCCGCTTTCCCTGGGAAAACCTCCTCCTGTTAGCAGGGAGAGAGAAAAGGAAACAACTGAGCGGTTAGTCTAGCCGGAGCTCACGGGTTACCTCCACCATTCGCCGAGACCATGTGCCAATAGCGGGTTCCATGCTCAGTGGTGCTGGATCCACCCCGTCAGCCCCTACGCTGACCGCCATGCTCCATCCTAGGCGCTTTGTGGAGAGGCTCTCCTATGAGCCGTGGGTGGGGGTTCCTACGTGGAGGCGGGAGTGGAGATGGAGGTTGACCGTAGTAAAGAGTGAGAGGGCACTACTACAGGATTGAACTTGCATGGTGTTTCGAAAAAAATGCCACAGAAAATAGGTGGCCTGGCAGGCCCCCGTCCAGGTGAAAAACCGCCACGGTTAATAGATTAACCATGGCCATTTTTGTAAAATAACCACCATGGTTAATGCCTATTAACCGTGGCGGTCATTGTTAGAAAACCGCCACGAAAAATCACTACTACAGAATTGATTTTATGAGGCACTTGGAAAAGATTTTCCGTGATTCGGCATTTAGAAAACCGCCATGGTAAATGGCTTGATTTACCATGGCGGTTTTTAACTAACCGTGGCAGTTTTAAAACCGCCATGGTAAATAGAAACCATGGCGGTTTTTATATTTAGCCCGCCACGGAAAATCAGGCCCAACACATGAGCCCCAAGGCCCATTTCGATGACCACAAATATATATACGAGCTCCTAGGGTTTCATTTCACTTCACCATCTCTTTCTCACCAACTCTCTCTCTCTTTCTCACCAACTCTCCCCCAACCGGCCGCCCCTCACCCAACCCGGCCCCTCCCTTCCTCCCTCCCTCCACGCCCCCCCCCCCCTTCCTCCTTCCCGAGCGCCCCTCACCAGCACCACGGCGGCGGCGCCTCCTCACCAAAGAAGGCGACGGCAGCCGGGCGCGGCCCTCACCACCGGGCGGCGGCGCGGATTTGGTGGAGCACGGTGGTGGCGCGGATCCCTCATCCCCTAGCGGCGTGGATCTAGTGGAGACGCGGCCGGGCGCCCTCCATCATCCCGGCGGGCGCGATCTAGTGGAGCCGGCGGCGGCGCGACGCCCTTGTCCCCGCGGCAGCGCGCGGGCGTGTGGGGCGCGGCCGTGCCATGCGGCCGTGGCGTGTCGGGCGTGGCGGCCGGTCGCCCTCCGAGTGGCGGCGCGATGGCGTGGGGCATCCAAATGCTCTCCCTCCGGTGGGCGCCGCCGGGCGGGCGGCGGCTATTGACGACGGCGACTGACCCCCTAACCCTAATGGGCCGCCGACGGCGGATCTAACGGCGCGAGCCCGCATCCCGCCCGTTAGGGTTAGGGTTGGGCTTTTTTTTTTTTTATTTTTTTTAAACCGCCACGGTTAATATTTACCATGACGGTTATTAGGCATTAAAATGACCGCCACGTAAAAATCCCTCGATTAACTGCGTGACCCTAGCTGCGTGGCGGTTCTAAAAACCACCACGAAAAAAATCGAAAAAGACCGCCACGGAAGTTCATTTTAGTAGTAGTGAACCCCGGGCTATAAAAACAGCCCCACCCTTCTTCTTCCCCACGGGAATTCTCCATTTTATAGGGTTTTGAGCTTCAAAACCCTAAAAATCACCATTTTTGGGGGGGAGGAGGTTTTGCCCTTGGATTTGTTGAAAGTTTGGCACCGCAAGGGGGTATTTCTCCTCTCTCTCTCTCTCTCTCTCTCTCTTCTCTCTCTCTCCCTCTCTCTCCCTCTCTTTGAGATCTAGTTTGATGGTGCTCTCTCTCTCTTTGAGATCTAGTTGCATGGTGTGCTCTCTCTCTCTCCCCCTCTCTCCCTCTCTTTTGAGATCTAGTTGGTCCTCTCTCTCCCTCTCTCCCCGTCTCTCTCTCCCTCTCTCTCTCCCTCTCATTTGAGTGCTCTCTCTCTCTCTCTCTCTCTCTCTCTCTCTCTCTCTCTCTCCAATTCCTCTCTTTTGCACTTAACTCTCTCCATATATCCCTCAATTCGATCCCTCGATTGATCTATAATCATCAATCGCTCTCTTTGCTCTGGTTTAATTAATTTGAGCAGGCTATCATGGCGCCGAACAGGGATTGGATGTACAGGCCGAGGATAAGTGTGGATTTCGTTGATGATGTGCGAAAAAAGTTTATGCCCGTCGCACAGAAGCATCGAATAAGTCAGGGTTCGGAAAAAATGGTTTGCCCGTGCTATCGCTGCAAGCATATGTTCTTACACAAGGATGATGACATGATGGAGCACTTGGTACGGTTTGGTTTCATCAGGGAGCCGAGGTACACTATGTGGAAGTATC
This sequence comes from Hyparrhenia diplandra, assembly GCA_015847255.1. Lineage (NCBI taxonomy): Eukaryota > Viridiplantae > Streptophyta > Magnoliopsida > Poales > Poaceae > Hyparrhenia > Hyparrhenia diplandra. The sequence goes on along the minus strand of JADLZK010009551.1, from coordinate 10,229 downwards.
ATGGCAAAAAAGAACCAAGTGTCACGACCGGTTCATTTGGAGGACCCTCGATGACATCGACGAAAACAACGGTGGTGGACGAAGGACGAGAACAACCCCCACCATCAGATGGAGAAGCGGTTGATAATCGTGATTACATCACCGTAAATGAACCGCTTGAAGACTTGCCGTAAGACAATGCGGTGGAGATGATGGTGAGCAAATCGGTAGTTGATGACATGTCGCCCGAGGATCTTTGAGCTTTTCGAGGATATTGCTAACCTCGAAGATGAAGATGACGTGTTGTTTGGCAATCCAAGATGGCTCGAGAATTTTATACAGATGAAGCAAAGCGACAATTGATCCCCTCTACAAAGATGACGGCAAATGTCCGAAGCATTGCACGGTGCTACGTTTTAACCTAACGATGTTGATGCTTTGAAGGCTTGTTGATGCTATTTTAATGCATGACTTATGACCATCAATATGCACATAAAATGATAAGATTCCATACAAAATCATAATGAAATATTATTTATCTAACGAGTTCCACGAGTTTCGATGCTGCGCTTGTTTTGCAGGACATTCTCATATTTCGCAGATAAAAAGTATCAGAAATGACAAAACGGAGTACACCAATGGATAGAGCTCGTCGTGCTGATCGAAATTCATATATCATTTGCTATATTTGGATTCCGGAATGAGAAGTTATGACGTAAACAATATTTGCATGAAATGATGAGTCTACCACATCCAAATATACATCGCCATGCATGGTGTATTGGAGCTCGACACGTGGCGGCCGGTGGTGAGCTGCCGATGCGAATTCACGGGCGCGAAAACTGTTTTCCCGCCACATGGAGACGGTTGCATGCGGGAATTAAACTTGGTGCCAAAACTAACTCGAAGAGGCGGTTGCATGGCTTGGAGCATTGCATGCGGAGAACCTCCCTCGAATACACGGCTGCATGGCGCCCAAACTTTCACCATGCGCGCCCGGACTCATGTGGTGGTTGCATGGGTGCTTGGTTTAATCTCGCGGCAAAACTCCCCCACCAAAACTCCCGAAACCTTCCCAAGAATGAGGAGAGCCCTCCATTCTCCCCTCTCTTTTCCTATATAAAGAGGGGCACACTACACATTAGAGAACACAACACACTACACACTTGTGCTTCAATTTCCACATCCTCCACCATGTAGTGGTGTCCCTCTAGGTGTTCTTCACCTAGTTGTATAAATTAGAAAAGAGGAAGAGAGGAGAGGGAACAGTGAAGAGGAGGAGCCGGGTTTGTCGGATCCTTCTCAATCTTGTACCTCTAAGGAGCCGACTTTTTGTGAGTAATATCCAGGTTATCTTATGGTAATTTCTTGATTATTATTTTACTAAATTCAGTGCTCACTTTATTTTACTTACTGGATCTCCGTTCGACCGAAGGCTCTAGTTTTTACGTGAAACTAGTTTCGTACTCGCTAGTGTAGACATGGTGTCTGGGCTAGAGTTTACCTGAGATTGCGCCCAATGCTATGGAATAGTTGTGGTAGCCCTGGGGGTGATAGCTCCGACCAGGCCTTTGTAGTCCACCACGCACGTATTGGTGTTTTCGTAGAGCTTTTGGCTGCCTTCTCCCGATTACCGTTTCCCGCCTTTTTCGAGAATCGAAAAGGAACAACTCTCAAGTAAGTAAAGTTTAGTAGCCCGAACCTTGGTACTTAGTAATCTTGAGAAAACCTTAGAGAACCCCTCTCTACCTACAAAAATATTTATCTATCTTATCTCTTGGGCGTACTTGATCCCTTCTAGTTCACTTCTCGTTCCCCTCGTGGAAATCGATACCACGAATACTCCGGTGAAAGCTACAACAGTACTTTCCGTGCGCTTGCGGATTTATCTGTGTGCGTTAAAAAATACCAACAAGGCTCACCACTGGTGGTCAGACACCAGCTTCAATGACCTGTTATGGGTCCTCGGTGACACTGTTTTACCAGAGGGGAATAAGGTGCCCGCCAATACCTATCGGGTGAAGAAGCTGATTCGTCCTGTGGCGATGAAGCTTAGGAAGTTTCGTGCATGCCCTAACCATTGTATTCTATACCAAGGTAACTATGCGGACTTTCACAACTGTCCGCACTGTGGCGTGAGTCGTTACAAGAGGAATGCTGGTTGTCGTGCCTGAAGATCTCTAGATTGGTTTTGGCTAATTAGTGACATCCTTAGGACTAATCTCTCTATGCTAAGTGTTTGTATTAGTTGGAGATTGGTCAAGCCAAGGTTGTGCATGGTGGTCATGGTGGATGGATCGAGATGGTTCAAATGATGATCAAGTGCATGACTTGGAGTGGATCGTGGATCAAAATGAGCTCAAGGCAAAGGTATATCCATAGGGCCATTTTGTTTTCACACTCAAGACACCATAGAGGGTGTGAGTGATTATAGGATCGATAAGCTGTACTATAAAGAGGGGAAAACTATCGTACATATCGATCCTCATGTGCCTCTAGGTCCAAAATCATTTGCATGCATTCTAACCTAGAGAGCTAACTTCGTACTTGATGGAAAATGTTTTGAAAATGCTAACACATGGTGTCGGGGTGTTCTTCGACGTGTCGGCAACAAGAATCAAGAGACGGAAGTCCGCTTTGGAGCAAAGGCGAAGGAACGGCAACACAATGACGCAAATTCGCAGCTTCGGATGGTGACCGGACTCAGCGGCCGGAAGCGAAGCACGAAGTTTTCGACGGACGCACCGTGTGTGTGAGTCCGGCAGAGAGCATGTTTTCGTGGCTTCAGCTGAGAAGTGACCAGATGCACCGACCGGATGCATCCGGTGCTGACCGGACGCACTGCGGGACGCGTGACCGACGCTCAAGCCGCGTAGCGGTTCAGTTGGGGTTCATGTTTGGTTTTGACCGGACCCATCGACCGGACTCACCGGTGGGTCCCGGTCGGCGGCGCGCCCGGTCAGGCTGATTTGAGCGTGCTTTGCACCCCAACGCCCACATTTCGTGTTGGGGGTATTTATACCCCTTTGGCCGGTGTTGGGAGTCCTCTTGGTCATTTGAAATCAATCCCGACACCTCTAGAGCTGAGCACACTCCCTCCTCCTCTCTCCTCTTGCTTGTGAGCATCATTCTATTGAGTTGAGGTGATTCAAGTGCACTTTGCTTTGATCTTTGCATCTTGTGGCACTTGGGGATCGTTGTGAGCCGATGGTTTTCTTGTTGCTCTTGGAGAGCACCACTCCTAGCCTGCTTGGTGATTGGTGGAGGCGTTGGCAAGAGAAGGTGAATGTTCTTGGCCACCTCCGGTGATTTGTGAGAGGACCATGCATCCTCGTCGGGACAACGAATTGCAAGATAATACATTGCGGTGAGTATCTCTCATTTGCTTTGGGTTCAAGAAGCCTAAAGGCAATTGGCTTGGAGTGAGCTCCACCTTGACCCACACGTGAGAAGGTCGACACAACGGAGACGTAGCTTGAGGGTGCTCAAGTGAACTTCGGGTTAAATCTCGTGTCTCCATTTATCTCTTGGTGATTGGCTTCGATTTGGTTATCTCATCATATCATCCACGGTGATTGGATTGACTAGCCTCGACATTGTGGTATATCACCTTTACACACTTGCATTTACATTGATATATATATTGTGCTTGTGTAGTTTGTGTAGCCTAGCTAGTTGCTTAGTCTTGTTTAGTGTAATCTAGCTTGTTCACTTAGTTGGTAAAGTAGCGACTTAGCAATTTGAGTGAACTAGAGATCATAGCAACTAGAATTGTCAATAGGAGGCTTGCCAACAAGTAGAGCTAGAGCAAACGTGTTTATCGCCTTTTGTTATTCTAACAAGTTTGTCTAGTGTTTTGTAGAAAATTTTATTAGGCCATTCACCCCTCCCCCTCCCCTCTAGCCATTTAGGACCTTTCAAGTGGTATCAGAGCCGTGGTCACCGTTTTAGCAAGGAGTAACACCCTTCAGTGCAAGATATGGCTACTTGTCACACCTGGTTTTCCAAAGAATACCAAGCGCTAACTATATGTGTGCCCAGGAAGTCCACACAACACATACAGAGACAAATATGGAGAATATCAAGAACAATGTTTTATTATATATCGAAACATAGTTACAACAAGACTTACATCTATTACAAAGCATAGCGGAAACTATTCTACATCTACTCTTCGGGTCTCCATACTCCACGAGGGACGGTTGACTGGGGAAGCACTCACCTAGTACTCATGGACTCCTTAGGAAAACTCATCTCTTGATCCACCATCCGTACCCATCCGGGATTTTCATTGGTGATACAACAAGCGCCACTCACCATGCTCAAAGTATAAACATGAGGGATGCAAGGCTCAAAAGGCTAGACACGGCTGAACTGCGGTAAGCATTTTTAGTTGGTCATATTTTATTATTTAAACCTAAGTAACTAAGTTATGCTTAAGCTCCCAAGGTGTGAAGTATAATTATTATTATCAAGATTACTCATCATCCCAAACCATCCATAGAACCAACTATCTCAAAAAGGATCCAAAGCCACTCGTAAAACGTGAGCACGGCCGATATATCGCTTTGATCAAACTCTGCAGAGGTGTACACTTTCACCATGAGCCGTGATTCCCATTTGCCCGGGGCCCGTCGACCCCCTAACACTTCCAAGGTGAGTAGGCGTGGTCTCACTACGGTCTTTCAAAGGTTCGCCTAACAAGTTAGTGGCCGCTAGGTTTCCGTGGCAAGTGTGTATAGGTGCAACCCTCGAGAGGCACATGTAGTCGCAGCATCGTACACACACCAAGTAGGGGCACCGCTATACACCCCAAGGCACACCCCTTTTGCGCCTTTAGGTAACCACTAACAAGCTAGAAAAGGTCCTCATACTTGACCAAAGCCAGTGCCATGTAGCACTCATGGTTGTACTATAAGTCCTGGGTTGCCGCTTTAAGATTCAAATCCTTATGGAGGGCGCACTAGAGCACCCATAAAGGCCCAATGCCCTAGCCCCTGATATCCATGTTGCTAAAAAGCATCCTTTTAACATTGATTCCATAATTCATTAATCAAGATTAACATTATCTTTGGTGATTGCAAAGGCTAAGCTAAACTACCCATATGCATAACCCAAGGGTAACAAGGAATACAGGGTACAAGTATGATAGGTAAAATCCTTAGTGTTTCATCATATTAGACACATGCATATGAAAGTGATTAAATGGTTATTGGGTAAACAAGGGGACTCATGTTACACTTGCCTCAAATAGTGCTCAAACTTGTCCAACTTCCCTTCTGGATCATCCTTGTATAGCCTCTTCTAACAATCGCAACAATCATCACAACCATCATAGATAAACCTAGAAGCAATACATCAATCAATATATATAGAACAAGACATAAAGATTTAAAACACGTGGGGCTGTAGTTACGCTCGTTGAGCGCAAAAAACAACTAAAACAGGAGACACAGTTTAAAAGATATGCAAGATCAAAGGTAGAGACTAGGAGGATTTGGTGAATGATATGAATGGAGAAAACATGATGAATACATTCTAACTTGGAAGATAGGTAGTGTATGGAGCATGTTGTGGAAAAAGGACATGGTGTTTTGATCATTGGTTAGTTGGGAAACGTGATTGCAAAACAGGGTGGCATGACTGCTTTCTGGACAGCAGGAGTAGTAGATACTAGGACCTCGATATCTCAGCCATCGTGGATTGCATAGACAAACCAACTTGTAGGATCATGTGCAGGGATGAACATGTAGATTTAAGGGCTTGGTGATTTGGGCATCGGATTAGCGGGGAATGCCAATGCAATGCAGAGTAGTACAGCAGCCAAGGCAGCAGAGCAGTGAACACATAGACGATGATTTCTCTAGAAATTGAACTCCTATGGCCAAGGTATTTTGTAGAGGCATGTGGAAGGATGATATATACACTGTGGTAAAAGTTTTTGGTGAATGTAGTTACAGATTTTCGAACGCACACGCCAACTGGCTGCACCGCGGCTGCAGGACAGCAGGGACACTGAGCGCAAAGAAAAATGATATCGCTTTTATCTTGAAGCTTTTGGTCATGAAAGTTCTCAGAAGCGTGTGTTACAGATGTGGTTCAAAGGAATTGATAAACGGAGTCGTGGATTGAGAGGAACATGCATGCCAACTGGCAGGAACTCTGCTGCGGGGCAGCAGGGACAACGATCACAAAATGGGCGATATCTCTTTGATCTTGGATTCTATGGACTCGATATTTCTCCGAGGTGTGTGCAGGTATATAATTTATGTTCTTGACAAAGGATTCAACCCGGAATTCAAAGAATCAACAAGGAACGCTGTTGCCGTCAACAGCAGCATGGCTGGACGCAGGGACAGCAGAGTATATCGCTTGCAAATCTCGCCAAAACTCGATTAAACTTGATTGGTAATTCATGATTTACAACAGGGGACATGTATACAAGATGTATAAAGGGAAAAGGGCCTCACATCATGGTTACTAGCAGCTTGAGATGAAGGCGATGCCAGCCCATCACTGATGACGGTGATGATATATGTAGGGCCTGCGATCAAACGGGGCAGCGCCAATTCGACTTTAGTGATGATTCTAGACCACAATAGAAATCAAGAGATGGATGAGGAGGATCTTGAGCAGCAAGATCAGAAGGGGAATAGGGATGGGCGACCTCACCATGTCATGTACAGAACCAGCAACGACGTCAATCTTTGACAACATGATTAGGCTCCGAGATGATGATGAACAGGGCTGTGATGCCTCCCTTTTGGTCTTCCTGTGTTGTGAGAGAGAGATCACATAAGTGGTGAGGAAAGTCATGGCAGTGCAACCAGAGGAAGGAGGACACATCTCACCATAGTGGGCGACCTCCACATGACTTGTGCAGCGAAGAACAACATCTGCTGCCTTCTCTAATCGATAGTTTCACTGTTCGAGATGAGGATCCCAGAGACAAATTGAAATTGCTGCTGCATGGGGCTCCAATTTCGTGGAGAGAAGGGAGTGGGAGAAAGACTAGGAGATGCGGACGTCCATGGCAGTGGAGGAAGGAGGGGAGAGGAGGAGACGCATCTGGTCTGTAGGGAGGGGGAGAGAGGTAGATATGCATGGCTGTTTACTCTTGCAATTAGGGAGTGGTAAGGAGAATTAAGTTGGGGTTTGTAAAGGGAATTGAAGGAGGAACATTTGCTGCAATTTTTGCATGGGGAAAAGGAGAGGAGGCCGCAGCATGTTGACATAGGATGGTGACCAGGAGGTGCCGTCCACTTGCTTGTGCGTGATGGAGGAAGGGAGGAGTGATGATGAATGTATTTCTCCATGTAGAGAGAAGGGAGAGGGTGAAGAACATCTTCCCTTTACTAAATATAGGGAGGAATTAAGAAGGAATAATAAACATTGAGGATTGTTACTCTTGCATGAGAAGTAGAGGGAAAGATGCGCCATGGAGAGAAGGGTCAGCTGTTGTGCGTGAGAGGAGAAGAAATTGTGGCTGGTTGCTCTTGCATGGATGCATGCAATTGAAAGGGGAATAAAACAGATGGTATGAAAGAGTGTTACCAAATAGAATTGAAGTGAGTTGTGTGACTCATGGAAAATAAAGATAGGAAATTATTGTTGTGTTTTTGCATGAGAGCAAAGGGAGAAGGAACCAGGATAGTGGATGCTTGTCCTCGTGAAATAAAGAGTGAGAAGAAATGCCTGCATGTAGTTGAGAGAAAAAGATAAATTGATGGTGTACATGAGAGCATTCTTAAGAAAGGTGTGTCTAGGGAATTAAGAGAGGAATGAAGAGATGAATATATCTTTTTCCTCTTTTGCGTGTGGTGAAATGACTGGTGTCGTCAGCCACAGGAAAATGTGCATGTTTGTCCTTAACTCATGCATTTGAGAGGAGGTGGTAACCAATGGAGAGTAAATTGCAAAACTGAGAGAGATGTGTCCAAAGGGATTAAAGGACAAAGCATTAGTGATGCTGTTTTGCATGAGAGAGAGTGAAGGTTGCGGCATGGAGGAGAGGGACAACATCTCCACGTGAGTAGCATTGGCCAGGAGAAAGGACTAAGTCCATTAGCGAAAATAGCAAGTTGGGCAGCTATTCACGATGAAAAGAGAGAGAGTGGATCAGCATAGGCTTAACCCAAATTAAACATGATTCTTTTGTATAAACGAATGGGAGGTGGTAAAAGATTGGCCCAAAGAATTCATTGACACCAAATTGACTGAGAGGTTGAGAAAGAAAAGAAAGGAGAGAAATAGGTCATGCTAGATTATTGTCAACAAAAGACTTGATCGGAGTTTAAGATATTGAATTGGTATTAGGGGAGATGAAGGTGGGATCAAAGCCTAAGCGCATTTGAAAACATTTAAATTCATTTTCCAAGCATAAACACTATGCAAAGGCATGAATGCAACAAACCATTAAATTGAGTTGCAAAAAATTTTAGAAATCCACATTTTCCACTATCTAGAATGTCAGCAACTTAACTAAAGTTTATAAATTTTAGGAAATAATAAAATCATTTGTTGTTATTTAGTGTTTTCTACGTCACATCCCAAAATAGGAATTTTAGGGTGTGACACTACTATAGTGTTCAACCATGTTGGGGGAAAGCCGCCTCACTTTGATGGTGAGAGTTCTTTTGATTATTGGAAGAGAAAGATGACCATGTACCTTGGATCGATACATGAGAGAGTATTGGAGGTGACGGAGAATGATTATGTCATTCTTGATCCTACCAAGCTCACCGATGAGGATAGAACAAACCGCACTTGCAATCAAATGGCACTCAACACAATATACAATGCCATCGATGCAAAGATATTTGAGGGCATCAAGGATTTGAATCGTGCTAGTGAAGTGTGGACAAGGTTGAGTGAAACATATGAGGGCACAAAGGTTGTCAAGAGTGCCAAGCTATATGGCCTCAAGAGTGAGTTCGAGACCTTCAAGATGAAGGATGGTGAAACAATTCTTGAGATGTTTCATCGTCTTCAAGTAATTGTGAATGATCTCAAGACATTGGGCTACAAGACACAAGATCAAGACTTTGGTCACAAGTTCTTGATTAGCCTACCTTCAAGATTCAAGATGTTGATCCTCATGCTACAAAGAGATGGGCTTGATTCAAAGAAGCCAAATGACTTGCTTGGAGAGGTATTGACCTTTGACAAGTATGATCATGATGTTGATGCCAAGGAGAAGAAGGAAGACAAGAAGGTTGAGGAAAAGAAGGCCGTTGCATTCAAGGCATCCTCTACCTCATGCAAAAGGGCAAGGCAAAAGCACAAGAAGAAGAATGTGATGTATCCGGCCTAGAAGAGGTTGATGAAGCTCTTGCCTTGGTTGTCAAGAAATTTGGCACCATGCTCAAGTACAAGAGAAGATTTGGGCACTACAAGAAGAAGGACACTCTAAAGGGCAATGAAGAAAATAGGCTATGTTGGAAGTGTGATAGTCCCGATCATCTCTTTGAGGAATGTCCTCATAGGAAGGACAAGAAGAACAACAAGGACCATAGAAGGGGCAAGAATAAGGCTACCTTCAAGAAGGGCAAAGATGGTGCATTTGTTGTGATTTGGGATAGTGATGAGTCCGAAGGTGAAGAAGAGGGCAAGGCTATGATGGCTCTAGTTGATCAAGACAAGCCTTCTCTATTTGACTCATCCTCCAGTTCATGCTTCATGGCTAAGGCCACCAAGGTATATGATGATGATGAACCATATGCTAATGAAGTAAAATATGATAGTGAGGTTGAATATGATGAATCAAATGAACCCACTAAAGATGAGATGTTTGAGGCAATGGAGCAAGCTAACATTGTTCTCATAGCTAAGGCAAAGGAATGTATGGTCTTGGAAAAGAGAGTTGCCTCTCTTGAAAAGAGCCTTAGGGAGCAAGAAGCATCCTATGAGTGTCTAAAGGAAGACCATGAGGAGCTTCAACTTGCTCATACAAAGCTTGAAAAAACTCATTCCTTGCTAGTAGCTAAGAGTGACAAGGTTGTCTTGGTCTCCAAGGTGGATGTTGGTTCAACATGTGACATTATAGATGAACCATTCATGGTTGATGTTGAAGAACCAAACATACCATCCACATCCACACCAACCCACTCTACCTCCACTAGTAGTGATGGAAAAATTTTAGATTCATCATTATTAATTGAGAATGAGACTCTCAAGAGAGAGGTGGATGAGCTCACCCACGCCTTGGGTAAGGCATATGGTGGGGATGCCAAATTGCTAAAGTGCTTGGG
>JADLZK010009549.1:0-131090 GCA_015847255.1 Hyparrhenia diplandra | reverse complement strand
TTTTTATTATAACATGCTTTATTAATAAAATTTATTTAAGAGTAATTTAAATTTGACTATATTTATTTATTTATTTATTTGTGATCAATAAGTGATAAATTTTGATATAAAAAAAATCAAACGAACGTTAATAAACCATCTTTAATTTTGCTTTTGAAAGAAATTCTGCTTCTAATCCAACCCAGCAAGGGCCCAATATAAAACAGCTGAAGCTGAAGACTTTGCCCAAAGCGGCGGCTCCAGCCACCGGCTCCAGCTGTCGTCTGTGTCCACACAAGTCCCCAGGCTCCGGTCCGGTCTCGAACCCCAGCCATGGAGGCGAGCGGCAGTGGGGGGCCGGAGCGGGAGCGCCGTCCCCAAGCGCCGCAGAGGCGTCGGCCCGGCGTCTACAGGCTCCGGGTCGACGGCGCAGTCGCTGAACGACGACATCCTCCGGTCCGTCTTCTCCCCTGCCTGGACGACCACTTCGACCTCGCCCGCTGCTCCGCCGTCTGCGGCTCATGGTGAGCTCCTCCTCCTCCCTCCGTCAACTCATTTCAGGGTTCCTGTTCTACTCCAGCTCTGTCTTCTTGGAGACGGGAAAAACTAATTTTGATGCTCCAGTTTTATCGCTCCTTGTTGGAGAGGGGGAAAATCTAATTTTGATGGTACAAAGGTACCAATTTCACCAGGAAGCTGGACGGAGATTTGTTATTTTAGTGGAATTATTATTATTTGCAACTAACCACACTGGACTATATTCTATCTGTGTTTTTATGTGCTATTATGATGCACCTTATTTTCTGCAAGAGAACACCTGAACATTAGATTGGGTGTCTTGTGCTACAAAGTGGATCATGCACCTCCAAGTGCATGACTTTGACTTTGAGTCACTGGATCGCAGATGGAGTAGGCGTAGCCATGGGCTTGTGCCTCCCGAGATGCATTTTGGTCTCACCATTTATTTTTTATCCTGATCTGAACCATTATACCTTGATGAGGCTAACTTGTGTTCTGTATTCATAAGTCATAAGGGTGTATGTGCGTAGTCAACAACTCTTTTAAGTCAATGTTATTTCTGGTTCTGGGTACTGATTTTTGTACCATAAATTCCTGCGATAGAGTATTAGACCATGTTTGTTGTTTGACCTTTTCTGTTTTAGGCATTTCTCCTGTTTTGATTTTTAGATGAGTGTTCTCAAAACTCTGAGGCTATGTATCTGTGTTGATTAACATTTTTTAGACTGTTTTTCTCCGTGGTTTATAGGAATAGGATAATTGAAACAGCTCATCTCATGAGGGATCTGTATTACAAAAGGAATCCATCAGCAAGAGGTTCGAGCTCTAACATTTCAGTAAAAAGTTACTTTGAGATGCTTGCCATGGATGAACATGCTTCCTCTTTCTCTAGAGGACCTGCTGAAGCTTTTCAGTGGATTGGGCACCCAATACGGTAAGCACTCATGTTATATATACCTCATATGTATTGTGTACAATGACAAGGGTTCCCATTCATTAGGCCATCAAACATCATATCCTTATATTCTCTACTACATATGACAAATCATACTATACTTTTGACCTACTGTAGTCTGTACATCATATGAGAAGTGGCTGAATATATCCATATTTATTTTCTTTCAGTTTCTTACTTCCTATTTCAGGGCTACCTTGTGCCGTATGAAGAGTGGTTCAATTTTGACTGGAGTTGGAGATAAGGTGGGTGCCGCATCATATAGTGTTCTTAATATTTTTCATCAACAAGAGTATCAAATTTAATTTGGAGTTACAGTAAGTAAAATTATAGCTATTGTTTTACTAATAAATTATATAATTGAGCTATTGTACATATTGTAACAACCCATCTTTATTCAGAAATCATCTACATGTAGTTTGCCTACCAATTTATTTTTTATGTAACAGTGTAAAATATGGCTCTACCGATGATACCATGATTACACATAACATGATTATGCGATCGTGAATGGCATAGTTGGCCTGCCCTATTGATCAATCTAAGTTTAGAATAATTTACTATGGCTTCAATTTTTTTAGTTCTCATATTTTCTTCTCTCACAGTCCTAATCTATTACTCCTCATGAATGATTCATAATTTTAACAACATACATTATTTTTGGCCAGATTCTCCGGCTTTGGTCTGCTGAAAGCTGCAAATTCATGAATGAGTACAATGTGCCAAGTTCTAAAAATATTAGTCGATTTCGATTTTGATGAAAATAAGGTAACCACTGTTGGTGCGCCTTTACTTTCTTTTATTTGGGTATCACTTGCTGTGGTTATTGTGTTTGATTGCAAGACCCATCGTTACCTATGTATCACCTTGTTTTCAGGAATAGAAAAACCTGTGTATCACCTATTTATACGTCGCAATCTTCATCTGTTCTTCCAAAAGCATCAATAGTATAACATGTAAATTGGTTGCGTTTGTATTTCCATTTGTTGTATCATACTGTCCAGATTATTTTGTTTTGTTAATGGAAGAAGTACTGAACACTGATGTTTTTGTTGAAATAGCTTTGTTTTAAAAATTTTCAACCACATCATGTCTTTTTTCTAACAAAGTGTTAACTTTTCTTTACGTGCTAGAAATTTGATTTGAATGCTTTGTGAAGATTGTAGGTTTAACTAGCTCCCAGGTTTGCATATGGAGATGCAGTGAACCAAGAAGCATATTTCAATCTGGTGGAGCCTCATTCAATCATGGGTTATGCATGAGGTGAGGAGACTTGCTTGAATTGTTTGATCTGTTTCAATTTTTGGATTAAATTTGGAGTTACCTGCTAGCCACATATTACCAATTTTTTGAAGTTGTGCTTGAAAATATGCAGCCCTGGAAGAGTCATGCATAAGCTTGTGCAGATCTCACCTTGCATTTGATTAGCTTCAAAAACGATGTTTTCCTGTTTTAGTTAGCATATATGTAGCTAATAATGCCATTTCCTGCTGTAGTTATGCTGACCCAGAGGTTGTAATTGGTTGTGAGGATGGTCGAGCCTTTGTATACGATATGTACAGCAGGAGATGCTCAAGCATCTATCGGTAAGTATTATTCCTTTTAAACTGTTGGCATTTTTGTTCCATGAGAACAAGCTTCAGTTCATTCAGCCGTATGTAGGTTTGAGTAATTTTGAAACTTGTGCGAACTTTATTGCCACACCATTAAAGTTGAGAAAAAACAAATATTTGTAATTGTAAGAGTAGTGAAAACAAAGAAATTATTAATATTTCTACATAAAGGAAACTTTGTATCAAGTTAATGTATAGTTCTGTTTTGTATATTACTGTGTCGTGGAATTGATACCTATTTAATATTTGTACTACAGACTGCACTCCTCTCCTGTGACATGCTTGGCATTAACAGATGACCAGCTAATTGTTGGTGGTTCGACATTTGGAAATGTAGCTATTGCAGATCAAACCTCAGGGCAGAAGTTAGGTGTTCTGAAATCTGCTTATGCACCATTGGGTAAGCATTCAACAACATAAGCATTGTCATGAGTTGATGACTCTTGGATGAGCAATGACTAAGGCCTATAATTTTCCACACTCAAATAGTAATATGGAACTTTTTGTAGCAGGACCATTTAAGATGTTCCTTCTAGCTAGCCCTGATCCTGTAGATGTTAATTATTAACTTGAAACAAATCCCTATGATTCTTGTCCTATTACCTTGTGCTTCCCTTGTTGAGTTCAAGGTACCAGCAGAACTTTTCTGATTGCTGGCCATTTATAGGACATCAAATTCTTAATCACAATATGCAATTTGTTAAGTGGTAAAAGATATATTAATGTCTGGGTGTGGAATATATTACTTAAAAAGCTCGACAATTAACATATACCATTCTGCTCTTGGCTTTCCTAGGCAACATTGCTGATGTCCCAAATATCAAACCAAAGAAGCAGAGACAATATTTTTTACTTTTGAGAACTGATGTGTGCCCATGTAGATGTTCTTTCATCTATTAAGTAGTGATGCTCTATATATGGATATTTTTGTATTCTCCTACTTTTATTATTTTGATTTTAAATTGTCTGTAAAAATACGGATCATCTAATCTTGGCTTGATAGCTCAAATTTTTGTTTGCTTTTAGTCGCTGTTTGTCATCACTCATTGGATATTTTAAAGTGTAACTAATCAGAACTCATGGTAACATAATGTTGTGGTTTCAAAAACTAAACTTTGGTTTTCTTTTTTCATTATTTCAGTAATAAGATCCTTATCTTTCTGCACAAATTCACATATGATATTTGCTGGTTCGTCAGCTGGTTATGCTCATTGCTGGGACTTAAGGTTAGTAACAATATATACTGCACAGGTTTTCAGTCCACTAATATATAAGGCTGTATCAAATATCAGAAGTCAAGTCCGTTTCAACATTATTTCTTCAGTCATCCCAAAAGAAACGAATTACATATCTGTTTATCCAATCGATCTACAATTCACTCTCACTTTGAAGTTTCCATATTTGTATAAACAGTTGCCAGTAATTATAGATTAAATTGTTTTTGTAGCTTTGATAGAAAGGATTTAATTTCCCTGGGCTGATAGTACTTTGAAGTGGCATAAAAGTTCATATTACTTTTACACTCGAATTATATGCTTTATTGAGTTACTTGTGTTATGGTTAGGTTGCTTAGTTTATGCATGTAAAGTTTTTCTATTACCTAACTACTATTGCCAGTAAAACATAAATGTGGTTCTACCGTAGATGTGGTTTCATCATAGTTGTTCATTAATTCCCAATTGTTCTTGCTCAGGACTTTGAGGCCTCTATGGGAAAACAGAGTCAGTCCAAACGTCATATACAGCACACGCCATTTGCCTGGTGACACGGCAACGCTGGCAGTTGGAGGCATTGACGGCATGCTCCGTGTTATATGCCAAAGAACTGGTGAAATTATTCGATGTCTTGTCGTGGACGCTGACCGCCCAGCAGCAGAACCCGCATCTAGATCCAGGCCGCTAATAGAGAAGAAACCTGTTCGTAGGATTGACCCTGATGCACAGATGGACAGCATCCCGAGACGCTTGCGCCCTCAGATCACCTGTCTATCGGTTGGCATGAAGAAGATTGTGACCACGCATGGCGAAAACTACATCAGGGTTTGGAAGTTTCGCCCAAAAGGTTCTTGAAAAGGGTCAGTTTGTGGTAATCTAGTTATCGGATAGCATGAAACATATAGGTCTGTACTGTAATTTGCTGGATAAGACAGTGTCTGTAACCTGTACTAAACTGTAGTTTGCTGCATTGTGTAAGAATAGGCTGAAACGTAGTCCTACTCATCCTCACAAGATAACAGTTAAAAAAACGTTTGTACTCAGTTTTAGTTTTTATAATGAACTTGAAGGATACCCGTGTACGTGTTGGTTCCTGAACGTGGATGATCGCGTTCCACGAGAGCAAAGCCAACTAGCCAAGCCTGTGTGCATCTATGTTTATCTATACTTATGATGTGATATTAGAAAGCTAAATATTTTGCCTCCTATATAATCTTTGTTCAGCCATGATTGAGCCCACTCACAGCCATGATCTACAGTTAAACTTGATTTTCTTTTCAACACGAATTTCACATCATTTCAGGGCTGTTGGGCTGTCTTCGCGTTTGGTGCAATCAGTACTGGAAGAGTTCAGAGATTGCTTCGCAGCTGCATCCAAAGGAAGATCGCAGGTGAAAGATAATACAATATAATCGAATCAGTAGTGGATGAGTGTCAGAAGATACGTGAGTTTAAGTACTTGGGCTAGTGGTCGGTTATTCCCATCAGGGCATTTAAACTTCAGATATTCGTTTTGGTAAGGCTCCATTTGGTGAACATTTTACTGGATACTATGTTTAGCAACATGATAAATCTAATAACAAGCTTTCCTTATAGGCACTGAACAAGAATGCTTGTTTTAAGACAATGACTGAACAAGAATAATGCTAGGGAATGAAAGAATATGCAAAGTGCACCTTATTGACACTTTGACTTGGTAACATTTTCAGCACAACACCCACATACCGACATACTTGTTGTGTATTAAAACACACGAGATACATTTGGCTCTCTCCCTATCTTTCTCCACTAATCACAGAGGTACTTGACGACACCGGGGATGTGAACCCTGTAGAAGTAGTCGTCCCAGTCTACACACTTAGGATCAAAACCAAACTCGTCATAGTTCCTTTCTTTCCCGCTGGTGTTCGCCATTGCCGCCCTCAGCCTCTCCGTGTTGGAGTCATCGAACCTTTATTTCAACCAAACCCAAAGAACAGTGAGCAGCCATGCATCCCAAAATGCAGCAAAAAAAAAAAAAAAAAAAAAAAAAAGAACAAGGGCTTCGATCGGCTGATTAATTCCTTACCATCCTCTGAACAAGGCGTATGGCGCATACAGCTCTGCAATATGCATGACATATCTGTACTTGCGGCTGAGCTCGTCATAGCGCCGGGAGAAAGCGCCGCACAGGGCAATGTTGAGCAGGCGAAGGAGCTCGAGGGGAAGCCTGTAGTTGACGGCCATGTAGGCGCGGAACCTGGGGAGCGTGCGGAAAGAAGCGCATCCTACTAGGCTGCTGTTGCACGGGCTCGCCGCCGTTGTTGTTCTTGCCCCTGCCGGCGGAGCGTGGCGGGTTGTGGAGGAAGTAGCGGTGGACCGAGTCGGCCAGGACGGCGTAGGGCGCCGGCTGCCGCAGCGATGACGTCAGGTGGTAGATGATGCTCTGATGTCCCTTCTCCTCCGAGTGTGCCGCCATGGCCACCATCATGGCGTTCACCACCATGTCGCCCGGAATCTGTGTCAGAGAAACGTAATTAAATCTAGAAAAATAATTTATATAATAAAACTTTATTTTTATCTTATTTTTAAAATTACATAATATATATCGATGCATTATTTTCTAGAAATTAACAGATGAACCAAACCGTCCGATCTAATTAATTAGAACGAATGGTTCACTGTCATTTGGGCAGCAAGCTCCTGTTATTAATGGACGGATCAATCATTTTGACGTATCATAGCAAAACCCTTCTCTAAATTTGTGGTCGTGTTTAATTTGGAAATAAACTCACCACGTCCATTATCAAGTTGAGATCAACTAAGAAGATTGACAATGCCTGCTTGGCGTAGCCGACAATGAATGAGTCGATTGTCCTGAAAAAAAAAAGGCAAACATTTTCACTGTGCAATTGTGTGTGCCGATGGAGAACTATTGGATGTCTGCAACAGGTGAATTAATTTTGCTGTCTTTTTGGTCACGTACGTACGTACCGGATCCCTTCCATCCATCCAGGCAATGGCTCGTTCAGGATGCTAGTTATGATGCTAGGCCGGATGATGACGACCGGGAGATCTCCTCCAAGGTGCCCCAGCAGCATCTCCCCCATCGCTTTGGTGAACACATAGGTGTTTGGCCACCCGAACTCCCTTGCCCTTCATCATTGACAGAGACATGTCATGTGCTTGTGATCATTTTGGACAGTATTAGTAGGTTAGCAGCAAATTAAGATGCATACAAATGTACTTTCTAGTAATAATGAGTTAGTTCTCACTCACCTCTTGAGGCCAAGCTCCTTCATGGTTCTTCTCTCAGCCTTTTCTGAGGAATGGTTAGCTTTCAGTTCTATCCTGGTATCTTTTATCAGATTTAGTTCGGATTCGATGTCCAGGTGTGTGCCTTCCCTCAGGGTTTCACCCAAATGGAATGGCTTCTCTAGCACTACCCCCTTCTTGTTCACCGGCTACATAAGCTGCTCAACCAATATTGTCATTATATGGATTCAGATTGCTAATAATTCTTTTAGTGATACTTATATTATACACCTTAATACACCTTAATTGAAGAAAATGGATGGTGATTTGGCCACATTCAGGATTGTTGCTTCCTACCTGTTGAAACGTGCAGTAGCATCTTGAGGTTACTGCACCTTTTTGCAAACTCACATATGTGCTTGGCTCCCATGACATTTGTGTCGAAAGCCACATCGTATCTGTAGTATGGCCAAATAATTGACCAAATATTTTCACAATATGCATGCCATCTCAATTCTCAAGTAATTTGTTAAAAGGAACAAGCTCTGACCTTTCGTAGAAATTTGTAGTTGCAGCTCCATTGACAATGATGTCTATTTCTTCACATACTTCTCTCAGTTTCACAGGGGCTAGGCCCAAGTTCTCATACATGACGTCTCCTGGCAAAGGGCATATTTTCTCTTGGACGAAACCTTCAAACCCACTGCCGTGCTTTTTTTTCAAAATTTGAAAGATCTCCTTTCCTGTCACCTAGCGATAATGAAACAGAGTATGCATATTTCGTTTTAAAAAAAGAGAGTCTGCATAGAAACATTACTATAAGACCGATATTATTAGTGAAACGCAACTATGCCCTATGCATTTGCCACTAGTTTTGTCAAAAGAAAACACATTTCAGATTGAATTCAGCTAGCAAAACCCACCAGGAGAAATTCTGACTCATCAAACCTGCAGAGTTGCGCCGTGTAAGATTACTTTGTCCGCCTCAGCTATTGTGAGGGATCACTGTCTCTTACTTCCATATCTGTGCTATGCTACTATTCATTTCTCAAAAGGGTTTTCCGCAACTGCCACCTCTTGGGATCAGTCACTGTCTTCTTCTGTATATTAAAGGGATATTTTCTGCTTTCGTCACAGATTTTCTTAAGATAAAAAAAACATATTTGAGTATTGTTCTTGCCATCATGTTGTTGATGGTTACTTCACAGTATAGCCACACAGTTACTTGCTTCTGCTTGACAACAAGCCATATTGAAGTCGGATTGGAGGGCATATTTTGCTGAATGGGTGATAAGGGTAATAATGGATACCTGGATATAGCTACGAAACAAATAGTTTAATTGCTCTTCAGATAAAAGAACAAATGTGTGTAATGTACTCCTGTTTCCTTTATTAGTATTTGGGTGGTGCATGCATCTTGCATGAGATGCTCATTGCAAGATATGCACAAGCACAGTGGTATAGATAGAGAGGACACTAAATTTGCATAATTAAAAGATTCATACACTATTTTTCTCTATTGTCAGAGCAAATTTTTTCTATGATAGTGGTCTGTTGTTGGTTGTCCTTTTTTGCTTTGGAATGTAACTTTACTGTATATTTTTTCTTTTCTCCTACTAGTAATATATTTTGGCAAAGCTCTTGACGACCCTTCAGAAAAAAATGATTCCTTTGTCTGTCCTTTTATAGAAATGGTTTTCATAAACATATTTGCAAGTGACAGAAAGTTCAGACTGGGCCATTGGATACAACTTAAGAAACTAAGATGGAAGAAAGAATAGAGAAATATTTTGTTTTCACCTCAGTCTCGACCCTCTCCTTTGCAGACTCGACATTGGCGGCTCGAATAAGCAGGAAGAGCTTCTTGACATCCGGCTGAACCCTGAGTATCGTCTCCACAAGCACTACGAAGAGACGAAAATGCAGAAAGTAAGCACCCCAACTGAGATGATCATCGATGCATTGTGCAGACACCCTGAAACAGTACTGGACGAGTTCATGTGAAGAGGTACCGTACCTTTCCCCAGGAATCCAGTTGAACCAGTGATCAGGATGCTCTTGCCACTGAAGTAGTGTGCCACAACATCAGAATCCAGTTCACCTATCATCTTCGAATGTGCAACAAGCAGTGTGATCCGTGTAGTGGTGTAGGGAAGGGTTAAAGGCTACTTTGTTTGAGCTTTGGGATCCTACAGAGAAACAGACCATGTATTTATAGGTGGGAACAGAGACGTGTGTTTCAGTAGGCAGCTGAAACCAGCAGGATGGTTGCTGTATAGCCTGTATTAAAGAAATAGAGCAGCTCTTGTTGATGAG
Organism: Hyparrhenia diplandra; assembly: GCA_015847255.1. Classification (NCBI taxonomy): domain Eukaryota; kingdom Viridiplantae; phylum Streptophyta; class Magnoliopsida; order Poales; family Poaceae; genus Hyparrhenia; species Hyparrhenia diplandra. The sequence goes on along the minus strand of JADLZK010009549.1, from coordinate 121,260 downwards.
CTCTACTGTTGTTGACGTACTGATGTCAGTTTGAAGTGCATATATATATATATTTTTTGATTTAGGCCTGCGGTGATTAGCAAGATGATAATTAAAAGACATGATGTTATACAGAAGTTTATTTCAAAACACAGTCGATTTTTTCACTTCATCAGCTACTTTGGTGACATAGCATTGATTTCCATGTGAGTGCTCAATGATCACATAATAATAAAATATATAGTGGTACATGGTGGGTGAGCTACCCATCATTCATGTTCCATGTTCACCCAGATCAGGCTGTTTCGCCCCAGGAACCATTCGGCGCTTGTACAAATTAACCAAGGAACTGGAAGGCTGGGAATCATTCCCATGCAACTGAACGAGGCCGTTTTTCTGTTTAGAATGAAAGGAGTATAATTTAGACAGTAATTCGGATGTAGTTATTTGAGGCTGTTTGGTTGGAACATTAAAATGTCCTTTTCAATATAAAGCACAGATTTAAACACTATACGTTCACCATATCACTACAAGCATCTCAAAAGGATATTGCCAAAATCGACAAATACACTATTATAAATAAACTAATATCATTTCCCTTTTTATAAGACATAGTGTATTATCTAATACATAGTAAAATATATAAAAAAAAAGTCAAGGCGTCTTGTAATTTTAAATGAAGAGAGTATATATATATTGGTTACCACTAAATAAATAAGTAGTCATAAATATGAATACCCAAAATGCTCAATGTCACGTAGGTGTATCTAAAATACCCTACCTCGCTAACTGCAGTTTGCTTTAATGATGTTTTGTCACAAACCAGATCGATCTGGTGTGACACGTGGCCTGCCACGCCCGGCGCCGAGGTGGCTGCGGCGATGACGTGGGGGGAGGGGGCACGGGGCCCACGGGCGCGGGCGGTGGGCGGCGGCGGTGGCGCGTGGCGCGGCGGCGGCGGCGACGGGGAGAGAGAGAGTGAGGAGATAAATTTCTTTATTGCTTGTTACCCTAAAAGATTACAGACGCATTACTTTTATAGCCCGCTAGTGGGACTTGTAACGCAAGAATCTCTAAAAAGGTTTCCTTATAGATTGGAATACCTTTTACAAGCAATCCTATTTATTTTTTCTAATAAAGGTCTTCCTTATAGATGGAATATCTCCTTGCACACCAAAAAGTTCTAAGATAATCCTAATCAACTTCCTTCTTTATTCTCTAATTAATTTCCGAAGAATCCGCGGATGGGGTGGTGGAGGCGGCAGCGGCACGCTGCGGCGCCGTGCCCGTCCCCTCGGGCCTCGTGGGTCTGTCATTCTGGCCCTATTTCTAGCACATGACATGTTTCTATATGCCACGTAATCTGCTCCTGCAGAAATTTACATTAATTGAACATCAATCATAGCATATAAAAAAGAAAAATCTGTGAACCTGATGCTAAAGTTGACTAACCTGCTATTACGCTAGTAGGCTGCAGTAGTTGAAGACACCAATCTACCCCATGGTCACAAAACTATTTTATTTGTATCAGTTAGCCAATCTCGAATATCATATGGGCACGGAAACATCCTACTTCTATATGCGTGGTTCGTTTGAGCCCACATGCATATGTTTATAAAATAATAAGTTAATAATCACTAAAACATAAATTGAAAACCAGTAAGGTGCAACGTTCTGATCTCTCCTAGGGACCACTCCCGTGACGTGAGCATTTGGCATGTACGAGTGATTCGACGTCTCTCTAGAATATAGTCATGTCAACAAAGATTCAGGCCCATTAGGTGGTATTATTATGGTTTTTCAAAACCATAATATGGGGATTGGTGTTTTTTGCTCCTGTTTTTTTTTTCCCTTTTTTGTGCGATTTTACCCCCTGATTTTTTGAATTAAAGGCAAGTTTTACCCATATTCCATTAACATCACTTAACGGTGTTAAAAGGACCATGAAAAGACCATTTTGCCCATGCATTTTTGCCCTTACTTTAGATAGGCTTGTTGCATGATTTTGACATAATCTCAACAGTAATTTGGCACAATTTTTGACACAATTTCAGCAACAATTTCACACAATTTTGATAGAATTTCAGTAGTAATTTGACACAAATTTGACAGAATTTCATCAAAGGGCTAACATATCCATAGAACCACATGCATATGCATACTTACATGTCACATATCATGTCCAGATCACATCCATGGCAATATACAACCATTCAAGTCAACAAAAGCACCAAGCATACAAGTTTAGCAAAAGAGCACCAACCATTAGAGAGCTATTACATGTCTAGTTCATGCATCAAAACCTAACAATGTTGCCAAGCTCCCATATCTCTCTCTTCCTCCTCCACATCCTCTTCTCCCCCCCTTCCCATTCCCCATCCTCTTCCTCCACATCCTCTTCTCCCCCTTCCCATTCCCCTTCCTCTTCCTCTACCAGTTTTATCAGCACTTGTACCTCTTCCCCTTCCCATTCCTCTTCCTCTACCGCTTGCACCAACACTTGCACTTGTATCTCGCACCAACACTTGCATCTGCACCGAAGACTTGCACTTACGCCGCAAATAAAGGAGAAAAATTTTTTAGTGAACAAGTTCAAAAATGAAGTCTAGAAATAAGCAAAACAATTGACTCACAAAGTGATGCACGCCGGCTTCTTTTGACTAGCAGTGGGACCTCCTTGACAATGCTTAGTTGTATGTCCTAGTTCATAGCATTCGAACATGGCCTCTCGCTTTCTTGGTGCCAACTTCATCATATGCCTTGATTCTACTATGCCTTGGTCTTTCTGGTTTTCTCCTCAACTTAGGTTTCTTAAGTTTGTAGCCTAAATCAACATATGACCAGCTATCCTTGGATGCCATTGGATTGAAAGTACCTTCGTATGTCTTTTGAGCCTATCAATAGAGAAGTATTCGTGGACAAAGGATTCCATCGGTACTTTCCTACTTAGCTTTCCAATGAAAGCTAAAGCATGGTTGCAGGGCTTTCCAAATACTTGCCAAGCTCTACAAGTACATGTCTTCGCTCCAAGTGGACTGCACCACATATTAGCACATCATGGTCTTTAATGGTCTTAGATTTAGCATTTAGTGCATTGGTAATAGAAGGGATGATTATTCAAGACATTTTACTAGCAATCTTGGCCCTCAAAACAAATCTTTCAATGATCATTTGCCTTATCCTATCTTCCATATCCACGCTTTGAAAATTCTTGCATTTTGATATCCAACTATTGAAGGATTCGGATATGTTATTGTTGATGTAATCTACCTTGCAATCTTCACCAAACTTGCTTCTACTCCACATAAATGGATGATTGTCATCCAACCAGCCAAGTGCACTAGGATCCTTTTCCCCTCTATATTCCTCATGAAGTAGTAGAACTTGTCACTTGTGAAGCTCTTAGCAGTTGCCCACATATTCTTGCCATAAAGCTCTCCAGCTGCGTTTTTTCTCCCGCCGGTAAAACCGCGGTAAACCGCGGGTTACCGTTAAAAACCGGTCCGGTCCGGCACGGGACCGGCCGTATAAAAGAAGCCAAATTCAAAATGTAAAATTTGAAAAAAATCGTTGAAAAAATTCTGTAAAATAGTTCGTGATTTATAGAAGCCAATGGTATAAAAATTTGTCAAATTGGAGTTGGTTTGGTATAAAAAATTTCAAATCTAAGTTTGAAAAAAAAGAAAAAGAAAAATACACAAAGGCCCATTAAGGCCCATTAAATCATGAAGGTCGAAAAACATACTAAACACACTCAAATTTAAGTAATTTTGACATCATTGGATTCTACAAATCATGAAGTATTTTTAGGAATTTTTTAGCATTTTATAAAAAAATTACATTTTGAATTTTGAAAAAAACCGCTCAAATCGCTTTCAAACCGCTTCGAAAACCGCTCAAACCGGGCGGTATAAATTCCAAACCGCCCGGTTTATCGAATTTTTACCGTTCGCCGCTAAGTTTGAATTCAGTTGAATTCAAATTTCAAACCGCCCGTAACCGGCCGGTTTACAGAACCGGACCGGTTATAATAAACCGTGAGGCCGGGCGGTTTCATATGACCGTTGGTAAAAAAAACACAGCCGTGAACCCATTTTTCTTCATGTTTTTTTCCACAAATGCCTCATGCACTCTCTCTGTGTCAACAATTTGTGTTGGCAAAACTTTCCCCGATGCCATGACTTTGTTCCCCATCAAGCAAGCCAAAGAATGACCTAACTCCAACAACAAGTTGCATTTCCCCGTGTTTTGGCCTAGAAATTGGAACACTACATCACAAGTTGCTCTATGTGGTCTGTTGAAGCAAGAAAACTCAAGATAAAATCATCAAAAATGAAGAAAGTACCTAGCTTGCTCATCCATAGTCTCCCCTTCTTTGTGCCCATGCTAGGGCAGCAGGCCGCCGCCGTGCGCCGGCGCCCAGCACCCAGCCCTATGGCCGCGCCGCCTCCAATCCGCCGCACCTGGCCTCCAGGTACCCTACCGCATCCGCACCAAGACCGCCTCATCCAGCCCCGCCCGACCGCCTTCAAGTTCCCCGCCGAGCCGGACAACAAGCCGCTGGCTGGAGGGAGGGCGCCAAGCCGCCGAGCATGGATCTGCCCCCGCCGGTCCCGGATCCGCCGCCTCCCCCCGGAGCTCCTCCCCGCCGACCGCCATGGAGCTAGGGTTTGGGCGCCATCGCCGCGAGTATCGCGACGGCGCGCGGGTGCGAGAGGGACGAGAGCGCACGCGTGCGTGTGGGTCCGGGTCAGGGGTATCCAAGGGACGCCGGTGGGTTTTTTTACATATCCCACTAACACCGTAAAAACCAGGGGTAAACGGAGCCTTCAACCAAAAAAATAGGGGTAAAATCACACATATCAAAAAAAAAAAAGAAATCACCATTGCCCTCGAAAAAAAGTGAGGGCTGCTGTATTAAAGAAATAGAGCAGCTCTTGTTGATGAGCTCTACTGTTGTTGACGTACTGATGTCAGTTTGAAGTGCATATATATATATATATATATTTTGATTTAGGCATGCGGTGATTGGCAAGATGATAATTAAAAGACATGATGTTATACAGTAGTTTATTTCAAAACACAGTCGATTTTTTTCACTTCATGAGCTACTTTGGTGACATATAGCATTGATTTCCACGTGAGTGCTCAATGATCAGATAATAATAAGGTACATGGTGTTCGATCACTCCCATGATAAATGTTAGGTGAGCTACCCATCATTCATGTTCCATGTCACCCAGATCAGGCTGTTTCGCCCCAGGAACCATTCGGGGCTTGTACAAATTAACCAAGGAACTGGAAGGCTGGGAATCATTCCCATGCAACCGAAGGAGGCCGTTTTTCTGTTTAGAATGGAGTATAATTTAGACAGTAATTCGGATGTAGTTATTTGTTGTTTGGTTGGAACATTAAAATGTCCTTTTTCAATATAAAGTACAGATTTAAACACTATACGTTCACCATATCACTACAAGCACCTCAAAAGGATATTGCCAAATCGACAAATACAATATTATAAATAAACTAATATCATTTCCTTTTTATAAGACATAGTGTATTATCTAATACATAGTAAAATATATATAAAAAAAAAAGTCAAGGCGTCTTGTAATTTTAAATGAAGAGAGTATATATATATTGGTTACCACTAAATAAATAAGTAGTCATAAATATGAATACCCAAAATGCTCAAAGTCAGGTAGGTGTATCTAAAATATCCTACCTCGCTAACTGCAGTTTGCTTAATGATGTTTCTATATGCCACGTAATCTGCTCCTGCAGAAATTTACATTAATTGAACATCAATCAATTTGGACACAGAAACATGCTCTACTTCTATATGCGTGGTTCGTTTGAGCCCACATGCATATGTTTATAAAATAATAAGTTAATAATCACTAAAACATAAATTGAAAACCAGTTAGGTGCAACGTTCTGATCTCTCCTAGGGACCACTCCCGTGACATGAGCATTTGGCATGTACGAGTGATTTGACATCTCTCTAGAATATAGTCATGTCAACAAAGATTCAGGCCCATAGGTGGTATTATTATGGTTTTTCAAAACCATAAAATTTATTGCATCCAAACATTACATGACACTCTGAAAGCAAACCAAAGTAGTTTACAAAACCATGGTTTTTTTAATACATAAATCAATAAATGTTTTGCATTTAAACAGAGACTAGTTATTTTTCTTTTCCTGTACATAGTCTTGTAGTGATCGAGACTTCGCTTGTACATAGAATTGTATCAGGTCATGTACTGATGTTACCTAACTTATAGTTTCACACACAACGGCCGCAAGAGACCCGGGCCGGTGGCGTTTTTTGGCGGTAATATAGGGTCGGTCTGATTTCTGATTCAAATCAAAGTGATTTGAATTGTCCAAAGGTGACAACACTGAAGTGCAGTTGAAACCATATTCTGGAATAATATATGGCAGCTGGCCAAGAACCTGATCCTCTTCTGTTGGCTTTACAAATGTTCAACTCAAGTGTTCAGCATGTTAAGCTGTTGCAGTTTATAGCAATTGTTCAGCACGGTAAGCAGTTGCAGCTTATAGCTTCTGAAAGTGTAGCTGTGTGAGTATTCCTCCACTCTGCTAGTATTGATCTCTTCTGCCCCCATTGGTTGCTTGCACCAGCAATATGTTTGTATATCCTTGGAGATGCATCGAGGGTATTCTAAGTATTTGGTTGGGGTTCCCTCTGGGCAGTCTTCATCAACTTTTGCAATTCTACAACTAGCAAGAATGCAATGTTTAAATATCTCATAGACTCCATCTGCAATGGCAACTGAAGATGCCTCAATTTCTTCCTTGCAGTTCCTCCAAGCCTCTTTAATGATAGGAAGAAGCATGTCGGTGTCGCACCAGCATCCTGCAGATTCCTCTGAAAGCTGTGAGCTACAATCCTTGTGTGAGTCCTTTAGTCGCCTTAGATGAAAAGCAGTGAATTCTTCCTCTCCATGGGGCAGCAGTTGCCAGAAAAGCCAGCCACCAACCAAACGAACACCTGCAGAAACCTTTGATCTGCAGAAAATGTCGACTAAAGCATCGAGCACCTGATATCTGTGAGCTTTGATGTCATCTGCCATGGATGGTGACACTGTAGCCCATATTTATCCCGAAGCTTCCTTACATAAATATCAAAATCACTGTGAATGCCATCATCAATTAGACCACTTCTTGACGAAAAACAATTGTCCTTCATCAGGGTCTTCACCTACTAAAGCCTGTAACAGAAGCTTCTTATGCTGCTTTCTTTGAGGGAGGATTCCAAGTGCATCCAGCATTGATTCATCAAGTTCTTTCGTCTGCAGTAATGTAGTGAAAAAGCACAATGAACCCAAAGCTTGTGAATCATCTCCTTGTGTGATATAGGACAGCAAGTGTTCCCTTGGTGTGTTGCCATGGCAGCAATCACTTGGCGGTGAATGGTTGGGCAAGCGTTTCCAACTTGCAGAAGACAGAGAATTTGGCTCATCCCCATTTGATTGCTCGACAGCAGAGGCAGTGGTGCAATGATTCTCAGATATGCAATTATCAAGCTCAGATTTATACTCGTTATGAGGTGTCCCTTGCTTCCTGTCATCTGGGCAATCAGGTAGACGAAAAAGGGCAGCAGCGACAGTACTTGCCATATCCTTATTCTTCAGAATGTGCAGTATACAACAAAGCAGATACATGGATGTAGTGACACTTAGGTCCAAACCTGTGCTCTGCCTCTGCAACGACGGGAGTAATAACCGAAACACCAGAGCTTGCAAGATATTGTCAGTGATGAACCTTTCAAGATCAGGAATACCAGAAGACATAACATCACTGAAATAATACAGCGTGTCTTCTATCTGCACCATCGCATCTTCAACACAACACATTGGCAGAGAAGAGTCTGCCGTTCCTGAGGAGTGTGCAACCAACTTATCCAAGTCAATGCACTGCTTCTGAAAATGCTGGACCATGTCTGAAAAATAGTCTGACGACAGAGGCACACTGGAGACGAATCTGTTAACCGATTCATCTCCAACATGGTAGACATTGAGCGTCAATGTACGTATAGCGACCCGGATCATGCTGTCCTGGTGAAAAGCAAACTTCAAGGCCTCAACATAGAGAGGAAACGAAGTGACCTCATCGTTTTCCATCTTCACAAGCAAAGAAATCGTATCCTTGTTCAGCTTCCCACTTATCGCCCGCAGAAAAGATATGTAGTAGGATACCATCTCTTCGATCCGAAAGTCGAACGGGTAGGTGATGAAGAAGTTGATGTGCTCACAGCTCAAAATGTAATGAACTGAATGTCCATCTCTCAGATTTTGGATCATGATGCCCATCGTCTGCAGCAATTGGACTGACACTCTTGACAGATTAGAGGAGATCCTTAGGATACGAGCGAACTCACCCAAGATCTGCTTCTCCACGAAATACTCAAAAAGGGAAGGATCATGCTGGTCGCCGTATATCATAATCTCCGCAATCGATCGCAGTGCTTCAATCACGAAATCCTGATTACCTGCGTTGACGGCATGAACCTTTTGGAGGTGATCCGTCAGGTACCGGAGCTCCTCGAGCGAGAAGCGGTTCCTGGTGCGCCAGAAAAAGCCACATGTTGGTGGATCCAGACCCGCTCCGCCCCCAAGGCGATGGCGCCGGGAGCGAGGAGGGTGATGGCGCAGGCGCAGGCGCGGCGAGCTCGCTCGGAATCTATCGGCGCGGGCGCGAGGGCGGGGCGAGCGAGCTCGGACTCGGAGCCACAGGAGCCGGAGCGCGTGGCGGAGGGCCTCTCACGAACGTGCGCGGGGCGCCACGCTGCCGCCGCCGGAGGGGCAGCGCGTCGCATCCGCGGCGGCGGCGATCGCCGGCGGCCGGTGCGCGGGGATCGTGGGTCGAGGGGGCTCTCGCTTTTTCCTTTTCGATTTTTTTTTTTGTGGCTATCCTCGCTGTTGGGTTTCGTACTTGCGTTATCCTTTTTCGGCCCGGTTTGCTTCGTTGGCGAAATTTCTATTGGTGGGCCCGCCGTGGGGCAAAGCAAAGCAATGAACGGTAGCCACCCAACGAAACGAGGAGAAACGAGGCATGTTTAGTTGGTGAAAAGCAAAACCAAAAAGTCTTTATAAGATCCGGTCACATCGAATCTCTTGACGCATTTACTTACTTAAATGTAGGTAAATAAAAAAACTAATTGCACGGTTTGACCGAAAAATGCGAGATCGAATCTTTTAAACCTAGTTAGTCCATAGTGGGACAATAATTACCAAATACAAAACGAAAAGTGCTACAAAGATAAATTAAAACCCAAAATATTTCACCAACTAAACACACCCTAGATAGGTCGAAGTTCAGTCGGCTTCGGCGTGTCACGTGCATGTGTCAGACCATCTCCGATATAGTTAAAATAAATATTCCCTCCGCTCTAAATTATAGTGTACTTTGATTTTTCTAAATTTATTTCTTTTACTATGTATCTAGACATAGTGTATAACTAGATGCATAGCAAAAATCAATGTATCTAGAAAAATCAAAGTGAAATACAATTTAAAAACGGAGGGAGTAATAATTGGTAATGGATAGATTTTCAAGTCACTACAACAAATTAGAAGCATATTTATTGGATTTCTTCAATCAATTTCAAATCTCATCAGCTCTTAAAAGTTACTATTTTCATTTGTCCTAAGTCAACTAATTTTAAGTTTGACTATATTTATAGAGAAAACAAAACAGATAAGGATTTTGTTTGGATATCCTCTTCATGAACTGTGTTGCATGGTTTGAAACCAATGCCGATCATGGAACGGACAAAAAAAAAAATCTTGAACCAACACTAACACTGAACACCAAAGAATTCGACACTTTGGTTCGAGTCAGGATTCTATTCGATTTTTGTTCTTCTAGCGAAAATGCCAAATCCTAACTTTCTGATATGCTCCACCAGCAATATAAATGCACGTGTGGCCACCTTCTTCATGATAATTAGATGTATGTAGGATATAGGTAACCATATTTTGGCTATTCTAAATATATTATTTTCAACAGAATAGATTCTCATCAATAGTTAAAGTCGTTTTATGGACGGATTAATTCTAGAAGCAATTACACAGGTCATGAAGAGGGAACAATTTGACATTAGGAGACAAGAAAATCATCTCCATATTTTTTTTTGCATAAAAAACTATTGAAATCTGTTGTGGACCATCGACCTTACCAAAGTGTCGACTGTGGGCCTTGTTTAGTTGGGAAAATATATAGTGCAAACCATAATTATCATGAAAAACTCGTGTAAAACCACAACAAAAAAAAATCTTGTAAATTCCCAAAAAAATCACACATGTAGATGATATGATGATATACAACCATGTAAAATATGTTGTCCAAAATCGACTTCCTATTTTGTTTCTTTTTTTGATTCAGTGTGCTTCATGTTGTGGGAAACTGGGTTAGATGGCTAGATGCTAAATCCAAGGAACGCGATTAGAGAAAATATTTTTCCAATTCCTTCACTCTTTTACAACGAGTGATAATAATAACAATAGATATCAATAGATTTTTTTTTGCGAAACAAAATAGATTTAACTGGCCCTCCTGTTTATTAGAAAACACCATGAAAGGATTATTACATAAGAGCAAGGAAGGGATGATAATTTATGCTTAAAAACACACGCACCAGGTTGGGATCATTGCATCATGGCTAGATCAAAGCGCTAACACCAGCAACAATTTTATCAGGGGTGCAATAGAACAAGCACCAGCATTGGAAGAAGGTCCCACATGTGCCTGCATAGTTGTTGGAGCCTTCACCTTTGCATACACGATCGCACTCGCCGTCTTTAAAAAGCACGCTCCATGAAAATTGCCACTCAGGCCGGCGTCAGTGCAAACATCGGGAAAATCTTTATCACACACGCATAGACTCTGCGTGCACGCAGGCAGTGAACAAACTAGCACATGCAATGAAAGAAAGTGTTATAATTAGCCGAAACATTAACCAAAACAACATATATTAAAATAAGTTGCATGCACCAACCAAATCAACCCAAAACTACTTAAGCTGCTATAGGAAAGATAGAGACTTCATTTATATTCCCAATAGTTCATACATGTGCACATACATACCAGCGGCCACAATGACAATTAGGAGCACCGGTGCAGAGAGATTTTTTCTTGAAGGTTTCATATTCTTTTGGATGTTCTTATATGATGAAGGAAAAGAATGAGCGAGCAGGTTGGTGGACGATGCAGCGAGGAGAAGTCCAACAATATATAGATAAATCACATGCCTAGTGTGTTCAGCCTTAGAATCATAAACATAGGGGATTATTCCGTCATCCTGTTCGTGCCCCCTAGTGTTTTCTAATAGAAACACAAGAGTCTGAAACATGTTTGTCTTCAGCAGTGTTTTCTTCCCAAGAAACAAGAAACTTGAATGATCCGCATTGCCTGATTCCATTTCTCCCTTGAAGTTGACATCTACATGAACATCGATTACCCATGGATCAATCATGATCTGTTAGCACCAATGAAATACAAATTTTAAGACTGATTTAACTCCTGTATGTTGAAGGACCGAAACGGCGACTGACCAGTATGGGGGCTGAATGGGAGCCTCAAATTTCTTTTTCAATTTTGGGTCATCGGCTCAACCTCCGATCCCAAAAGCAAACTCACGCAAGATCCGAATAACATGTGTGCTAACCGGTAGCAAGGTATCACGAGCAAAAGAGAGCACCGAGATGTCCATGACCCAAATAATTAGGTGGACGTTCACTAGGAACACAGCGGGACACCTCAAACGAACACAGACCGTCGACAAAAGCGAAAATCGAACTGGAGGATAGAAAATGAGTCACCTGACTTCTATAGAGAAGAAGCGAGTTCCCGAATCTAAAATACCAACACTAACTTGTGACGAGAGTACTAGATAAAATCCTTGGAACGATACAAAGGCATCGGAAAAGTAGTGTCGCAAATCGGAGCACAAGCAAGGAAACTACGGACGAAACTGCAAATCGGAGTGAGAGCAAACTGAACCTAGGCACTGAAACTGCTCACCACCGCACTTGCCTTGGAGCACAACACCTGCTGCTGTTCGGCAGCTGTTCAGGAGCAAGTGGTCACGTAGCCGAGCAAATCAAGTCAATCAAGAACAGCTACTCACGGCAAATCACAAGAAGCAAAAGAAAAGCTAATACTTTTGGACAATCAGTAACTAGCACACGCACAAGTGTTGCTATCTAAAGCGCACAGGAACTGAGAAGAAAAGGTCAGCTTGAATTACACGAGGCTGTATAAATCATCTCGAAAAGATTCAGACACAAGCTAAGCTGTACTAAGGGTCCCTTTGGTTGGGCTTTTGGCTGTGGCTTTTGCCCCCAAAAGCCAAAAGCTCAACCAAAGGGCTAGCTTTTGCCCCCAAAAACCAAAAAGCTCAATCAAAGGGTGGCTGCCATCAAAAGCCATAGCCAAAAAGCAGCTTTTTTGCCTAAGTATAAACTTGAAAGCAGCTTACACCCTGCTTTTACCTGCTTTTGGGTCACAAAATTACCCACCGCCACTCATTACACACATACCGTTCGTTCCTTCCCTCTTTCTTTTCTTCCGTCCGTAGTTCCATCGTTCTTCTTCACCGCGACCGCGCAAGAAGAGCTCCACCGCGCCGCCCCCTCACCGGCGCCCGAGCTCCTTGAAAGGTCCTAGATGGCTAGAGAGGGGTGAATAGCTTATAAAAATTTTCTACAAGCTCAACTAAACAAACCGATTAGTATAAAACACGGCAGTAAAAGCGGTTTGCGCTAGCTCTATTGTCTTGCAAGCCTCTAGTGACAATTCTAAATATATTCTATGATCTCTATGTCACACAAGAGCTATGTCACTACTCTAACTAGTGAGCAATCCTAATATGGTCATTATGCTAGCAAGAACAACTACACAAAAGCAAAGCTAGCTCTCTACTCAAAGTAACTAGGAAGGTAAATACAAGAGTAAGAGCGATATACCACCACGTAGAGGCTATGAACCAATCACCGGAAGAGGATGAGCCAATCAACACAATGAGACGATGAACCAATCACCAAGACAAGAGACACGCCGATGTGTTGACCTGAGTTCGCTTGTACACCGACAAGTTACTCTCCCGGTGCCGACCAACACAAGGATGGTGTTTGAGCTAGGCGGTGCCCTTGCTAGCCTCAACACACCACTCAACAAGTGTGGTACCCAAGACACGAGCAATGTATTCCTTGCACTTTGTCTTCCCGATAAGGAGTGCGTAATCCTCTCACAAATCAACCGGAGGTGGCCAAGAAACAATCACCTCTTCTTGCCATCAACTCCACCAATCCTCCAAGCCGGCTAGGAGAGGTGTCTCCAAGAGAAACAAGAAACCAACCGGCTCACAACGATCCCCAAGTGTCTCTAGATGCAAGAACTCGATGCAATGCACTAGGATCAACTCTTCTCTCAAGAATGAAGCTCAAATCAAGAATGAGAGAGGAGGGAGGCTTGCTTGCTTGCTGAAAGGTGTTAGGAGTGATTCAAATGACCAAGAGAGAGAGCAAGAGGCAGCCAAGGGGGTATAAATACCCCTCACCACGAAATGTGGCCGTTGGGTAGAAAACCACGTTTTCTGCGGCCTGACCGGATGCACTGACCGGACTCACCAGTGAGTGCGGACGGTGGGTCCGGTCACAACCGACAAACCCAAACCGCCACCGACCCCGCCTCGGTCGCCCGGCCAAGATCCGATCGATCGTCCGGTCACCACCGGATGCTTCCGGTCGGTGCGTCCGGTCACCCGTCGACGCCCGAGCCTGGAAACATGCTCTCTGCCAGACGCACCCACCGGAGTGTCCTGTCAAATTGCGTGCGTCCGGTCGCGCTTCCGGTCGGTGCGTCCGGTCACGCCAGAGCTGCAAAAATCCGTCGTTTCGTCGTCGTTCCTTCGCCTTTGCTCCAAACCGACTTCCGTCACTTGTTTCTTGTTGCCGACACGTCGAATAACACCCCGACACCATGTGTTAGCATTTTGGAAACCATTTCCACCAAGGACAGAGTTAGCACTTTAGGTTAGAATGCATGCATATGAATTTTGAACCTAAAGGCACATGAGGACCGATATGTACGATAAGTTTCCCCTCTTCATAGTACGGCTTATCGATCCTAAAATCACTCACACCCTCTATGGTGTCTTGAGTGTGAAATCAAAAGCCCTATGGTTATACCTTTGCCTTGGGGACAATTGATCTCCGAAATTCCACCGACTTGCATGCTTGATCATCTTTTGGATCACCTCGATCCCTCTACCATGATCACCACACACCAACTCCGGCACGACCAATCTCCAATCTAATCAAACACTTAGCGTCGAGAGATTAGTCCTTAGGTGTCACTAATTAGCCAAAACCAAACTAGAGATCTTCAATCTCCCCCTTTTTGGTAATTGGTGACAACCCGCATAAAGGTTTTATGATTAATGTTTTTGAACATACAATGGTTGTCCAAGCATTTTGCTTACAATCATAGGATTGGACAATCATCATAGTTCGGTTTTGGTAGCATGAGCTCCCCCTACATGTATGCCACGAGTTTGGAACGAAGCATCGCATACATGTATGAATATTGAAATTGAGGGTGAGCTATGTTACCAAAATGATGCTTAAGGTGAAAGAAATGGACCTTTGAAGCGTGATACCAATCGGAGTTGCGCCATTTTCACCATACAAGGTACCACGTGAGATCACATTATAAGCAAGGTACTTGAATTAAGAGCGAATTTAGAAAATCTAGTTAGCTCCCTATGCATGCTAGTTATCAATCAATTGCAAACCACTTGTAGAAAACTAGCATGCACCACACAAGCATGTATATGGACACCGAAGATAGCAAATCGATTGAGTGAATGCACTGACAGACACACGACCTGCGCACACCTAACGGGACGGGACAGGAGGCACTCGGCGCCAGGAAAACAAACGGATTGATTGCAGAATAAGCACCGAAGGTGCTGGGCACTCTCCCCTATGGCTCGGCCATCCCACGCACGGCTTAGCCCCTGCCAAAAATCGCGAGCACCCAAAGCAGCTAGGAACAAACCAAGAACATGACAAACTGATTAACGGAACAGAGCGAAGCGGCGGAAGAACAACAAAATCCAACCCAAAACTCCATGAATCAAGCTCTAATTTCGACCACCTGAAATTCACCTAGCTACTGAACAAATCCCAAAAAAATCGCTGCTTGAAACGCACACCAACTTTGGCAAAATCAGATCGTGACCAAGAACAAAAAGGAGGAAAAAACGAAGAACACAATGAACGAAAATCACATCCTCAATTGCAAAATTCCAAAGGACACATAGGGAGGATTCGGGCTTCATATTCCCTCACAAATCACAGGTTCACAAGCATGAATTGTTTGATTCGTGGACCTCTCTCTCACGTAAAACCATAGAAGAAACTAGGAAAATAAAAAAAGAGGCAAGAGGCGATAGAGGGGTAAGGCTCCACTAAATAGTCCAATATTCTCTCTGCTTAAACTACCCCCTAAGATACATGAGTCGATCTTCTAACCCTAGAGCTATTTTGGTCGACTCGATAATTTGTCGGTCCGACGGCCAGCGCCTCTTCATCTATAGCCTTGCTCCACGCAATCTCCCGTGATGTCGTTACGTGTGTCGCCCTTCGGTCCGGGCCGGATCGGGCCCGCCCTCTCGCGACCACCTTTGGCGTGTGGGCTTGTGGGCCGGTCCTTATCGTTAATCGTCGGGTGCTTTGGTCCACTTGTTCTTTGAAGTGGGCTTTCTCTATTTCCCTTGATTGCGCATTTAATAATATGTGTTCGCTTTGCACTTTCTTCTTTAGTTCATGCATTTCCACTTGTTTCCGACATATGTCCTGCGCAAAACATGTTTTCTTGAGAAACAAGTGGAACTAGGACATAGCATATGTATGTGTCATAAGTATGCTTGTTTCTCCGGATTTGGACAAAAATTGGCGCTTATAAAATGGTCGATAACGACCCCAACCAACACGTCGGCCGACGACCAGCCGCACGAGCCCCACACCAAAGCCCGAATCGCGCCGCCGTGCAGACCGCCGTGAGGGGCCCACTACCCGCCGGCGCGGCCGGCACCACGACTACCACCACCGGGACCCGTAAGGTCGCCACCACCGACAAGGCCTTGGGGAGCCCGGATCCGGCGTCGGGCCACGGTGCCATGGCCACCACCGTCGGAACCCTCGAGGGCCGGGCGCCGATGCCCAGCCACAGGGAGGCCGGATCCGGCCAAGGGGAGCCCGGATCCGCCCACTTGTGAAATCTCATGTTTGGTTTTGGAAATTGATGACGACACTTGTGGACTAATCCTTTGCTCTAAGTGTATGATTTGAGAAAGGATTAGGTGGTTGACAAGGAGCATGATGATCATGAACATGGACGATGATGGTGGACATGATGGATCGTCAAGCTCGATGTTCGGCTTGAGAGGAATCCGGGAGATCAAGGCAAAGGTATACTTGATATGGTTTTCCTTTCGGTGATCAAGACACGATAAAGCGTGTGATCACATTATAGGATAGATGGCCAACTATCAAGAGGGGATGCCGCGATAATCCTTGCATGAAGTGCTTTTAGGTCCAATTGACTTGCATATGCATTTAGGATTGAGAGCACTAACTTCGTTCTTGTCTAACCGATCATGACATGCTAACACAAGTGCTCATGGGACACATTCGAGTGTTGGCAACTCAAGACAAGAAGCGATTCTTGAAAGATGGAAAGACGACGACGTGGCGATGAAGTGGAGCTTCAACACCGCGCCTTGCAGACGCTGGGCCGCCTGGCGCCCGGTGCGTCCGGCGCAGGTAAAAGATCGCAGCCGTCGCCGACGTGTCCGTGTCCAGGCGCTCGACGCTGGTCGAAACCGATCTCGGTGTCCGGCGCAGCTCAACCGGAATCCGACAACGGAATCAATAGCGCCGACGCGGCGCTGGGCGGGCGCCCTAGCGCTCCGGCGGTGCGTCCGACGCGATCCGAGAGCATGTCGGGAGGCCCCCCCGGACGCAGCGCTGGCGCGTCCGGCGTGGCGCGTCCGGCCCCAGGTGTTTTACGCCGCGCCCGGCGCGTCCGGCGCAGCCCCCGCGCGCGCCGGGCGCAGCGACAAAAGAGAGATTTTGGCCAACGGCTCTATTTCGACTTGGGGTCTATATATATTGCTTTGGCCGCCATTTGGGCTTCTTCTTGCACATTTGAACACTCTAACTTGCTAGTGAGCTTGTGAGACTCCTCTCCACTCATCCCTTCACTCTAACTTCGAATCTTGAGTGAGTTTGAGAGTGATAGAAGTGCATTGCTTGATTAGTCTTGCATCTAGAGGCACTTCATCCTTGGAGAAGCCGCGAGATCTTGTTACTCTTGGGAATTTGCTTGGTTCCCTAGCGGCTTGGAGCAAGAGGCGCGTGTTGAGCTCAAGTGGAGCTTGTTTGAGGCCACACCGGTGGTGATTGTGAGGGGTCGTTCCTTACCCCGCGGAGATTCGCGAAAAGGAGCACTAGTGGATTGCTCGTGGCTTGTTGGACCCTCTCTTGTGATCGTTTGCTTGAGCTCCCATCGGGGATTTGACACCAGCCATTAAGCTTAGCAACCGTCAAGTGAGTGTGTCACCACAACGGGGACTAGCGTGCCGGCAAGCACGTGAACCTCGGTGAAAAATCATCGTGTCACTTGTTCTTGCTCGTTGGAGATTTCTTGGTGATCACGGTGATTGGCTACAACCTCGACACTACACCGGTGTTATTGTATTCTAGCACCTCTTTGCATTACTTAGTAGCATATCTTATTAGGGTGCTTAGTTCGTAGCTTGTGTAGCTTGCTTAGTCTCGTTTAGCTCCTATTGGTAATCTAGTTATAATTGCTTGCTCACCTAGGAGTAAATTAGTGACATAGCCTTTGTGTGATTTAGAGACAATAGAATTGAATTGTGGCTTGCTTAGCTAGTTGAAGCTTTGCTTATTTGCTATGCCATCTTATTGTCTAACCCGGGTGCTTAGTGTTGTTGCAAGAATTTTTAATAGGCTATTCACCCCCCTCTAGCCATTAGGACCTTTCAACGTGGGGGTGGAATCCGGCCGGAGGGCTGCTGGTGTCATTGAACCCGCCGAGAGGGAAGGAAGGAGTTGGGGGAGGAGGGGATTGGAGGCGCGTGGGAAGGGTGGGGGCAGGGGGCCTTTTTGGGCTCCCCCTGCCGGCCACCACCGCCGCCCGGCGACGGGGCCCTCAGCTCGCCCCCGCTGGAAGGCGACGCGAGGGGGATCCATGCTCCTCTTGTTGATCCCTGTAATACCTAGCATAGCATGTGGACACGAAAGAAGGCCTATCCGCCGCCGAGGACGCCCCCACGGTCGCGGTGATGACCAGGCTGGTGGCTCCCTCCCAACGCGTCAGCCGAGGCGGGGCGGCTCAATGTGAACTCCGCCGTCGAAAGTTATCTCATCGCGGGCGCGTCCGCCACTTCCGCGCGGCAGGAGTCCAGCAGTAGCAGGGCCATGCGATGCGATGACGTTCTCCGGCCGGGCGAAGCGCATCACATGGGCATGCAGCCCCGCGTGTGCAGGGCTGCAGGCAATGAGGCAAGTTAGGCACACGAGCAGCAGCTCCGATCCGGCCATGGCATGCAGCCCCGCGTGTGCAGCGCTGCAGCAGCGTGCTTCGACGGTGATGGGCACCGAAGCAAAACGGGCGGATGCATGGGAGCTAGCGGAGCGGCATCGTGGTGGAGGCAACCAAGCACGTTGATTGAGAGGAAAGAAACGCGAGCGTGCTTCCTGTTTTGTCTCTTTTTCAATTCAGTGTGCTTCCTACTGTGGGAAGCCGGGTTAGATGCTAAATCGAACGCGATTAGAGAAAATATTTTCCAATTCCTTGGCTCTTTTACAACGAGTAATAATAATAACAATAGATATCAATAGATTTAACTGGCCCTCCTGTTTATTAGAAAACACATTAAAGGATTATTACATAAGAGCAAGGAAGGGATGATAATTTATGCTTAAAAACACGCGCACCAGGCTGGGATCATTGCATCATGGCTGGATCGAAACGCTAGCACCAGCAACAATCTTATCAGGGGGTGCAATAGAACGAGCACCAGCATTGGAAGCCCGAACACGAGCCGGCAAAGTTATTGGAGTTTTCAGCTTTGCATAGATCATCGCACTGGCCGTCTTTAAAAAAGCACGCTCCATGAAAACTGCCACTCAGGCGGTCGTCAGTGCAAATATCGGGATGATATTCATCACACACGCATAGACTCTGCGTGCACGCAAGCAGTGAACAAACTAGCACATGCAATGGAAGAACGTGTTATAGTTAGCCGAAACATTAACCAAAACAACATATATTAATATAAGTTGCATGCACCAGCCAAATCAACCCAAAACTAGCTAAGCTGCTATAGGAGAGATAGAGACTTCATTATATTCCCAATAGTTCATACATGTGCACATACATACCAACGGCCACGATGACAATTATGAGCACCGGTGCAGAGAGATTTTTTTTTCTTGAAGGTGTCATTTGTTGCTGTTTTTTGGATGTTTTTGTACAATGAAGGAATAGAATGAGCGAGCAGGTTGGTGGACGATGCAGCAAGGAGAAGTACAACAATATATATATAAATCACATGCCTAGTGTGTTCAGCCTTAGAAGCATAAACATAGGGGATTATTCTTTCATCCCATTCGTCACCCCCTAGTGTTTTCCAATAGAAACACAAGTGTCCGAAACATGTTTGTCTTCAGTGGTGCTTTCTTCACAAGAAACAAGAAACTTGGAATGATCCGCATTGCCTGATTCCATTTCTCCCTTGAAGTTGTCATCTACAAGAACATCGATTACCCATGGATCAATCATGATCTGTGAGCACCAATGAAAACAAATTTTAAGACTGACATGTATTACTTCCTGTAAAAAACAATTGTAGCCACTATCAATTTCCTGAAAAATACACTTGTATCATGCTAATTGAAATTAGAGATTGAAATTACTTACTGCAATTACAAATTCAAATTGCAAAACTGAAATTGCTAACTAAAATTACTAACTGAACTACTAGTCGAGGAAAGCAATAATGAAACTGAATTAAGAACTACATGAAAAGGAACTAACTTGCCGAATTGAACTTTTGGACAGTACAAAAAAATTCCAAGCTTACTATAACTGAATGAAGCTGGATAGACATGAGTCAACCAAGCAGCTAGCTTACCTCTCCTTACCTACTGTTGCCGCTGAACAAAACCAACACCTGCTAGCGGTTTGGTCCTGCAGTATAGTTGCTCATCTGCAGTAAACAAAATACAAGAAAACTGCAAGATGATGCTATTGCACTGATGCAAAACTAAAAACAGAGCTGGAGCTGGTAGTGATAAAGCGCTACTTATTATCAGCCAATCAAGAACCAGATGTCCAACTGTCAAGCAAAAGTCTAAAAGCAATTGTTACCTTGTTGCCGCTGTTCACCAGCAAAGCTGAGCTGCACCTACATATTGAAGTTGCCAAAAAAAAAAAAAAAATAGTTGTTGTCCCTCTACTCCTGCAAAAATTGTTGCTAAAATTGCAGTAACAAATAACCAGAAGAAAAAAGCACAAGCAGCGACTGCTGATTGATCTTAGAGACAACCAAAGCACTGGACATCATATACAAGGACAAACTTGATAGGGATCAAAGACATGAATCTGAGTCGAAGTAACACCTACTACACAACAGAGACAGAGACAACAGAGTGTATAAACAGCAAGTCCAGCTCCTCCAAGATTTATCCAAAAACAAATCAAATTGGATTGGAGTGCAAATTCAGTCACAGCATCACAGTTCCATGGACCATCCAATCCAACCAAAAACACTCAAAAGATTTGATCTTTTAATTAATGAAATGAAATAAAATGACTGAACCAAAACCTACAATGAACCTAGACTGAAAATGAATACAGAAATGTAAAAATAAACTTAAATCTGACAAAAAGCAATAGGAGCAAATACTAGAAGCAGAAACTAAACTTTTTTTTTACTGAAACTAAACTGATGATGGAAAGATAAAAGAGAGAAGTTGAAATATCTAAGGCTGGAATTAAAAATAAACAATACTGAAATAAAAATGACCGAACTACTGAAACTAAACTGATGATGGAAAGATAACAGAGAGAAATTGAGATACAAAAGACTGAAATTAAAAATGAACAATACTGAAATAAAAATGAAATATACCGAACTAAGACTGAACTTTACTGCTAAAACTAGACAACTGAGATCAAAATGAGATTAAAACAAAACTTAGACAACTGTGGACGGAAACAAAAATGAACTAAGACTGAAACAAACTGAGATCAAAATAAAATCTAACTAAAACCGAAAAAAAAATTGAGACAAAACTGATTTGGAAGAATGTAATACTAAAGTTGCCACACGCTTAATACATAAGTTGCCACATGTTTGCTAGTATTTATAATTTGTTGGAAGGGTAATATATATGCTGCTACCTGCTCAATACATAAATAGCTATTACATATATAACATAAATTGTCAGAAATTCAAACTATTTTGAAAAACAAAATATAAATACTAGCAGGAGGATCGCAAAAGCCGAACACGTTAGCCATCTCTGACATCGGACCCGTGAAGATGGACCTGGGCGCGATGTGCAGGCCAACCAATTATGTGACTGTTACCAGCACACATTGAAAGCAACCTCCTGGATCCAAAAGCATGTGTACTAGCTGTATACTCCCTCCGTCTCAAAAATAGTTATCGTTTTGGGTATTCGTGCCCACGACTTTGATTCAATTTGTATAAAATACGTGCAATGTTTAAATTTTGAAATAAATTTGTTAAAAACTAGACTTAAAGATCTTTCCGATGATACTAATTACTTAGCATAAATATTTGTATATTTTTAAAATAAAATTGCCGGCAGTTGTTTTTCTGAGAAAAACGACAACTATTTTGAGACGGAGGGAGTAGCAAGTAACAGCATAATGAAAGTAGTTGCAGGATTGCCAGCATAGTAATCTGCTTTATGCTGCAACAATAGCTTTAAACTCTCAAGCAAAGAAGTCTGACAAACACCAGTTCGTCAGGTGGTGGGCATGGCTGGTGTTGATTGACTTCCATGAACACAGGACTCAGCAGCTCCAAGCCAATACAGATGTGGCAGAGAAGATCGGACAATACCAAACATTTGGCATGCACCAAGGCTGGCATGCTCTCAAGCAAAGAAGTCTGACAAACACCACCATGTTGCAAGCAGCCACATTACTGAAACTTTTTTTTTTTTTTTTTTTTTTTTTTTCAAAAAGGAGATATCTAAACCTTCTATACTTTAAACCCCCACCTACGAATTTTATATATTAAACCCCCACCTACGAACGAATTCTCCTGGCTTGTGGTTAAGCCACGTCATCACAAGGGGCCCATCATCCACCAAGCCTGCATGCAGGAGCGCACAAAAAGAACTGAAGCGTCTGTCAACCGTCCTATCTTCTCGTCGGTACTCAGGAGACCTCTTCGTTTCGTTTCCATTCATGATGTGTAATTGATGCTCCACACGGGCTCCTGCTCTTCCCATCCCCATAAAATCTGAAGCATCCTAGCGAACAGAGGCACCGAGCACCTCTCATCATTCCACGTAAGCTCCTGCTCTCCCCATCCCCATCCTCATCGGCTGTTCTTCTGGCCATCCGCAACCTCGCCGTCGCTCCCGCCGCCGCCTGCTCGGGCACTTCTTGCGCACTTGCGGAGTCACGCGCCTACCCACCCCCACCGCACGGAAGGGCGCCCCGCCGCCGGCGGACTAAGCACGCGCGGATCAAGCCTCATGCCTGCTACCGCCGGTCGCCCCCAGAGACGGCCGCGGATCGACCTTCGTGACCGTTAACGGCGGCGGCGCGGATCTGCGCATCCAGGCCGGCAGCGGGCGTGGCGCGGAGCGGCGCATCTAGGCGAGCGAGGCAAGGAGCTGCGCGTCCAGGCCGGTAGCAGGCGGCGGCGCGGAGCTGCGCGTCCAGGCGGTAGCGTGTGGGGCGCGGAGCAGACTGCATCCATCATCGAGCTGAGCGACCCGGAGCATCTTGGCGAGCAGCGTATCGAGATCCTCGTGCACCGGACCACGGGAGCCGGTGCGTTCTTTCTCCTCCTCGCGACGCTGCCAAGGATTTCCGGCGGCGCACGGCGTTTGCCTTCTCCGGCCAGGCCTCTTCTTCCATCCGTGCCCGGGAGCCGGGAGCGCGGCCTGTCCACGCGACACCATCGAGGAGGACCATCCGATGCATGGGGAGGATCCAAGCACGGGCGCACGGCGTCCGCTCCGACCTGCCGTTCAATCCTGTACTACTCCTGTACGTGCTTGCTAATAGTAGTAGTACTACTTGCTTGCTCCTATTGTGTTTTATCTTTATGATACTTGATGGTTAGTAGTAGTATCAGATTAACATCGCATCTGACACGGATGCCACTGCAGTCTCAACGTCGGTTCCCCAACTTGAACTGCAGCCACGATATCTTCCAAGAGATTATCAGGCTCTTTGTGTTCATGTTTTCAACATAATTTTTTGTTGAGATGTGGCACCTCCTCTCCTCTCTAATTTGTTTGTGTAAAAGTTTGGTGTGGGTGTCCTGCAGGCCCAGCGCTTTCATATGAAAAATGGAAAAGCGGTATTGAGATGGCATATCCATCCAAAACTACAGAACGTGAATGCTCTGGCCCGTGCGATAGCAATCCATTATGGATAAATAATTATTTAAATGCAAACTATTTCTTTTCATGCAAGCCTTTGTGATGTCTTCCATCTAAAAGAATCACCCACTAAAATATGTTCTTTTAATTCAGGAGAGTTTTAGAATTGACTGTATATCTCTCATCAACTATCACTAATTCTCATAGAACACGAAAAAATCTACTTAAAAAAAATCTATTGTATTCCCGTTGGCCTGTGGTTAAGGCACGCCACCGAAAACTCCCTTCGTTCCCGCCCGTCATCAATTGTCGCCCGTCCGTCCGCGATACTCCCCTGCGCGTGGCCGCCCACATTCATCTCTCCAAATCCGGAATCGCAAGAGTCGATCCTGATGAGCTCCTACGCCTGTCCCCTTCCCGCACCCATTAAGCCTCCAAAGATGCCTTTAAATGCCCTTCTCGTATGGTGGCAGCCATCCGGACGCCGCCCGGCCGGCCTTCTTCGCTGCGCCCCTTCCGCCGCCGCTCCGACACGCGAGTCCGCATCTGCGCCCATGTGAGCCGCGACGCGCGTGCTCAGCTATGGTGACGATCATGTTGCCCCCCGCCTCCACGTCCGCCTCGGTGCAAAGGTGCGCGTCGTTCCCGCAACGCCACGGCCATGGCCACGGCGGTGGCGCCGCCCGCGTCCTCCTTCGCCGCTGGATCGACGGCGTCCCGGCCCCGTCGGCGACGCTCCTTTGACGGTGCTTGACCGGGCCATGTCGCAGTACGGTTTCACCTTGCTAGCTTGCTAGGCAGCCGGCGGGCCAAACAGCGTGCCCTCGCGGTCGCGGCAGCCCTGCAAAGAAGAAGCGGCATTGGCCGGCTCGAGGCCCGGTGGCACGGCAAAGCCTTGGGTCAAGAGGCCTGCAGGCCCGCGCAGAAGCGGCGGCAGACGGCCCAACATCTTCCATAGAACTAAACAATTTTTTGTCCTCAAAAAATAATATTGCTTCAAACTGCTTCAATAAATTCTAGATATTAGCATATTCATGATTTTATATTTGCATGTATTTCCTAATGCTATAGTTTACTCATAATAATCCTATAATATCTAACATTTATTTTACACAGGTAACTTTCCAAGTTATGACGCCTCAAGGATGAAATTAAAGGGACTAAATCATCTACCAAATATTCCATCAAATAAATTATTATATACTTTCTCCGTTCGAAATTGTAGTTCACTTTGACTTTTCTAGATTCATTTCTTTTTGCTATGTATGTAGACATGGTGTATAACTAGGTGCATAACAAAATCAATGTATCTAGAAAAACCAAAGTGAACTACAATTTGAAACGGAGGGAGTATGTTGTATTACATTACCATAAATTATCACCCGGTCCAACATGTCTAAATATTTCTATTAGATATTCCGTTCATCTTGGAGTTTAAACATAGGATTAAATAAACTATATGTCATTGAGTATATAATTCTACTCAAAAAATAATTCTACTATGTCATTGAGTATATAATCACCCATTATTTGTCACTAACTCTGTAATCAAAACAAAGTAATTCTACTTAAAAAATAATTGTAATATTCCTTCCTACCCAAGAAAGAACGCGCTAATTTCTTCCCCAAGAAAGAACGCTACAGAGTCCCCAGAGCAAACGCGCGGAGAGTCCTCCTAGTTATATTAAAAAGAACGTACAAGTACAATCCCCTTTTACAAACAAGTCCCCGGGGAAAAAGAAAACAACAAAGAAAACCGGGCAGAATCGTTCTTCATCTTCCTCCAAAGAACGAAGGAAGCGAGCACCGTCGACCCCCAACAAAGCTCACCAAAGACGATCTATGGGAGACCTCAAACCTTGAAGAAGCCGCAAACTCCACCGAAAGGGATCCCACCCCGTCGGATTTGCCACGGATCGAAGTCCGATCCGAAAGCACATCGCCCATCTCGCCGGAGATCGAAGAAGGAGAGCACGTACCAGAGGGGATTGACAAAACACTCCTGTACAAGAGCCCACCCATCCGCAACTCCGGTCGCAGATCCGAGCAACTCCAACTCCACAGTCCGCCGCCGCCACCGGAGCTCTTGACGACGAGGTGGACGTAGACCGTGGAGACTTTATTCCACGGTGGCAGCGCCGCCTCCACCGAACGAGCGCCGCCGGGAAAACACCCAAACCTCACGTACCTCACGAAGGCGCCGGAGCCAGCACCACCGCGACGGGAACGAGGACGGAGGAACTTATTCCTCTGCGACGATGCTGCACCCGCCTCACCATCGTCACCAGGACACCAAAGCCTATAGAAACTAGGACCTAAACTACCAGGCCAGCAGGAGATCCACGGTCTTCCCCCCACCACCGACGGCCGAAGGCCATCGGTGGCGAGGACAACCGGCGAATCTCCCCGGGCGGCGAGACCGGGATGCGGAGCGCCTCTTTTTCGCCTCTGTACTGTAGCCTATAGAAACTAGGACCTAAACTTTTGGAAGCACCTTCAGAAGATCCTTGTAAGGATGGCCACCCATTACTACTGTGGTATTATGGTAGGTTTGGAGCTGGAACTTCGTAAACAATTTGATTGAGATGAAGCATTGCATGTCCCACACACATAATTCGGAGGCACGTGAACTTGAGCCAACAATTCTATGGAGAAGATGATAGTTTGCAGCAACTACAGGATTGTCCCCTTCCTAAATCCAATAGCACTATCACCAAAATCGACACTCCTGCTGCTGAGACTTGCACATTTGTCTTCAACTGAAAAGGTAATAAACCGATCTTTTGGCGAATATGTATAGGCCATGGGGGGCTTCCAAAAGTGACAACACGAACTCCTCACAGAATCTCTCAGCCATGTTGAACAACGGACATGGTGTAGGCCGTAATGTAGCATCACTACCCATCAACCTCAGTTCGTGAGGTGGTGGCCATGGCTGGTGTTGATTGACTTCCATGAAAACAGGACTCAGCAGCTCCAAGCCAATACAGATGTTGCAGAGAAGGTCGCGCAATGACAATACCTCGAACATTTGGCGTGCACGAAGGCTGGCATGCTCCTTAGTGACGTCAGGAACTCAGGAGTCGGAAGTGCGTCGACGCCCGTGGGCGAGCCCGAAATGGCGGAAGGTCCATCTCTCTCCTTCCAACCGGGCGCGCCCGATGTTTTAGCAAGCACGCCAAATACGTCTAGCTCCGTGAAGGAGTCGCGGATGCTGGGGTCCGCGTAGCTCGCGGCATGCGTGGCCCATCGAGTCACAAAGGCGCGTTTTTATACCGACCGACCCGAAAAACCGCCGGTCCGAATCGGTAAACCGTCCGGCATCGGTAAACCGCCTAAGCACGGACGGTTTGGAATTTGAATTCGTTTGAATTCAAACGGCGCCGCGAACGGTAAAAATCCGGTAAACCGGGCGGTTTGAGCGGTTTACCGAAGCGGTTTGAGCGTTTTACCGAGGGTTTGAGCAGTTTGAACGGTTTTTTCAAAATTCAAAATGTATTTTTTTTAAAATGCTAAAAAATTCCTAAAAATACTTCATGATTTGTAGAATCCAATGATGTCAAAATTACTTAAATTTGAGTGTGTTTAGTATGTTTTTCGACCTTCATGATTTAATGGGCCTTAATGGGCGGCTGTGTATTTTTTTCTTTTTTTTTTTTTTTTCAAACTTAGATTTGAAATTTTTTTATACCAAACCAACTCCAATTTGATAAATTTTTATACCATTGGCTTCTATAAATCATGAACTATTTTACAGAATTTTTTCAACGATTTTTTTCAAATTTTAAATTTTGAATTTGCCTTTTTTTATACCGGCCGATCCGGTAACCGGACCGGCCGGTATAAACGGTAACCGCGGTTTACCGCGGTTTACCGTCCGGTAGAAAAAAACGCAGGTCACAGGTGGCCGGCGTAGAAGAGCAGCATGGCGTGGGAGTGGGCCAGCATGGTGGAGTCTAGTGCGAGCTCGACTGCGCGGTGGGCTGTCTGGATTGGTACACGCCGTGGGAGTGGCGAGGTCATCGAGGACGGAGGCGGCGCAGGCGTGCACAGCACCATGTGCCCGCAGCAGTAGCGGCGAGGACTCCCCGTGCGCGTGCGCGGGCGAGGACGTCCCTCGGCATAGTGCCCGATGACGTAGTGGTGGAAGTCCGACTCTTCCTCGTTGATGAAGAGACAACGATGGCGATGGCGTCGATGGGGACGAGCGCTGCGAAGGCGGCGCCTGCCTGGCTGCCTCGCGGTGCGCGGCGACGGCATAGGCGAGGAGCGTGGGGACTCGTTGCTCGGCTTTCTACAGCTACGACGCGGATTCGTTGGGCGGTTGCGCTGCGGCCTCTTCCAGATGGGCTAACCTCTGAATGTAGATGAGCTCTGTCTGATGACGTTGATCGACCAACTCGCTCTTCCTCGTGTTAGCTCATTTCATTTCTGAAGGTTCATACTGCATGACTATGATTCGTCATCAGCACCTGCTAGATCTTGATAGCCTAGTTTACTGAAACGAACTATGATTCATCATCAGCACCTGCTGCAGCCAAGCCTTGTTGCATCCATTAGGGCAGGAAATCAAGTGCCAGAATGAACCATACTGCATGACTGATGGATCGTCGTTCAGGAAATTGAGTGAACACAACAAGCAAAGGCTCAATAACTTTGCAGCCAGTTGTGTCACAAAGCAGAGCTTCACCAACACGCACCACGCTACAGGTACGATGCAACGTCACAACAATAAGCTAATAAAAAAATAAATAAATTTCTGGTTGTATCCAAATAATTTATAAATAAGCCACAAGACATTGAGGCATCCTTTGGAATAATGGAGGAACCTTCCTGCTCCCCGTGTTTTCCCAGAATTGATTCCTAATAAATTCCTATGAAATTCATGCATTCCAAAGGAATCCTCATGGTTGTATCCAAACCCACGAAACAAATAGCGCGCTATAGCGCCATTTGAAACACCGCGACGCTATTGTTAATTTCCACGCTATTGGCGCTATAGCACGATATTGCGCCGCTAAAAGCGCTATTTCCACGCTATTGGCGCTATATCGCGCTATTTTCACGCTATTGGGCTATAGTGGCAGCAACAGGCTAGTGCTACTTTCGCATAGTTGCCGCTATTGCGCCGCTATAGCGGCGCTTATAGCGACGAATAGCGTCCAGAAAAGTCCGACGCTATTTTCCATAGCCCGCGATCAAAAACATGGATCCAAACATTCATCATATGAAATTACAGTGCTTGTATTTAGTAACGCTCATTTCCTCGGTCCACATTTGTTTAAAAGAAATGGAATGCACACGTTTCAAGATTTCATCACAAATAGGATTATTAGGCCAACCTCAATACAACATTTCCAATACTCCCAGTCATAAAATAAGGTGTTTTGCTATGATCAAATATGCATAGGAACTCTGACCGTTTGCTGTGATCAACTATCACATTCGGCTGCATACTAGCTAGCAGGTATCTAACTTCATCATGTATGACTGCATGCCAAATAAACATGGTCATACTATATATAATATCATAATATATTAATTAAATACACTCATGAACATGAAACTGATATTCAGTTTTTCACATGAAGAACTACACATTCACATTCAGTTTTCACATGTAGTAGAAACTGAAATGATATCACAAACTGCATTCACATTTAGATAACTGCAACAGCTAGATAAACTGCATTAACATTCAGTTTTCACATTCGAATGTCACAAACTCCTACTTAGAAAACAAATAACAAAACCTTGAAGGCAAACAAAATTAACGTCTGACTGATGCAAAAAGGTATGTCCTTCCATAGATCTCATACCAATATTTGGCATTACTACTATCCAGCTTTTCCTTGCCCAAGAACCTCGGACATGAGCACCTTAAGTTTATCATGCACTTGAGCCACCGGCCTGCACTTGATTCCTCACCTCCTGCAATGCTGTAACAATTTACATATTTTGATTAGAATATCATTAGCTGTTTGACTAGTCAAAATTTTTCCTCAATGAACAATTATTCCTCACCAAGAAAACAATAGTAAATTATTGTTCACAAGAACAACAATTAATAGCAAAACCTTCCACAAACTAATTAAAATAATTGTCCTTAAGGTTAGCACCGACAATGTCATAAAGAGGCAAATGAGGGCTATGGATTAATATGATTACAAATAGGCATAAGCCCATAAGTGTAGAAGCTCATCAAAACAAATATGTTTTATATTATATATATATGCCACACATACAGAGAAAATAACTGAATTTTTACTTGAAAAAAAAAAACTAAACTGAGACAGTAACCCTAGTGCTCCTTCACTGGAAGTTTGAAACAGAACGGCAGTGTCAGTTTTCCAAAAAGGAAACAAGAGCATCTTCAGTTCAGGTCAGCATAACCAGCCTTCTCAAGAGAGAGGCCCTGCCAGGGTGGCAAGCATGCAGACAATAGCTCAAAATGGTGAAAATATAGTTGCATATGAAAGACAGGATTTGGAGTGAGGTAGGAGAGGGCAGCAGGGCAAAAAAAATTATAGGGAAACTGATTCAAACAACCATTTTAATGTTTTTACGAGCTCTTCAACTTATTCATACGTATACAAATACAACATACTTCCAACTGGGCATGCTGAAACTGAACTGAACCTAACCAGGCATTTTCAATGATGCCAACACAAGCTCAGTTCAGCATCACAAAACACGCCTCGTTCCAAAGAAGGGAACCAAACAATCAAACCCAGAGCTGAGCTTCACCAACACACTGGCACATATCAAACAAAATAACTTACAAATGTACTACTAACCAAGATGAGAATTGATGTGCACTGCTTTCACAATGTTAATTAGTTTTTCTGGCCATTTCTAAGTTTAACAGAACACATATGTGCACTCATATACTGGTTTTTCTTTGATGACGCTAGTTACACCCCCACCCCCCCAAGAATAAAGGGCTTGCGTCTACTTCCACACAAGCTGCTGAACTACACCAAATGATCTTGCCCCTACTACATTTGGTTTCAAAATTCATGCATAAAAGAGGAGACTGGCCTTGATTTGTATTAGGTTGCCCACAAAAGAAAAAAATGTCACAACAATAAACTAACAAGTTTTTTATCACAATCCAATAAGCCACATGATGTTGAATCACAATGAATTTATGTAGGAATGAGTGTGAATATACAGGCATGTAACATATGAAACTGCAATGCTTTGAATTCAATTTTCATTTTCTTAGGCCTAGACATTTTTAAATGAGGGAATGCTAAGCACATTTCAGGATTTAATCACATAGTAATAATAGAGTACTGATCGCCACAGATTAGTACAATGCAGGGGTTCATAGCTTGCATAAAAGTACGATATGTTGAAGCCCACGATGAAGCTAAAAGTTTGAGACAAACAACTACTTAATCCACAATCTTAAAGAGCAAGAAATTAAGGCTAGCAACAATCTCAATGATGCACAAGGTGCTACTCAATCATAGATCTCATTCATGCACCTTAAGTTTATCATGCGCTTGAGTGACCGGCACTTGGTCCCTCACCTATTCAAGTGTCTTTCAGTGTTGCAGCAATAAAAAAAGAGTACTCAAAAAAATAACATGAGTTGATTAAGGAATAAAACTTGCCCTAGATAACATTTATTCCCTGCCCAACCAAACATCAATAATTTACTATTTGTTGCAACAATAGCTAACATCAACACATGCATGATCTCATTAAGATGATTGCCCTTAATTTTAGTACCAATGTCTCCATCAATTATCAAGTGAGTGATACAAAGAAAACAGGATTGATGATAGGCATAAGGCATCTGAAATGTACAAGTTCATCCAAGTAACTAATTTTTATTATAGCTCCTCATGTATGCCTTCCAGGGCCCTGGCTGGGGCTAGGATGTTAAGGCCTTATTTACAATAAGAGGAAAAAGTGCATCTTCAGATCAATAAATTTATAAACATATCTAATCAGTTTAAAAGGTTGCTTGCAACGATTTAGGTAGGATCAACCCACAGTTCGGTAGAATAAGATTGTGACACTACACTACCACAAATAAGTTATTCAGGAGCCTATTGCCATGTTAGTAGCTAAATTATTTCTCATTCTGAGTGTAGACAAGAAAAAAAGGAAGTTATACCTGGAGTGTAGAAGCTCATGTATGGAAAGAGTCTGTCACCTGAGCCCCTCCATACCTTCTTCACCTCATTGGTCTTCAGATCAATTGTATAGACCCCCTCATGTTCGGTCCTCATGAAAATGATACCAACACTAGAGCCAGTCACACCAATAAGTATGGTCACAGCACCATCATCAGGGAACAGTGGCTTAAGTTCAATGACTTTACTTTCCCATTTAGCATCTACTCCAGGAGTTTCCTTCCTTGACCACATGTAGAGTTTGGAGTCCTCTGTGTAGATAAGCCCCAGTCCACCATCATCCATGGTTGCAAGCATAGACTCCCGCAGAGTTACCCGCGGTAGAGATGATGGTAGTAGAACGAATGACACTTGACGCAAATCCAAATCGAACTTGAGAGCTGTGCTACCGCTTCCCAACCCATTCTTAAAGTAGAGAGAGTTCCCCACAAGCGCATTGCAGATCCAGAAGTCCTGGACATTGTACTCTTGCTCAGCACAGACAGATTCACTCCAGGCAGCAGCATCGGATGAGTAGGTCCAGACGAGGGCGTTGCCAGATTCGTTGTAGCCACATTCCTCGCTGCACAGAAGAACAACGAGGAAGGGTCCCTCGTGGCAGTCAAGGTGATCGCAGCCAGCAACGGAGCAGATAACTGCAGCGGCGCAGTCTGCGTCCCGCCTCCTCCTCCACGGAAAGGGAAGCTTCCGCACCTTATCCGTAATGGGGTCCCAGAGCACGAGGGAATAGCCGCTCGAGTCGAGGAGGACGCGGCCGTGGCGGACATCCAGAACGCTCATGTCCCGGAACGTCTTGCGCGGGGTGCAGAAGGCGGTCGCGGGATCGAACCAGGACGTGGAGTTTGGGAAGTCGGGTTCGTAGCTGAAGCGGGTGCAGAGCATCCCCAGCGTCGGTGGCCTGCGGTGGAACTCACGGAAGCGGCGGCGGAAGCCAGCGTCGGAGACGAGGCGGCACCAGCGCCTGGAGACGAGCGCGGCGCGGACGAGGAACTTGGGCTCGTGCGGCGGCAAGCGGAGGAGCACATCCTCCAGGACCTCATCCGGCAGCGCGCGCGGCATGGCGGCTTTGCTCGGCCGAGGTCGGAGACCGGCAGCGCCGGCGGGAGGCGGAGCTAGGGTTCTGTTGCTCGATTGGGATTGGGGAATGAAATTGCGAGCGAGGATGGAGAGGAAGAGCGTCGGACACTTTTTTTTTTTGATAATACGTATCTGTATTTCTCAGGTAAGGAAAACGTACAAAGACGCATACAAATACAGACACGTACGTATAGGGTACGGATACAGTTGTTTCAGCCAAACTACACAAAGGACCTTGGAAATGAAAAAAATAACGAAGATGCCCCTGGATCCTTCTCATGCCCCCCTCGCGATCGCCCGCCTCGCCGCCGGTCCCCGCCCCGATGAAGACGACCAACAACCATGAGCTGGAGCAGTCCCTTCGCAGCTTGCTTTGAGAGGAGTCGATGTAGACACTGCCTCCGAGGACGAGATGAAGCCAACGGCGATCGCGCGTCGGCCGAACACATCCCAACTCCTCCAGCCCCGATCTATGCTCACCGGCGACGCCACCGCCGAGGGAAGAGAGAGCAAGATCCGCCACCAAACAACCACAGCACCAACAACCAAACCGCACCCCAACAAAAAAGGAGGCCAGCAGAACATCACCGGCGAGGACAACACTGCCCCCGGCCTCGGGCGCCCGAGCTGATCTCCCAGACCCCTCCGCCAGCGCTGGAACAGAGCGCCGCCGGGACGAAGGAGGGGTGGAGAACGATTATTCCGCAGCAACGTCAACGCCTCCGCCTCGCCGACGCCACCCAGAAAAGCACGCCGCGGAGAGAAACCATCTCCCCGGCGAAACCTAGCCACGCCATCCACCGGCGGCAGTAAACCCTAGGCCTAGGCAAGCTACTACCTACCCTATATACAGCCGCACGACGATTTGCCAGCCCACCCTCCCCCGCGACGGCACAGCGGCCGCCGGAGGGGAGGAGAGCCGGCGAAATCGCCGCCGGAAAAGCTAATCGCCCTCTTTTCGTCGGACACTTGACAACTTGTAGATGTGGCCACGCACCCGATTGCAGATGGGCTCTAGCTGATGGCGTTGTCGGCCCGTCTCCAAACTGAATAGAGACCGGCCCAACTCTGCTCCTCGTGTGATTACTGCTGACTGCTCTCGGCTCCATCTCCAAACGAGATTCTCAGAATGTGTTCACACGGTAATAGCTCTAAACAAGATTAATGTTGCAGCCTAATCTTTTGCTGGACGCACAAAAACTGAACCAAAGAATGATTTTTCGGGTTGCTATAAATAGGAAGCTGTACAGAAACTGAACCAAAGAATGATTACGTGCAATGTTAGAATAAGACCCTGTGCTTGAACAGAGCGAGAGTGGGTCCACAGAACACTACTGTAGTCTCAAGGGTGAAGCCAGAGGAAAATAGTTGGGGGGTCTTGCTCTTATAGATATGAAAATTTAGTTTAAAATAATAATGAAAATCTATTCTTAAAAGTGTTTTTTTGATTGGCACCCCCCCGCCGTAAACGTGGCTCCGCCCCTGTGTAGTCTGTAGACATGTAGTGCGTGCGCTGAACAATGAACCCAACGTCGATCAGACGACCGATTTCCACTGGCTAACGACGGTTCAGTCCGTTTACGGTCTACAAGTTGTAGTGCATCGTCGTGTGTTCGATCCACATCAACAGTAACAAATAGACACAGTACTAGTTTTGATCCATACTTACAAGTTCTGTAAGAGCATCTCCAATGGAGGCCCCTAAATTAAGCCCCTCAAAATTCCATTTACATGCTCACCCTAAAAAAAGTAGAGGCTTGAATTAACTTCCAACTCCAGTGGAAAAAATACCCAAGACCCTATATCGGGTGGGACCATCTTGTCAGCGAAAGAGCTGCTGTGCCTCGTTGGCTGCTCTGGCGCATCTAGGGGCGACCGCCCGCCGCCGCGCTGGGACGGGGAGCGGGCCGGAGAAGCACGGCTGTTGTCGTCGCGCATGGCGGCGGTGGTCGGGCCGGGGCAGCACCGCTAGGGTCCCGTCCTTGCCATCGGTGGCGAGCCGTGACGCCCACGGCGAGGCCGCCATTCGCGACGAAGAAGACGACGCGGCGCGCCCGACGGGGACCTCCAACCAGCGCCGCGGCGCCTGCAGCCAGCGCCAGCGGGCGGCCCGGCATGGAGAGAAGCGTGGCGAGCGCGAGGGACAAGAGCAGGTGGATGGATAGAGGAAGATCCACCGGTGGAGTTCTTGGCGCCGCAGTCCGCACCCGGGCGTGTGGAGGAGGTCGGCAAGCACCGGGGATGCGGCGGAGACGCCACGGCCGCGCCGCGCCCAGCGACCTCGCCCGGGTGGAGCAGCCGACCTCCGGCGCGCCGGAGCTCATCGAGGCGGGTCCGCTAGCGGCCGCGGAGGGCGGAGGCGCAGGCCCCTTCCTCTCGCTGTCCGCCTCAACGGCGGCAGCCCCCGCCGCTGCTCACCCGTGGGTTCTGCGTGGACGGACACCTACGGCCAAGGCGAAGACGCTGGCGCCGGGTGACGGCGTCCACGACGCAGCCGTTAGCACCGGCGACGGCGAAGAAGATCTGTGGGCGTGCCAGGAGCTATGGCGAAGTTGCCGCCCCTCGCGTCCATGGCGGCGGAGGTGCGGCACGCGGATCTCCCATGCGGGCGAGGTCGGCGGCGGGCGCGGGCGAGGAAACGCCGGCGGGCGGCGACATGCGGGAACTCCCCCCAGGTGGAGATAATGAACGGAGAAAGGATAAAAATAGTGTGGGACCCACGGGAATAGGGGGAACCAGGTCTAGGGGTCAAAGCTAAAATTTGAGGTTTGATAAAATTTGAGGTCCCAATTAGGGGTTCCATTGGAGTTGATTTTTTGTTAAAGCCCCTAAAAATTTAGGGTAGGGGCTCAATTAGGGAGTGGGTTGGAGTTGCTCTAAGCCACGGCATTTTAGCATAATATATGAACACAACCAGCCAAGAGGTTATAACATCGAACATTAAATCCAGCAGTAGCTTCTCCCAACTTACTTGGTAAAAAAGATTTTTTTTTTTTTAATTGGTGTTCTATTACACAAAGGGTAGTCAAATGGTTTCGCAAAAAAAAAAAAAAAAAATGTAGTAACATGTTTCAGCCCTTAGACTGAACGCTGAATAAGGGAATAATAGTAGACAGTCAAGCACCGAATCCCACATGTACAACTAATCAAAAAGGGCAAAAAAAAT
Organism: Hyparrhenia diplandra; assembly: GCA_015847255.1. Taxonomy (NCBI): domain Eukaryota; kingdom Viridiplantae; phylum Streptophyta; class Magnoliopsida; order Poales; family Poaceae; genus Hyparrhenia; species Hyparrhenia diplandra. The sequence continues at coordinate 85,168 of JADLZK010009549.1, read as the reverse complement.
CAAAAGGAGCTATCAGTTTCCGTCCGCAATCGACGTTGCCTTTGACGGGCCTTCACATAGAACCGCACCTGATTGGTCGTCGTCAATTTCAGTAATTACTAACCCACCACTATGTAATATTGCAATCCTGCAACGTTTACACATATTTTCGGTCATACGTGCTTGACAATGAAGGAAGAGAAACAAATCTACTAGCAGCAGTTAAAGCAGAGACATATGCTTCCGTTCGTAATTATACATCATAACAAATGGGGAGAGACGTTTAAGAGACTTACCTTCTTGATCCCTTCAAACATGCTATACCCAATACGCGTCCGACGCCACAGTTCAGTGCTCGCATAAGGCTGAACGAGTATGGAGCACAAATCATTACTAGTATATACACAGAAACCTTAGCTGAATAGAATAAGCAAATAACATCTAATGCATGTGCATATATACTCCTTTATTGATAGACAATTTTTGTCTAGTTAATCTATCCTAAACAAAGATAAGTATGCTAATTAAAATAGTGAGAGCCAAGCATACACAAGGCCGGTCGATCACTTCGGACACAAACTATTAGCCTACTCTCTCTCTCTCTCTCTCTCTCATGTACACAAGATAAAACATTTATTGTCGTTAATATGGGAAAAACACATGAAAAAAAAAGTGGATGGAGGGGTTCCATCTTGGCTACTCCCTCCATACCCAAAAAAACTTGATGTTTAGCACAGCAAAACACGGTCTCCAAAATACAACTTTGATCTCTTTTATTATAAAAGTATTTTTTAAAGTGTGATATATGTATACTTTTATGAAAGGATTTTTCAAGACAAATCTATTGATATAGGTTTCACATTTGCAAACTCAACAACGTAAAAGTTATTGATGATTTATATTCTCAATATTTGACTCAAAACTTCACTACCGCAGACATGGGCCACTACCGAAGCGCCATAAGGTGTACCGAGAGCCCGACATCCAGCGCCGGTAGCGTCCCCTGTGTACCGAGAGCCACTCTCGGAGGAATCCAGCACTCATAGTGCTCCCTCCATTGAGAGCTAAACTCTCGGTAACAACAGGCTCTCTATAGATGATCAGTTCATCGAGGGTCCAACCCTCGGTAGATGAATAATTCACCGAGAGCCAGCCCTCCGTAAAGCTCTGCACTCGATCGTGTTGACACCCCAGCGTCCGGCAAGAGGCTAACGCCCCTATCTTTGTCACCTCTACCGAGAGCGGCGTTAGGCGCCGGTAGAGTTTGGACATTTTACCGAGGGCCGGATGCGGGGCCCCTCGGTAAAATATATTACCGAGCGCCATATCTCGTGGCCCTCGGTGAAATTACCTTTTTTAAATTTTGGATCTAAATTTTTTGTGTGTGGTTTGTACAAAGGTCTTATAGCTCGTGTTCAAATTTATGATTTTTTTTCAAAACTATTTAGTATATATTTTGATTTTATTTCTCGCTAATTGAATTTTCTTCTATAAGTCAAATTTGAACCCGGAAGCCATTCGAATACGGGGGAGACATGAACCGAAAAATGAGATTCATATTCATGAGTGCAATGTGAGGCCTCATCCAGGGGATAGACCCAAAACTTTGAACATGTCCTTCACGGCACATGACCATTCACTTGCATGTGATTATTTTTAAATTATAGAAAATGCAAACGAAGTTCAAAAAACTTGAAACTTGTTGAGTTGTCGTGATATCATATGCGTAGACACGTGAAAAAAGTTTGGTAAGGTTTCATCGACGTTGGCTCAAAGTATGGTTGAAACCCATGACATATATCACATGTGATCGATCACTCCCCGGCTAGGTGCCCCCTTCCCTTTCAATTCAAATTTTAGAATCTAAAATTAACTTTGGATTGAAAAATTCAAAAATTCAAATATAAAAATATGTTACCGAGGGTCGGGCCTTAGGCTCTCGGTAAATGCCGCCTACCGAGTGCCATGACAAATCGGCCCTCGGTAAAGGCCCCAACCGCTGAGGGGGACTTATCCATTCCCCGCCCCCCGCCCCGCCCCCCACTCTTCTCACTCACTCACTCACTGTCACTCACACTTATCCATTCCCTCGCGCCATTCGGCGCCCTTGCCCGCCCCGCCCCGCCGCCCGTCCTCGTCGATCCGCCCGCGCCACCTCCCTCCCTGCGTCGTCCATCCGGCCGGGGCGGCACCTCCGCCTCAAATCCTCACCCATCGGCGCCACCCCCACCAGGTATGCGCCACCGCTGTCGTCGCCCGCGCCGCCGTCCCTCGTCGTCGGCGCCCTCGCCACCTCCCTCCCTTGTCGTCCATCCAGCCGGCCATGCCTCCTTGCCTCCCATCCTCGCCTCACATGCACGCCTCCCATCCAGCCGAGCAAGAGAAGGAGGGGGAAGAGGAAGGAGGAGGGGAATAGGAAGAGGAGGAGAAGGAAGGGAAGGAGTAGGACAAGAGAGGCCTTGCCCTCCTGGTCGCGCCCTCCCGCGACCACCCTCACGCTGGCCGTGCTCTCCCCGCCGCGCCCTCCCGCGACCACCCTCACCGCTGGTCAAGGCAAAGGTAACGCTAGAAACAACTAGTAGTAGTTTATGTGGTAGTGATAGACTTTCGGCATTGATATGTGGGTATGAATGTATATGCATATGTGATTGTCGGCCTTCGTGCCATACGTTTTATTGCAGGTTTGGAAACCTCACCGTGCAGGGAGGTTCTCGCCAAAATTTTAAACTTAACCCTACGTTTCTTTTGGAGAGAGTAGCGCCGTAGAGTCGAAGCCTGAGTACCCGAGCATCCCCGATCTTCTTCCTCCGTGTTGCGGCTGCTCGATCGCTTTTCCGCGCCACCGCCACCGTAGGTATGAATATCTCTTAATCCAAATCGATGGTCTTAAATTGCAGAACCTAGTTAGGTGTCTCCTGTCCGAAAGAGATATGGCTGGAGTATGCATTTCTTTGCATATCTACGACTCTATCTGTTTTGGATTGTCCATGTTTTTTGGACAGCCCACTGATACGTAGATGGGTCAATTTCCATGTTCCGCCTCCTGTCCGGGCGGCAGTTTCGGCATCACCTCCCTTTTTGTTCTCTGGATACACACTCTCCCTTCTAGGACGTGTATCAGGAGAACAACAAAGAGGTGCTGCCGAAATTCTATCTCGGTCGGATAGGAGCATGGGAATTGACCCATCTATGCATCGGCGGGTGGGATTAGGACCTATCCTCACCTATTAGATAGTTGGAACGACATAGGTTATCTTACTCGCTCATATATGCTAAAGGGTGGACGACCGTTAGTGGATGATCAATGGCCGTAGAAGTAGGTGGGATTTTGATAAAGAGTGGATGGACAAGACAAGTGAATTCTTGGACCTTGCATTTGGTAACCAACCAAAGACATGTTCTAGTTTTATGTCCCTGCTCCAAGTGTGGCAATATGAGAAGAAAAAATAGGGAGACTATGGGTAGACATCTTTTGTTTAATGGGTTTATAGCTGGATATACCGTGTGGAGATACCATGGTGAAAATCGATGTTTTAGAGAGGAGGTGGTGAGACCACGCCTCGACGCTTTTGATGCCGATGCCGGGGTAGCACACATGGTTGATGATGCCTACGACGCATGTTTCGCTGACTCTCATGAAAGGGAGGGGATGACAGAAGATGCACGAGAGTTTCTACAACATGATGGAGTCGGCAACTAAACCCCTCCATGAGCACTCTGAGGTTTCTCACCGGATACCGCTGGACGCTTAATAGGGTTGAAGGCCGACCTAAACGTGAGTCGAGATGGGCTCGATAAGATGTTGACTGTGATTGCCAGTCTGCTTCTAAAGGTCCACAATCCGCTACCAACCAAGACGTGATGAGAAAGTCCTCAAAGCACTGAAGATGTCGTACGAGTAGATACATGTTTGCCCGAAGGGGTGCGCCCTATTTAGGAATGAACACGCAGATGCAAAGTACTACCCAAAGTGTAAATCCGTCATGGAGGTCGACTGCGGTAATGGTGAGAAGAAGCAGCCCTAACATCGCCGGAAAAATCCTACGGCACCTTCCGCTCATACCGAGGATCCAACGGCTATTCATGATTGAGGAATCGCGAAGCACAAGACATGGCACAAACAGGGCAAACAATACCATCCTAACAAGATGGTACATCCATCCGATGGTGAAGCTTGGCGCTACTTCGATGAGAAACATCATGACAAAGCCAGTGAGCCTCGTAACGCACGTGTTGTGATATCAACAGATGGGTTCCATCCTTACAAGATGATGGATGCCCCATACACATGTTGGCCCGTGTTCGTTATCCCCCTCAATCTCCCCCTGGCATCGCTTTTCAACGACAAAATTTATTCTGTTCATTGATCATTCCGGGTTATCCAGGGAGTAATATGGACATGTGCATGGATCCTATTTGGGAGGAATTGGTCAGTGCTTGGAATGATGGCGTATGGACATACGACCGGGCTACAAAGAAAAGCTTCAAAATGTATGTGTGGTACCAATACTCTATCCATGACTTCTTGGCGTATGGTTTATTAAGTGGTTAGTGTGTACATGGGAAGTTCCCATGTCCAGTATGCAAGGCCGCTGTAAGGTTCCACCGGTTGAAGAAGGGGGCTAATATTCGTCGTTCGACTTACAACGTCAATTCCTCCATCTTGACCATGCATTTAGACAAGACATCAAGCACTTTATAAAAGGTGTCAAAGTTCTAGATCCACCGCCGCACATGTCGACTACTGTCGAGGTTCATGCTCAGATAGAACCTCTTGTGGCCAACCCTGAAGGTGGTTTTGAGGGATATGGTGCGCAACATATGTGGACTCATAAGTCAGGTTTGACGAGGCTCCCATATGTTGATGACCTTGTTGTACCTCATTACATTGACTACATGCACACCGAAAGGAATATCTCTCGACGCACTATGGGGAACAATCATGGACACCGACAAGTCTAAGGACAACCCTAAGGCTAGAGTGGACATGGCGAGTTATGTGATAGGCCAAGGCAAGAGATGAGGCATACCGTAGCCGGGCAAAAGATGGAGTAGGCCTAAGGCCGATTACATGTTGACCGTCCCACAAAGGAGGGAAGTTCTTGAATGTATCAAGACACTAATGTTCCTAGATGGATATGCAGCGAATCTGAGGAGGGGAATGAACCTAACTACTATTAAAGTCAACGGGATGAAGAGTCATGACATCCATGTATGGATTCAGTGGCTTCTTCCGGCGATGGTCCGAGGCTATGTCCCTGAGCATGTATGGCTATTGCTGGCAGAGTTGAGCTATTTCTTCCGCCAACATTCTTCCAAGGAGCTATCTCCCATTGTCGTCCAAGGTTTGGAAAAAAACAGCACCTATGATGCTCTGTAACTCGGAGAAAATCTTTCCACCTGGCTTCTTCGTGCCGATGCAAAGATTTGATTGTGCACCTCGCGTATGAGGCTCGTATGGGGGGCACAACAGTTCCGTTGGATGTATCCAATCGGGAGAGTTCTAAAGACTGTATGCAAAAAGTGTAGAAATAAAGCCAGACCTGAGGCATCCATTACAGAAGCATATCTTGTGGAGGAGGTGTCAAACTTCACACAGAAATATACTGAGAAGCCTCCTAGCGTGCATAATCCACTCCCTCATTACAATGCCAGTAAAAATGAATCGACCCTCAGCCTTTTCTCGAGGTCAACTCGAACCTCTAGTGGTTGGACCAAGTAAGCAAATCAACAATGAAGAGTGGCGGAGTATCATGCTATACCTGTTGACCAACCTGGATGAGACTAAACCGCACATAGGGTAAGCTCTCAACGAACTTGTCTACGCTACACCATCACTTTTCAACATCCAACCTCCCTGTCTCGTTTGTTACAAAGACTTTATTCGACAATCCCGCATGAATCGAGGGATCCTACCCCGCAAGAAGGAGATACCCTTCTTTCACGGGGTGTGGGAACAGGAAGCCCTGATTTTATTTCGTGGTTCAAAAGAAAGGTAGTGTCCATTCTAGCTCTATTTATCTTGACATTTTTAGTTGATTGTACGTTTTCAATAATACAACGATCTTGCCCGGTTGACCTTACAGGCCCAAACCGATGCCTCTATGTGCGCCCGCGACGGGATGGCCTGCCGTCGTGCCCGCACCTCCGCCTGCGCCCGGGCTTCACGGCCGTTCTGGGTGCCCGAATGTGGAAGGCTGTGGAGACGCCCCTCCCAATGGCATGTGAGCCGTCCGATCCAATTTCGGCGACGTGGCTCAATCTGGGCCCTCTGAATCGTCCAGGATTCGTAGAAGGAGATACCGGCAGATACTATCCGCGCTGCCACCTATGTCTAGAGGACCGCGCCAGTGCCTGGCGAGAATAGTAGAATAGAAGCATACCTGAAAGTACTAGAGCTCCATAGATATACTGTTCCGTCATATGAACCTGTAATCAGTATAGGAAGTTCAGGGTGGGAGAATGCCACTGCAAAGTTACTTGTATTCCCTTTCAGTGTTGCAACACAAGTCTGCTTGTGGTAATCCCATATCTGATTCATTGAAAAGAAATGCATTATTATTAATTACATCAGTATTTCATAAAGATGGCGTACGAAGTGCCAACTAGCTGTTCATTGAAGAAACATTAATTCCTTACCGTGGCCTTCATGCCTTTGTCTTCAGCAATGATCATGTGCAGCTCGCCATCTCGAGAAAAGAAATCCAAACAGCTAGCATTTTTTGTCCCAGACAATTCGGTTGCAGAATCGGGAGAACCTGTACTCCAGACCTATTTTATGGACACAAACTTATATGCCAATGCATTTCATATCCTGTATCTTTTACAAGAATGCAGAGGTTGAGGAACCAAACATTTGTTATTGTACCTTTACTCCAGAAGGGGAGATAGTAGCAAAACATGTTTTTGTCCTTTGGGTTCAATTTTACTTTTTACATCCTCTTCCATGTCAAATGTGCAAACCAATTTCCAGCCCTTCTCCCAGTCCCACAGCTTTATCTTGTCCATTGGACTATCCCACATGTTGGGGTCAGACGAATTAACTGCCGATAACACATAAGGCCCAGTTTGATGGATCTTCAATGAAGTAACGCGACCATAAGCATGAGCTTTAAAACTCTTTATTTCAGAAAATAGAAGCGTCTTGGATCCCTCCAAATTTTGCCTTGCCATATAACTATATACTTTGATGTATCCAGAGGAACAACCAACTAATATCCACTTCTCTTCTGCAATAAACTTTGCTGTCCAAGTTGCGGAAGGATCTTCTTCGGAAACCAGCGGACAGATCGCTTTATTTTTCGTTGTGCTACCAGCAGGGAACTGCGCCATCTCCTACACAATGATTGACATATATCTTGCCTAAGTCTAAACGCATCGGAAAGTTTTTTCCTTGACATTGTAATAGCCATAGCAAAAGGAATACGTGAAAGTTTGCAAGCTATTTCTATAAAAAAAAATGGAAGGCCAATTTTATCGATGATAGCTGAAAAAATTCTACATTTAGCACCACATTTATTAAGTATTAAACATCATATGCTGGCATTTATCAACCCTAACACGATCCAAGAACCGTATGTTAATTCATAAATTATGAATGAATATGTATATACTCCCTCCATACTTGAAAAGAAAGACGTTTTGAAAAGGTTTGGGTCAAACATTATTAGGAACATAAATCATGAATAACTTTTAAGTCGTTGAGTTTAGAAATGTGAAAATCATATCAATAAATTTGTCTTGAAAAATACTTTAATAAAAGTATACATATATAATATTTTAATAAATATTTTTATAGAAAAAAAACGTCAAAATTACGCTTTGGAGACCGTGCCGTTGTCCTAAACGTCTTTCTTTTCAAGTATGGAGGAAGTACGTTAGACGAACTATTAGGGCATGTACTGCCGAGTAGTCGGACAAACAATAGTTATTAGGAGATGAGACTTGGACTGGGGACCCACGAGTGGTCGAGCTTGAGCAACCTACGCTACCATAGCCTGCAAGCCGCCGCCAAACCCTAGAAGAGCGTCCGCCACCGGCTCGCCTTCCACCATCGCTGATCCCCCTCCCTTCTTTGCCTCGTTGTGGTTCTATGCAGCCATGCGGGAGGCTAGTGAGAGTTAGTTTTCCAACGATATCTATCCGGATGTTGATTGGACTTGTGTTCTCCCATAACGAATCTGGTGAAGGTGTCGACGATGAGGTCGATGACGTAATCGGCGGCGCCAATTTCATCATGTTTGCATGTGGAGTTTTAGCGCTTTACTTCTCTTTGTAAAAGGGATGGGTATGAGAATTACAAAGTGGTGAATGGTGAGATGGCTATGTTCATTTAGATCAGAGCTTGCGTCCGAGGCATATCCGTTTGGGATGATGATATCCTAGATGGTGGAATTTATGTGTTTTTCAAGGTTTCTTGTCTCCCATCAATGGAGTTGGAGTAGTTTACTTTATTTTTGTAATGAGAGGATGTAACTTGCTTTAGTATCAATGAAACTTTCTTTGTCAAAAAAAAAAAGCATACACACAAAGTACTCCGTTATGAATATTTTTTTTACCGTTGGTGCATTCTAGTACTGTTCTACTCTCTCCGTCTCTTTTTAATTGTCGGTTTTGGTGTGAGTGCCACAAGTTTGACTCAATTTATAGAAAATATGTACAACATTTGTGTCTTCAAATAAATTTATTAAAAAACAAGATTCAAATTTTCTTCCAATGGTACTAATTATATACTAGGCTTATTAATATTTTCAATATATATTTAAGTTAAGTTATTTCTAGGAAGTGTAAGTTAAGTTATTTCTAGGAAGTGTAAACGATAAGTATTTAAGGACGGAGGGAGTACTTTCAATGGACATTGAGATTGTCGTTTTAGACTTCGTGCTATTTTGTTTGCCATTTGTCTTATTTAAAATAATTATATGAACATTATTTTTTATAACTTATTTTAGAATGGACATACTTTAATCATAACTTATTTGTTTTATGATTTGCTAAAATAATTTGAATAAAACAAATGGTCAAACACGGTACTCAAAGTCAAAATTGTTAGATAATGCGATTATACTGAGAGCAGTCGCTTGCCTGTGTATTATAGTCCCAGATAGTAAATGAGGTCCATCTAGTGATCAGAATCCTGCAAATACAGGGAGCGACTCAATGCAAATCGGTCTTCACTGTTGGTATAGAAAAATTAATTAATGTGAACAGAACTGAAAATTTCTAAAAATATTTTTGCATTCTCATCTAGGTTTATAAATTCTTAAAGTAATTATTGGTTGATTCTAAGTTTTCTCCGAGTCCAATCATGGATGATCACTTTAAGATTTCATGAACCTAGATGAGAATGCAGGAACATTTTAGATGCATACGGTGCATTTTAATTCCAACAGGACAGTCCCTCACCATGGCTCCGTTGGATGCACATCTATGGCATCCACAACATTATCAGACATATCCACGGGTATGACCTGATCCATGGAAAAACAAAGCCAAAAAAAGTTCATGGTATTTCTTAAATTGCGCACATAAAAGCTAAAGCTACGAATAATATATATATAGAATTAAAGCTACCCACCCTGATTTCAGGCTTGATTATATTGCCGGTTTGTATGTATATCATACGGCCACATTGAAAGTCCAATTCGACAGGCAATGGAAGAAAATTGAAAGTCAGTATATTGCACCAAAAAACAAACCTCAGCCAACAGTTTAGTACGAAAGGAGTTCCCAATGTTTGAAAAAAAGTGGATCCAGTGGTGGTAATTAAAATACAATGAGAGGATATTATCTCTCGGGAACATATCGGTGTGCAAACAAAAGCTTCATAAAACATATGCAACCACCAATTAAGACCATAGGATCTAGATTCAACGTCTGGGGTTTTTTTTTTCACTTAAACCCTTCCACCTGGATACACACGGGTTAGATTTAAACCGCACAGGTGGAGGGGTTTAAGTGAAAAACACCGCAGACGTTGGATCCAGATCTTATGACCTTAATTGATGGTTGCATACGCGTTCAAGAAGCTTGGTTACACATAATATGTTGCCATTATCTCTTCTGTGCATATGGAATTTTTATGCAACCTAATAATTATGACATGTGTATCTTCTTTCAATATCAATATAAATATAATGGTAAGGGCCCGCCACAAGAAATCAATTTACCGTGTTGGGCAACATAAAAAAACTCTCGCCACTTATTAACCATGGTGGGCAACGTTAAAGGCCTGCCACGGAAAAAGTAAGGGCCCAATAGGCCCAGCCAGAGGCCCGATAGTAGTCTCTAGTATAAAACGAGGGATTAGGGTTTGCCTTCCTTAGTTCTCTTTCTCAGATCTCTTTTCCACCGCGATATGCCCTTCTCATCCTCCCCACGATGGCCGCCGTTGACGTGATATGGTCGATAGCCCGGCAAAGGTAGACCCAAGCCGGTAGTTTATATTGGTGATGTGTGCGAGACGACTAATAAGATGTTAAGCAAGACAAAAGAGATGAACACAAGGCAATTTACCTGTGTTTGGCCTCCGTGAGGGTGTAATACCTACATCGTGCTTAGGGTTTGTATTGATATGAGATGTTTTGAGAGGGGGTCCCTGCCTGCCTTATATATCCCGTGTGGTGAGGTTACAGATCGGATATAACCGACCAGAGCTATCATGGACAGTTTACAATAGGAAACTTTGCATCAGATTACATACGTATTGACTAAGATATTCTTTCATGGTCAAGCAATCACCATACTCCTTGCGGTGGCCGCCAACCAGCAAACACCTGTTCAGGCCTGATCTTGTGTTCTGGGCCGACCTGGATGGCTCAACCCAAAATGGGCCGTGAGGGAATAGGGGTTTGTCCCCCACAGCCTCCGGCCCTCTGCCATCCCTCTCCCATTCTGCCACCCCTTCTCCTTCCCCTGCCCCGTCCTCGATCTCCTCTTCCCCTCCCGGTGGCTCTCCCTCCCCCGACGACCACAAAGCAGCGCTAGGCGCCGCACCAGCGACGGCAGCGTGGCCCCCAGGCTGAAGGTGTGGCACCAGCGGTGGCGCCCTCCCTATCCCCACGGCGGATCCCGTTCCCGGCCCCGGTGGTGAATCCCGCTTCCCGACGGCGGATCCCGCGGGCATTAGGCTGCCGGTGGCGCATCCAAAGCAGCAAGACGGTGGTGGATCTGGAACTAAGGTTTAGAGTGGGCTCGCCGGCGGTCTCAGATTGGGATCACTAGTGGGCTCATGGTTTTTTTATATTTTTTTAATGATTAACTGTAGCGGCGCTTTTGTAATGTACCCACCATTGTTAATGCCAGATTAACTGTAACCTTCCAATGGTGACAGGCTCATTTGCCCGCCACGTAAAATCTTTTTTGCCCAATACGGTTAAGATTTCTGTAGTAGTGTGTTCTACACAAATAAGTTAAATATCCACCATATTGTAGAGTATCCTCCAAATGAAAATCCTTGTCCGCGGTCATATTGATATAAGAGCCAATTCCCTCGGTGCCACAAAAACTAACATGACTCCCTTGTATGCCATGGAATTTTGGATATTCCCTCAGTGCCCCAGAAACTAAGATGACTCACAAATTTAATATTAATCAGTACTGTCCAGTACTGTCATCGAATGATGAGCAGATTTTCATTCCTCTAGAGGGGCAATTGAGTCTTTCACTAGCTAGTTAACAGCCACATAAGAGACCAAGGATGGAAACGGCATACATGAAGTATTTGGTGGATCTATTTTGCTTTTGCTCAGGATAATACACACTGAGGGTGTGTCGAGGGCAGGGTCACATTTTCTCTGCAATGGGGTTCGCTGTACCAACGTATACACAATGTTGAATTCCTGCGTCCACTACTCTATTAGTCTATTATTATAGGGTGAATGTGGAAGTGCATGTGCGTTTGTATTTTCTATTGTGCTTAAACCATTATAAATACAAAAAATATGGTTATTGGTTAGTTATGGCAGATTCAGTAGAAGCCCTATGTGTCTCTTTATATCTATGTACAGAAAACTCACCTCACTACCAACATAAACAAGAGGCAATTTTACCTCCTGCACCTGACGGCCCTTGTCTCTTGCTTTTGTAAAGAAATCGTGATGGTCCTTTTGTAAACCCCTTGAACTCACGTTCTTTATGTCCTGATGAGTCGCTCTGGTAACCTCAAGCGTTAAGAACTTATCTTTGCTGGGCGGTGGCTTTTGCTGGGAGCGCATTGTAACAGCAATAGTGTACCGGCACCTTGGGGGCACAAACTGAAATAATGTTCATAGGGGTGAGTGTGCGTGCGTGTTATGAGTGTCTGCGTTGTACTGTGTAATTCTCAAAAAAAAAAAAAAAAAAAAAAGTACCGCAATAGAGTGTTTGACATTACCCGGAAAGCGACATGTCCATCTGTGTTGTTGTTTAGGTGCAGAAAGCACGATGACCGACACAGCTTGTTGTTTGGACCTGCCAAGGGGATTTTGATTTCGGTGGGCTGCACGCTGAGGAGATCTCTTACAACCTGCAGCTGTTAAACACGGCAGACCATGCAGTGGACAGAATGCAATAAAGTCAGTATTCGTTAAAATTTGTATGTGATAAGATCTCTTCTTAATTTTTTTCATCTCTTTAACAAATGAAGCATAGGTGAATTTCTAAAGAGCACCTTTAAATTAATCGGTTGGAATTTTATTTTACCCCTTTAGATTATTGTTTGCACACCCTTTTCGATCCTGGGAATATATGACTTTGGGAATTAAAATCTGTCGTCAAGAATATTGTGATGACCGTCTCTAGAGCTGTCACGGTGGCCTTCCGTTATGGAAATGATGATCTAATCATGTCTTATGACATAAATAGCACCTATAGTTTGGCCTTCCGTGCAGAATCTTGAAATGAAGCTAGAGATCACACCTGTTGATACATGGAGCCTGAATCATGTGAACTTCTATCAGCTTCACTATGAGAAAAAATTTGAAGTACATCTGTCGCGTTAGGCCTTCTAGCCTCATCAGTGTCGATACATTTTAGGGCTATATCAATCAGTTGCTCCAATTGATGGATATATAGGTCGACTTCTGATGCACCGTTTGTTGATGCTTCAAATATTTTCTTCCATGTTCCAAGCACCTACACATTTGCATAGATGAGTAGAGCCTACACTGGTAAAGTATTCATGTATGCCAAACATATGATTATATTAATTCTTCTTACATTCTCGGTGTATTTCTTGAGCCGTGCTTGGGAACTATAGCAGTTATTGATCTCATTTGTGTTCATGGAATGTGGAATACTCCGGGATTATTCCTACTACCAGTGATTATCTCAATGATTATGACACCTAGACTGAATATATCAGACTTTGGAGATATTTTGCCATACATAATGTATTCTGGTGCCATGTAGCCGCTGCAGCATAATTGGAAAGTTTTGAGACATTGGAGGCATAATCTGTTAATGAAGATAGTAAAACTGATGCAGTAGTTGGAGAGCTTACATTGATCCTGTGGGCCTTTCAGTGTATGTTTTAGATTTATGTTCTCCCAATAGCCTTGCTACACCGAAATCTGTAATTTTTGGAACCATATCATCATCCATCAATATATTCCGTGGGTTTAGATCCAGATGAACAATGTTTTCCTCATGAAGGAAATGCAAGCCTCTACAAATCCCCTCAATTATCGTGTATATCTTGTCCCAGCCAAGGTCGACGTGTTCCTCTGTTGAAACATTTTGACAAAAAAGAAGAAATTAAAGATTTGAATTGTGGTAGCTTAATAGGATCACCTTTTTAATGGGTTTGTCGAGCAACAACTTTTATTTATTTTGTACTCTATATTCTCTCTTGTTATAATTGTAAACTAACCTAGACTTGTGCTGATAATTGAATGGCCTTTCCAATTAATAACAACATTATTAGCCATAAACACGCTATTATAAAAAATACTTTATGAGCATAGTAGCTACTACCGTATATACTTTATGAGCATAGTAGCTACTACCGTATATACTTTCAACCAACGGATCCGTACCATAGGCTTAGATTGAGCCACGTCACATTAACCCTAATTTGTTGTGGCTTAATCTCAACCTTCCGGTTGATCTGATGGCAAAAGTGTGCCACGCCACAGGGTGTGTTACTGCAATTATGAAAATGATCTATAACTGGAATGAGAGGGGGTATCTAACTGGAAATATATTCTTGAAGACACCCATTGCTTAGATACTCGAAGCAGAGAAACCGCAACGGCATTTCGGCTACAACCGTCCTCCCACGCTCCTTAACCGTTTCCATCTTATCCTCGGCACAGTAACCAATGAGCTGTACTACGTTTGGATGCGTGATACCAATGACACGATTGAGCTCATCTGACCAGCAGTCCTTATCCATCTGAAACTGATTCTTAATCTTTTTATAGCAATGATCTTGCCACTCCGAGAACACCCTTCAAAGCACATACCATACGTTAGCCTTTCATTAGTTACGGCTGCTAAGATAGGAAAACTGAAATGGTTAAATACTTTTGGAGCATATATAATCAGGCTTTTTTTATTTATTTGAAAACTATATAAGCGAATAGGAAAATACTCATACCTTGTAAACCACTCCAAAGCCACCCCCTGCCGATTTCACTGGAAAAATCGTTTGTGATGGCTCTAAGGAATTCAGCTGACAGAGAAATTGCAGGTTCCATTGGATCCTGAAGAATATCCTCGAGAGCCTTTTCGAATTTATCATATATCCCTGCTACACCGTCCATTCCTACTTCACAGAAGCTATGTTAAATTGGGAAAAACAATTATATCTGGTGGGAAGAAAATCAAAATTTAGAGATGGTTGGTGGTGGAGCATTATGCGATCTTCCAGCCAAAAGATGGAAAAAGGTTAGGGTGGCCCTCTAGTCGTAAGAAATGTAGAGAGCACAGCTAGTTATTTCGTTTTTTGCAAGAAATAAATAGAAAAATGGAAACTGCCGCAGAAATAATAAGTAACTAGGTGCGTTTGCTATTGTCTCTGATTGTAAGAAATAAATATGTCCTGGAAAGAAAACTAGAATTACGCGTCTATTCTCCTTAAGAATAGGTTTTCTGGGACCAAAACAGGGCAGGCAAACTAGGGAAGTAGCTGCAGTTGGCTGAAGATTCAATCTGCTTTGAGGCCTGCTTAATTTCAAACTGATGATATATATAGAACATGCAGAAGATTAAGGACCGAACCTGGTAACGAAGAGAACTGCGCTGCTGCTGTGTACCCTTGAGGGGACTGCTGATCGAGGAACACCGGAAGAACGGAGCTTCCTGCTGAAGATCGAGCTCAATTGGAGCTTGCTAGTCGTTGAGTGAGACAAGCGGACTGGCCAGCGGTGGAGTCGTGGAGATGTAGCCAACTACCACAGAGATGAGAAAAGGGGACAGTGAGAGGAGACATGAAAGGTCCTCCAGCCGTCCAGCGCGGTTGGTGACCACAACTTTTCTCTTGGAATTTTATTTGCATAATATCAGTTTTTGGTCCACAAGATGGGACCTGGTGTCTGCAGTGAAGTCCTGTCACAAGTTAACATCGCCATCGTGTTTCATACCATGAACTATTATTAATTCTCTACAGTTCCGGTATTAATCATTGTACCTCTCGCGCCAGCTGTGATTAGAGACTACTCCCAAAATCACTGTACCTCTGTCACAAAAATGTTTGTCACTTACCCAGATACGGATACGAGTATCGGATACGATACGTATCGGATACTGCGGATACACTATTGTTGAAAAAACAATGACACGGGATACGGCTTGGATATTAATATAATAATTATATGTGAAATAACTAAGCATTAACTCGTTACATGTGGTAAATATAATAATTATACGTGAAATAACTAAGCATTAACTTCGTTACATGTGGTAGCGAGAACTTTGGGTGATGTGTTTGCTTTATGGGACTTGAAGGAATAAAGAAAATCAAAAACAAAATAATCGGTTGCTTCCTGTGTTACACGTTACGCCAAGGATTTGCGGCTCGACCACGATACCCGACACAAGACAAGAATCCAAAAGGACGAGGCACGCACAGTCGTTGGGCGTATCCAGGTATCCGGAGTAGCACGTATCCAAATATTAGGACACGACTGAAATACGTATCCATCACGTATTTATGCAAAGATCCGTGATCGGAGGAGTGTCGGATACGCGATACGGCACCCCTCTCACGTATCCGCCGCTTCTTGCGCTTCTCGAGAAACAATTTGAAAAAATTATAAATTTAAAAATATTAATATTTATCATACATAATTAGTATCATTGGAAAGATCCTTGAACCTAGTTTTTTAACAAATTTATTTGAAGATATAAATGTTGCACGTATTTTGTAAAATCAAGTCAAAATTGTGGCGCGAAAACCGAAAGTGACGACATTTTTGGGGACGGAGGGAGTAGCTCAGGTCAAATCTCATACCGTCATTCGATTTTGGTGTTCCTCAACTCTGATGAAGTCTAAAACGTTTCTGATGAAGGCCACTAGGGCAGGGCAAAGGGAACACAAGCTGTGTACAGATACTTTGTTGCGAACATGATCGACTTTGTAAATTAGATGGAGGAGGCCTTTGCTAACTAACCGAGCCACACTGACTCAAACTACCTTTTGGATACCTGCTCCAACTTCATAAAGTAAATGCTCTGCTTTTAAGGTGTGGTTCAGCATATGTAGCCATACAGACGGTTAAAACTTTTCACGTTAACGTGGACATAAAGGCTTTTCAAAGAGATGATTTTGTACGTTTGTGCCGCCCAAGGAATGTAACAACTGTCTAATGGGAGTGAAAGGATGGACTAGATTAGAGATTATAGGTATTGGTCCACATGGTTTATGGCCATAATCAGCTCTACTATATGACGGGTCTTGGTCAGTCTTCGGACGACAACCTAATGCGGCTTTTCAGGCTGCATCTTGCCAGGTTCAGATTATTATTAATAACTAGTCCATCGACCCGTGCGAATCTATTAATAACTAGTCCGAGTACAAATATTCTCGGCACCTCGAGTATATTAATTCCTCGAGTTCAACATTTATTATCAATAATATTTCCACATTGAGGTAATAAATAATTACAATAACAATATTGAAAGCCATAAATAAAAAAAAATCCAACATCTCCCACTTGGCTGAAATATTTTAATCAATAATCTGAAGTCCCATATTTCTAATATGCTTAGAAAATAATTCCTGACTAAGTGGCTTAGTCAGTGGATCTGCAACCATACTAGTACTTGCCAAATAAACCAAACAAATAGTCTTCATTCTGTTTATGACGTCACGAATATAATGATACCTTCCCTCAATGTGTTTACTCTTACTATGAAACACAGGATCTTTAGCAACCTTGATCGCCGACAAATTATCACAAAACATAGTGACAGGTTGTGATACACTTTCCACGACCTTCAATGCAACAAAAAAATTCCCATAGCCATACAGCTTCCTTTGATGCTTCAGATGCAGCAATATATTCAGCTTCCATGGATGACTGAGAAACCGGTTGTTGTAGCTTGCTACACCAAGAAATTGCACCTCCTGCCAAAGTGAATACATAGCCGGATGTTGATCTCCGTTCATCAAGACCCCCTTGCCAATCAGCATCAGTATAACCCTGCAGCTGAAGATTGTGACCATTAAAACATAGAGAATAATCCAAAGTTCCTTTGACA
Organism: Hyparrhenia diplandra; assembly: GCA_015847255.1. Lineage (NCBI taxonomy): Eukaryota > Viridiplantae > Streptophyta > Magnoliopsida > Poales > Poaceae > Hyparrhenia > Hyparrhenia diplandra. The sequence continues at coordinate 67,507 of JADLZK010009549.1, read as the reverse complement.
TAACGCAACACATATTTTATTTGTTTCCAGTGCTCTTCCCCAGGATTCTTTTGATATCTACTAAGAATTCCAATGGCATGGCTAAGGTCAGGTCGTGTGAATAACATGGCATACATGAGGCATCCCAACGCTGAAGCATAAGGAATTCCATTCATTCTTTGTTTTTCCTCAGTGGTAGTAGGACACATTTTCCCATTGAGTTTGGTTCCTTGTACAACTAGGAGGACTCTCCGCGCGTTGCCGCGGGTATAAAAAAAAAAAAAAACTGCAAATGAGTTACAATGTCAATCACTAAGGGCGTCTCTAATGGTGATCAAATAGCTAGCGAGGAGGAATTTTATTGGCTATGGTGAGTAGCAATTTGCAAATAGCTAGCTAGATGAGGTATAAAAATAATAAAAAGGTAAAACGTTCATTGGCTATCGAGGAGAGAGACCAAATAGCTAGCGACTCCCAAATAGATAGCGACTAATAAATATCTAATCTAGCTCAATCTCCTAGAAACATCTCTCTCTCACATAACTCTCAACTATAGTGTTTATTTTTTCTTATTGATATGTCTCATCTAGCTAGCTATTTGTAAATTATCATTGATAGCCAATAGAATTCCTCCTAGCTAGCGATTTGGTAACCATTGAGACGCCTAAGAATTAGGAGACGTATACATATGGACCATATGTATTCATGGTTTGAGAAATAATGAAGTCATGATACACATGAATGTTTTTTTTTTTTTTTTGAAAGCTAGATAACATGAATGTTTATTTGAATCTTCGAGGGAACCCAATGAATTTTATTCCATGATAGCAAAAATGTTATGCATATGTACCTAAGCAAGACCTTAAGTCGGCTGGGCTCTTAAACATTGTCAATGAGATATCGATGATCATTGCATTCTTCAGACCAAGATAAAAAAAAAAAAAGCTGGAATCGTTCATGTACACAATGCTCATCATAATGATGAAGTTGACCAAAAAATCTGGTCTTATCGAAGACTTTACGCATACTACATAATCCGATGCAGGATTCATGGTTGAGCGATTGATAAAGAAACTGGAATAGTGGCTGCAGGCTACAACATAAAATGATTTCTCGATAAGCGTCAGCACTTGGGAACCAAACCATCACCATGAACTCGTCACACTGCTTTGAGGAAGGAACACAGCCCAGTGCCTAGCAACCGGGGATCACATCTATTTATAGGCGTCGTCCACGATCGATGGATCGGAACGCCTGCCTCGCCGACCGCCGATGTCGTTGTTGACGCTGATGCCGAAGCGGAAGTTGCCATGATCAGGAGCACGCGCTCTCCTCTACAGACTATGGGCGTCTCCAGTACGTCCAGCCCGCATCACCTCACAATATCCTTGTAATCGAGCTCGCTGAGGATCTTGCTGATGTGCACAACGCTGCACCAGTGCTGCCGTGGCGGTACAACTCCTCTCTCTGGAGCAGCCGCTCCACCTCCTGCTCTGCATCCTCGTCGGCGCGCAGCTCTGCGGCCACCGGCCGCCGACCACACACAGAGATCGAAAGTTTGTAGAGGGTTGTGTACAGGTGACAGACCATCTGATCATCGCTGGATGTGCCAATATATAGTCTTGATGCGTGTCATGACTACCCAGTTGAAAGGATTGAGAAATTGATGGTGGCATGGAGAAACGAAGAAACACGAGAGTGCTTCATGACGCCCAGAAGGTGGGCGCACAGTGACGGTAGAGATTCAGACGGAGGCAGGCGGACAGTCAGAAGGCAAGCGGGCGGACAGGAGAACGCTGGAGCACGGAGAACGCTGGAAGACGGACGGGTCTCGTACAGCAGCAGATCAGTTTCTGATGACGTGGCTTTAACCACAGCCCCCGCAGAACTCCTAAGTGGGGTTTCCCATATAGAAGTTTTTAGATAGGTACATTAGCTGGTTTGCAATTTTCCATAGAGAAACGTTTCATTACACTTCGAAGGTAAGTCTTTTGGGACAAACCAAGAAGGCGTTTATTCCGATCTCTATGAGTTTTCACTCCCAAAACATAGGAAGCTTCCCTCATATCTTTCATATCAAACTTAGAGGATAACCAAGACTTAACTTCTGCCAACGTTGATTTACCATTAGAAGCAATAAGAATATCATCAACGTATAAAGACAACAAGACAAAATTGCTACCAATAATTTTAGTATAGATGCAACGATCACCTTCTATCATTGAAAAACCATATGACGTGATAGCATTATCAAAAGAATATTCCATTGGCATGAGGCTTGTTTAAGACCATAAATCGATCTGTTTAATTTGCAAACCAAATTTTCCTTTCCTTTTTCCCTAAAACCTTCCGGCTACAACATATATATTTCCTCCTCCAAACTCCCATTAAGAAAAGCCGTTTTAACATCCATTTGGTGGAGTTCGAGATCATAATAAGCCGTTAAAGTACTAATAATACGAATGGAAGTAAACTTTGCAACAGGAGAAAAAGTTTCCACAAAATCAACACCTTCCTTTTTTTGTGTAACCTTTAGCAACAAGCCCAGCCTTATATTTTTCACTTGGCCTGTTGCATTAATTTTCCTTTTAAAAATCCATTTGCATCCTATAGGCTTGCGGTTGTTTGGCAATGAAACAAGTTCCCAAACTTTATTTTTCCTCATTGAGTTTAGTTCTTCCCGCATTGCTTCCACCCATAGTGTAGACTGAGGGCAGCTCATGGCTTGTTTATAAGTTTTTGGATCTTCCTCTAAATCTGAAATTTTAGAGTGTACTTCCCCAAAAACACATAATACTCATCTAGATATGATGGTGCATGTGTACTCCTCCCACTTCTCCTAAGACGAGAAGTGTTGGGAGATTGACTTGTGTTTCCTTCTGGAGTTATATTTTCATCATTAAGCGAGTTAATTTGAGATGCATCAAATTGTGGTTCATCTGGAGTTGCCAATAATTCCACCCTAGCCCGTTTAGTGCGGCGAGGTGTTTGATGGTCTAGAAAAATGGCATCTCTACTTTCCACCAGTTTTCTATTTTCAGGATCATAAAATCGATATCCCTTTGATTATGTAGAATAACCAATAAAAATTCCTGGTGTGCTTTTAGGATGCAACTTTAGTGCGATATTGATTTGGCACCCTAATTTGAGCATTACTGACCCAAACGGCCAAATGGCGAAGTGAGGGTTTCCTTCGATCGAACTTCGTAAGGAGTGATTTGTGACATCTTTAGATGGTGAATGATTTAATAAATAAACTGCGGTATGCAAAGCTTCACCCCAAAAAGACAAAGGGAGATCAGAATAGGCCATCATAGACCTAACCATATCCATAAGTGTTTTGTTCCATGCTCGGCTACACCGTTTTGTTGCGGAGTGTAGGGCATAGTATACTGATGAATAATTCCATGCTCTTTACAAAAGTCGTTTAATATTTCTGAAGTGTATTCTCCCCCACGATCAGTTCTTAAAACTTTAATTGTTTTATTCAACTGATTTTCCACTTCAGTTTTAAATGCTTTAAAAGCATCAAACTTCAGTTTTAAATGCTTTAAAAGCATCAAACCCTTCCGACTTGTGTTTTAGAAGATACACATAACCATATCTTGAATAGTCATCCATGAATGTGATAAAATAAATCTTTTGACTATTAGTGGGTGTAGACATTTCTCCACAAATATCAGAATGGATAATAGCAAGAGTCTCCTTAGATCTTTCCGCCTTTGGAAAAGGCGCACGGGTCATTTTACCCATTATACATGCCTGACAAGTACCAAAATCCTCCCACTTAAAGTTTAGAATTCCAGAATTAATTAGCCTTTTAATTCTGTTTTTAGTTATGTGACCAAGTCATAAATGCCATAAATAAGATTCCGAGCATGTGTTCTTATCGTTGTTCCTCACTAAGGAGTTATCTTCACCAACTAAGCAATCAGATTAGGCACCTTCTATTGAATCTATAACCCCTGTAAAGAGAACCCCCACTAGGGGAGTTCTCTCGACATGTAGGGGTGACACATCATCAAAGGGTCCCACACATCATCAAAGGGTCCCACATCACTAAGCCCCAAAATTAAGAGATCAAGCCCATCCCTGCCCATACGTATCATCTCAGCGTCACTGACTTTTGGCTTTCCAACCTCCGTGACCGGCTACCGAGCAGGCAGAATTAATTAGAGTTGGGTGGCGCTTCTGTTTGATCTTAGATAGGACTTGTCATTCATGAGTCTGTATAATTAATATAGTACTGTTGTTAATGTATAGCTGGGTGGTACGGTGCTTCCTCCGTTTCATTTTAGATGCGAGTCGATTGAAATGGCGAAATGGCATGCACCAAAGTTATATACTTGACCAGGCGAAACGGCATGCACCTATGTCCCTCCACCGGCCGCCACCATGCACCGGCAACAATAGGGCATTAAGTCTAGAAACTTCCACCACCACCGTGCAATTAAGATTCAACAAGAGAGTTCGGCTGCAATAATCCTGCACTCACATGTAACATTCCGGGTTTGAGCTTGAAGATATATACTGCTCTTGCTTTTAGTTGTTGCCTAGAAGACAATTTCCAGTTTTCTGCCTCTACTATCGTTGTTGAGAATTTGATTTCCATTTGCTTTCCTACTCGGTTGTGACTCATGATTATGTCGTCTGGTGTCTTGGGTCATACCTAATTTTATTCTAAGAAGAGGGAAGTCAGAGGCCAAGAGGCGACAATTCATTCTAAGAAGAGGGAAGCCTAAAAATTTTCATGGCAGCCAGCATGCAGGTATACGCACCACGAACTTTGTTCATCCTCAGTTTGCCATGAAGCTTTCTCTGAATTCGTTATGATATATTTTTCTGATAATTTCCATCCGGTGTTTCCTTTTAGTTTCTGTTGGCATATGATGTCATATACATTGTATGGTAACTAAATAGTATAGTAATATTTTTTCTCTCACACGCAGAGAAATAAGAGGTCTTTACACTGCTCGACAAAAGAAACATTGTATCAATTTCCACCGGCTCTCAAGATCTTCATTCGTTGGTGTCCATATATAAAAATTCTTTTTAGCATGCATGGGATTTCCGTCGTTGTGTGATGTACATATGCTTTTGGTGAATGATAAGAATATAACATAGGTAATTATCAACAGTTTTACCTAAATGCCTAGCACTCCAGTAACCCACGCCGCGTGAGGAGAAGCGATTGTCATTTGAGCCTATTCAAAAGAAACATTTTTATATCTCTTTCTTAAGAATTTTCAAGTTATTTTTCTATCCTCAACAGAGTTTAATTGAATCTTGCCGTCGTTTTTGAACAAGCATAATTTTTGCATATGAACTTGGATTGAGACGATCTTTAAACGAAAATTGTAGAGAAAAAAACGGCATCCGCCTTATCATTCCATTAACAGCCCCATTAGCTATTTATCTCAACATGCTAGCTATCCACCTCATCATTCCACTAACGATCGCATTTATGGTCAGCTAGCATTTACAATTATAATCTACATGAAAGCAAGCAAGACACATTATCCACTAGCATTATGTCACGCCATCCACTAACATTAACTTATAATTGTTTTAAGGTTTTGTGTTGGAAATTCTCATTAAATAACTCACATATTTATATCTTTCTTTCCATCATCAAATGATCAACTCACATGCTTATCAACTCACATGTTTATATCTTTCTTTCCATCATCAAATGATCGCTAAAAAAACTAACCTTAAAATCCCACGGCAACGCATCTAGATTTTCTTTAGAGGAATAAAATCATCTGCCAAGAACTATCTTAGATAAATTATTACATATACCTTATTATGTAAACTTTATTACACTACTAATACGTTGCCAACATTCCGCCATGTCTAAGTGTTCTTGTTTTGAATTTTAAAATCTTTAAGTTTAAGACATAAGGTTAAATAATCGTTATGCCAATTATTACTTGCTCTATTTCACGTATTCAAACATGATGCTACTAACTTTCTTTGGAACATACACAAATTGATCCTAACGAATAACTACTTACGAAAGCATTACAATAACCACACCGCCGACCATACAAGAGCGCATGGGGTATCCTCCTAGTTATCAACAAAATAGAGGCCATCATGGCAAAGACCAGCGTGCACAAATTTCCCATTAAGCAATATTTTGACTCTTCCATCTCCAAATAGTACATCATAACCAATAGATTCCAATTGAGAGACTGATATTAAATTCCTTCTCATGCTAGGTGAATATAAGGTATTGTTCAACAACAATTTTCCTCCATTAGGGCGTTTAAGAACATAACTTCTAATTCCAAGTATATCAGCTTTAGCATTAGTGCCTAAGTAGACATATCTATTTCCCTTTGGAATTGTTTGCATGGAAGTAAAACATTTATGATCTCTTGCAATATGTGATGTGCAACGAGAATCGACAACCCAACTATTTGGAAAAACAGTAGTGAATAAAGCTTCAGTGCAAACATTAACATAATGCATACCTTCCTCTCGAGGGCTGCCTTTGCGATCATCATGATTGTCCTGCTTCTTCTTCTCATTATTATATTTCTTCTTTTTCCTGCATTCAGCAACTGTGACAAGGGAAATTCCTTTTATTTTGTCATTCCTCTGAGATGAGTCATAATTTCCACGATCATCACGATCACGTTTCTTGTTAAGCTTGTCCCTCAGACCACCTTTACCTTTCCTCTTTTGCCAGTTCTTTTTATTTGCATTATGCTTTTCCTCTCCAAGGTGTAACTCTGAATTATTTGAGTTTCTTTCTTTTTTCCGGGAGAGTTTCCTATCTTCTTCCATGAGCAAATGATGCCTCAAATTGCGCATGTTTAGTGCACGTTCGAGAATGACAGAATGACATCTTAAATTGTTCCCATGAATTTGGCAAAGAGTTCAAGACAACCATGACCTGTACTTCTTCTTAAAAGGATAACCAACAATCTTTAATTCCTCCCCAAGAACAGAGAGTTTATTTATATGCTCATTAACTGAAGCACCTTCATTCATCTTGGTAGAGAGAAACCGATTAACAAGACTAAGCACTTTAACAAGAGATATACCACCAAAATCCCTTTCTAGTCTGCCCATAATTTTCTGGGCATTCCATTCACCCTCATACTCAGCAGCTAAAGAATCAGTCATAGATCCCAACATAAAAACACGAGCCTTCTTATTATCTTTAGCCCAATTTTCATATTCAAGCATATAATCTGACTTTTCCTCAGCAGTGACATCTTTCTTTGGCTCTTCCGGTTCAGGTGTATCAATAATATAATCAATATTCTCAACAAGTAAATAATTGATTTTCCTATTCCAACCCGTAAAATTAGAGCCATCTAACTTGCCATTTCTAATCAATTCAGCAAATACCGCATTGTCTGTACTCCGCCAGACCCCCGTACATCACCATACGTCGCTCAATTGTGGGCTATGCGATCCACCCTCTATTCCTCTGCCTTTTCCGTGGTGCCACAGTGCATTCTGAGGCTAGAGGGTGGGACCTATTTATAGATTCCACTTCCATGTGTCGTGACACCTGTGTTCCGAGGAATCATGTGACTCCTGAACCATGTCACCAACCATAGTCGGACAATGTGCAGCGAGTGGATGGCGACGCCACGGCCAAGAAATTGCAGCGGAAAAAAATATAGAGTGGCGGCGGGTGAGGTTGGCTGAGTTCCGGCGGATCACAATCACCCCCACGTAACCTGGCTGTGGTACCAATGTTAGGAATTGTGGGCTATGCGATCCACCCTCTATTCCTCCCTTTTACGTGGTGCCGCTCACAAAGGCATTCCGAGGCTAGAGGGTGGGATCTATTTATAGACTCCACTTCCGTGTGTCGTGACACCTGTGTTCCGAAAATCGTGTGACTCCTGAACCATGTCACCACAGGCCAAGATTTCGAGTCTACAATATATTAGTCCCTAGCACACATGTGTGAGTCATGTGTCATAATTAGATTGTATATGTGAGATCAATTCCAATCTAATTATGTGGGTCAACGACTGCAGAGCCGATCCTGCAAACAAACCCAAATCTTCCATTGTCTTTGTACCGGGCAAGATAAGCACGCATACATAATATATATTCCAAAGAGAGTTAATCTCAATTATTCCTCAATACAGTATTCCAAAGACAAATGTTCTCGGCACCTCGAGTATATTAATTCCTCGAGTTCAACATTTATTATCAATAGTATTTCCACATTGAGGTAATAAATAATTACAATAACAATATTGAAAGCCATAAATAAAAAAATCCAACAGTATGTTCAGGCAATCAGGCTGTTGTTCAATGTGATATCTCTGTTAATACTGTTTTCCAAGCTGTCGTGCAATATTAGACTGGACTTGAGGCAAATGATGATGATGAGGAGATCCGGAGATGTGGAGAATTTGTTTGTGAGATGCATAGTGGAGACCGGAGAAGAACAAGAGATCTATAGATACGAGGGACAGCTTAAAAGCTTCATTCAGGCACAGCTGAAACTCAGCAGTAGTGGTGCCATATAGATACAGGGCAATTACCCCTGGCTGGCAAAAAGCAATTATGGACTGCACCATTAGACTTATGAGTGACTTCCCCGCATCGAGGAGCATGTTTGTGGTGGCGTTTTTAGTTCAAGTATTAGACTTGAGGCAGTATTTATGTCATCAAAATCCTGAACCAACGCACATGAAATTTTGTTTAAATCATACTGTTTACACTATAATAACTGAATTTATTAATAATTAAATCATACTTGTTTACACTACAACTGAATTTATTAATAATTAATGGCACTTGAAATTTTGTTTAAATCGTACTGGTTTATCTTCCTGTCCAGCAGTTCCGGAGAACTTGTCTGTGCTTTCCGGAGCCTATTAGGCCTTCTGGCCGAGTTTTTCTAGACTCTTTCTACAGGGAATTTCGTCTGGGCTGCAGGGCTCCGGACCCTGCTGAACCGCTGATGAGGTCGTTTGGTACTCAATGAGGAGTTGAATTGCAAGCAGCTTTGTTGATGCCCAATCAAGAAAAGAAAACAAAACGGATTCGTTTAATTGCCAATAATACTGATTTGACCATACACGGTTCAGATGAGCATCAAGGAGCATGTTTATGGCGTCCTTTGGCTGGGATTTCACGACGCGACAACGACGTTCACGGCCGCCCGGCGAGCGGGAGAGCACGCGCAGAGCCGCGGCCCAATACCCAACAAAAAGACACCACGTTTACAGCCCACGTTCGAACCCAACAAAAAGACGCGACGGCAGCCGTGGGACCGATACGAACTGGGCTATTGGGCCCAGTGAATCTCCGTGAGCCCAGCTCCACGCATTGATCCGTTTGTTGTTTTAGCCCGTATAGTATAGTACTATTCCACGCGTTTTTGTTTTAGTCCCATACAGCTTCTCAAATGTGCTGATTGGGGCGCCAGCGATAATCCGGACAGTCGTTTCATCATGAGGTAATCATGGTTGGCTACGATCAGATTACGACTTGAAAAATTGCAACAGAAATGTCCAGGAAAAAAACCTTGGACGAGGAATTTGCCATGCAATGGGGTAAGTCCCGAAAACGTTGAACGTACGAGAATGAGAAGCACACTACATGTGTGCTCGCCAAGCTTTTTAATTCTTTTTTTTTTCATTCATTTTCATTAGAGATTGGAGTCGTCGAGCATGTTACCAGCACTTTCAACCACAATCAAATCTTTTTCTTTTGATTTTGATAGATGCTACAAAATATATAAATATATGCAGGGACTCATCAATGCTCTCATGTCCTTGGTAGGACGTCCTAAAAGTAAAAATTGCTCTTTTTAATTTGTTTGGAGCTCACATCACCACTAAAATAGCATAGGAAATACGAAAATATATATAGCCTACATATATATCTCGGTGAATATTATGCAACTCTTTCTTGGCCTGTGTTGAACCAATTTCCTCATAAATACATCTTTTTAGCATTTGTTTTTGAGATTACACAGAGTACACAGCTCTGAAGTCCTCCCTCCATCCCAAAAAAAACTTGCATTCTCACTTACCGACAATTCAAGCGATTTTAACTTTAACTAAATTTATATTAAATATTAATAACACTTATAATACAAAATAAGTATCAATAGATTAATGACACTTATAGCAAAACCGGGTTTGGGCCTGTGGTGAACGGGTTCACAAGTTCGAGGGGTTGGATGGCTGGTTTCTAAGTCCATGGACCTATTTGACACAAAGACCGCAAAGTTCATATACCTGCTATGCATTTCACTCTAATACAAAATAAGTATTAATAGATTAATGATGGAATATATTTTCATAATAAATTTTGTTTGAGATATAAATATTAATATTAAATTACTAATTGTTATAAACTTGGTCAAACTGTCAACTGACATGAATCCCATAGTTGCATGTTTTTTTAAGATAGAGGCAGTACATAACTCGTTTCTATACTCAACCTGCTAGAAATAGAATCGACAAAAACAGGTTATTTGTAAAGTAGAAAAAACATGTGAATAAAATTACATATAATAGCAAGTAATTATACATAAAGAAATACAATTAGCTAAAAGAAATATGCATGCCAATAGAAAAACATACTTTTGCCTTTGCATCATGCTTTCGAAAGTTCGGTGAGCAACCTGCTCGGAACCCTTGTTCGCATTGCCACCGCCCCACGTGGTCGGAGAGGCTAAGCGCCGATGGCGCCAGGAGTGCGACCTCTCCGTAGGGCGGCGGCGCGGCGGCGCCCGTGTCGGGTGGCCATCTGCGTCGGGCGTCGCTATGCCCGGGGGCGAGGGAGGGTGTCGCGAGCACCGCTAGCATCTTGCGTCGTCGCCTTTCCTGCGCCAGGTGCTCATCTCGGTGCACCGCCGCCTAGAGAGAGAGAGAGAGAGAGAGAGAGAGAGAGGAAGCTCTACCTGTAGATGGTGTTGCTAGACAACAAGAACATGTTTTACCAATTGACCTTAACAAACCCGCCACATGTAAAAAATATTTACTAACAGGTGACTAAGGGTTGGAGTGCTAACATGGGAGTGGTTAGGGGAGCTACGCGTGAGGATAGAGGTCTCAGGTTTCAATCCCAGCTAGCACGTGGCACAATAAGTTTTGCCTGAAAAATCACGTGTTGCGACCATGTCTTTTCATTTTTGTGTAGACTAGAATTGTGAAGGCTTGCCTAACCGTACAGCTAGAGCAATCGTGATTTCGCCATTTGTTATTCTAACAAGTTTGCCATAGTGATTTTGTAGAATTTTTATTAGGCTATTCACTCCCTCTAGCCATTTAGGACATTACAGTCGCACCGCAGAAGATGATCACTGTTGGGGCACTGCTATCACATGTCCCTGTTTCTGAATAGGGGAGGTGTTGGTGATGCATCAGATGGGGTTCATCGATGAAGGGACGACCAATACTACATAAAAGATTAACCATGGTGGTTTTTGTAACCACCACGAATGAAAGGCCATGGTTAATTGGTGCATCGAACGCGCATCTGCTGAAGTCGACACTAAATGTTTTTCTAAACCCACTGCCGAGCTCCACCGTGCCGGATCGAGCTGCTGCTCACTAGATCCCAGAGGTGTGTAGGGGAGGGGATGGCGCCCGGTTGATGCTCGTTGGATCAATTTGCTCAACATTAGATTTGGCCTCCAGCTCGCCGGCAGCTGCTGCCCTACAGCCCTGGCCAATAGCTGCAACAACTATCACCGCTACACACTACGCCCGTCAGAGCTAGCCCCCCATAGCGCCGCGGGCGCCTGGGGGGAAAAGGGAGGGTGGGTGTCGCCGGGGGGAAGGAAGGGACGGGAGGGAAATGTAAGATGGGCACCGGTTGATTTCGCGAGGGAGAGAGTGAGAGATCGACGGAGGGAGCGGCGACAATTGAGTGGGGAAGGAAACCATAGATGTCGGTTTATATATGAGAGGGGAGAGAGTGGGCTGCCGCAATGATATTGGGGCCAAGTTAAGATTTTTCTCGCGAGGATTTGCTGCACATCTGATCACCCGCACCACGGTTAATCGATTTTACCGTGGTGGTCTTTATAACCACCACGGTTAATGGAGGCACGGTTAATAAAATGGAAACGTCTCGTAAAAGATTTTTTTGTAGTAGTGGACACAACTATCTATAGCAGCAAAGGAGGCCTACGAGAGCATGTTCAGCGACGATCCCAACCCTTCACATAAAGAAGCACTGCGAGAGCTCTGGCTTGGTGAGGGGCTGAGGCGGTTGAGGCGCCACACAAGCCACCGCACCTGATCGTCTGTACGGCTAGGTAGTATGGCTAGTGAGTAATAGCATCTGATCTCCTTCTCGCTAGGGAAGACCAAAATGATTGTATAACTCCATTTCTCCCTAGGGCGTCATTTATGGCGCGTCATTGTAACCTTCACTATTTTTGTCTTAATACAAAATACAAAAGATGCGCAAACGTTTTTACGTTTTCGAGAAAACAATTAGGTACTCTTGAAGATGATCTAGCCGTACATTTTTTGGATGAGCCACGTAGGCAGAGTGACAGCACCTACAGCTGCATGTTAGCAGGAACACGACATCCTTTTAAGAGGGGAGGCTTTGCAAACCATGGAGCAGGCCCTTGGAGTCTTGGACCATTACAGCCACTCAGCCAGGTTAATTTGCAGTGACTTGGGTCGATCCATGGAGACCGTATAGTTTTATCAGAGGAACACCAGGCATTATCCGAATCACATGACATAGCCAGGGAAATATTTTATCACACACATCTATATCTATATCTATATCTATATCTATATACCTACTAATAAAGAGAAAAAATTTCAGTCCCACCTTTTTTTTCACCTTTTTTCTGCCACTTTTTTCCACCTCCCTTTTCTTTCTCCTCCTATTTTTCTGTCTGTAGTAAAGAGTCCTTTTTTCCGCCACCAAATTGTTTTCGGCAATGCAGCAGACACCGGACGGAACCATATGATAAATATGCAGCGACAACGTGATGAAAAACAACATCTGCATTGGGTCTTCTTCTGGGCTGGGCTTTATTTCACAGTTTGTTTCAAAGTTTTTGTTTTCTTTATTTTTCTCTCTCCCTTTTAGGTTTTTTATTTTTGTTGATTGACTTCACATGTCTTGTCGTCACGGGACAGTATCAAAGGGTCTACAATATTTTTGTTTTAAATAAAATAAATAATATCAAAATTTATGAGTATATAGTAAATTATAAAAAGTAAATGGAACTTTCTATATTTTATGAGTATATTCACGTGAACATATCTAACCTATACAATATACAATACATGATTCCGTATAGGAAAAATATTCTAACGTACATGACATGTTCTTTGTCCAAGTATAGTACTTCCTATTAAAGAAAGAATTTCTGCTGTTTTTTTCCACCACAATTTCTTTCCGCCATATACAATATCAAATAGAATTTTTTCAATCTCAAAAAAAAAAATTCTGTCCGCCATATAATTTCATATAGGGCTGCATACGACCCTTCGCCAATTTCCATCGTACATATGTTCCTGATCCAAATAGGACTCCTAGATTCACTGTACATGTTCCTTGTCCAAATAAGATTGCATACAACAAACTCTATAATTATAGGGCCCTAGAGAGCAAAAATAACAAAATTGCCCTACAAATCTATCTATATCTATATCTATACCTATTAATAAAGAAAGAAATTTCCGTCGTCCACCCTCCGGACCACGATTGTCCTCGACCAACGGATTAACATTTATGGTTTAGATCTACTGTGAGCCCGTCCGTCAAAAATCTTTCTGCCCCCTCCGCTCGTCCGTCCACCTCAAAACCAATCTGGTTCCTTCGGACGCAACAAAAATAGGATGAAAAGAAATTCCTGTCTCAAATCAAATCGGACTCTTACAACTATTGAAATCTAATTCAACCAATCAAATCCAAGTCCAAATCAAACATGGACAAATAATTTTTGAAGGCAGCAAATAATACGAGAGATCGAGAGGTGATACAAGATATAAAAAAGGCAAAAATAGAATAAAGGGAATATAAAAAAAAAGTAAAAAAAAAAGGAATATACAATTTTATCTAACAACATCAAATATTCTACCAATAGTTCGATGAAAATAACTTCACCTCGACTAGACAAGTTATAGCTGAAGCTGTTTTGCCATATCGCCTACCAAACGGTCCTTAGTTCATGGTCTTAAAATTCACGTTCAGTTAAATGAAGTATATTGGCCTAGAAATATTCTTGTTTTTTTTTCCCGTTCTGCAACGCACGGGCATTTTTTGCTAGTCTACTAATAAAGAGAGAAAAATTTCTGCCATTTTTTTTTTCACCTCTTTTTTTCTCCCTCATCGTATACGAATAGGACTAGTACTCCCTCCACATCATAATAGAGGACGTCCTGGCCAGTTTTATGCGTTTTCACGTTCGTGATTGATTATACTACTACAACCTACCTCTTATTCTATATCTATATATCTATATACCCTACTAATGCACCAACTTCGCTGCGTTTAAAATTATTCAAATAAACGATCCAGGATTACTCCTTAATCTTCTCTCATCAATCAAACACTAACCGACGCCCGCGATTAAGTGTATGGGCCTTACTCCTAACACTCGACAAATCTCTACACCCACGCCGGCGATCCAAAAGTTTCCTGTATCCAACCAGGTTCGAATCACAGCAATCACGGAATAACAAAACATTTATTTTTACCGAAACAAAAATAATCTCCCTCGTCGCCCTTCTCCTCGCGGCCGCCAACGTAGGTCGCCCCCGCCGCCACCATGGAGTCGGCATGACGCGGCCTCCTACCGCCGGGCCACCGGCTGCTGGCACACATGGAGCCGCGTGTGGCTTCCCAGCTCGCCCTCCAGCGGATCCATCGAGGGTCGGTCAATCCGGCATGGATGCATCGGGAGGGCGCTTGTTTCATTCACACCGTGGATCCACCCCCACCCCCCCGAATTCTGTGGTTTCGTGGGGGACGATGGCGCAAGGAGACTCCAGTGGGTGAGGCTCGAACTTCGTGTGCTTCCCATCCGATTTAATCAGTATCTAATCCTCTATTTGTCTTGTTGCCTTTTGAATCTGAATACAACAAACTCTGTTCGTTCGCCGCCCCAAACTCGAACCAGGTGGGGATTCATCAAGCCACCATCGGTGTGAGCGTGAGCCGTGAGCGTCGCGTAGAGCGGAGCGACGGCCGGCGGCGCGCGGGCGCGGCAGGGGCGGCAGTGCAGCGTCGCGCGGGCAGCGGCGCCCCGAGCAGCGCGCCCAGGAGCAGCGGCACGCGCAGAGCCGCAGCGCAGCCTCCATCGGCATCCCTGAAGAGACGAAAGTGAGCATGGCATTGTATCTGCTCGTCATTCGAGCCAGTGGATACTGGATCCAAAGGTGAGCAACGGCTCAAATCCACCTGATTAATGGCTGCATAGGTAGCGGTAGAAATCCCAACTTTATGGCCAAAGCAGTGGATTGGATTAGGATCCGTATTAGGATATGTATATATCAGGATCAATTAGAGACTGATTAGAGACTGCCATGTATAGCCTAGGATTGTTTCCTTGTACAGGGAATAGCTTCCCATGTATGTAACTTCCATGCATGCCTATTGGCTATATATATGAAAGGCTCCCCACCCACAATGGGTGTGCGGTGATTCCCCAGTCTATTTCATTCTACATGGTATCAAGCTACTAGATCCTCCTCCCTCCCTCCCACCCACGCCAGCCCTCCCTGCTGTGCTGCCCACCTCACCCTCCCAGGTCACCATGACCGATTCTGCCACCAGCTCAACCACATCCCTCAGCAGCTCGAGCACCATGGGCACCACCACTTTGCTCCTGCCATGTTCGTCGCCCCCTATGCGACGATCAACGTCAAAACCACATCCCGGTGACCTCGAACCGACGAAGCCCAACTGTCGGTGGGAACCATTCTTCTCCTCGCTGTGCGGGAAATTCGGCCTCCTCCCTCACATCGACGGCACGGCGGAGGCTCGCCCCACTGATCCTGCTTGGGCCATTGCCGATGCCTGCGTCCGCAGCTGGCTCCTTGGTTCTGCCGGGCCAGATGTCATCGGCCTTGTTGCGGCGCCGCACCAGACTGCGCGCGAGCTCTGGGTCGCCATCAAGCGCCTCTTCGAGGCCAACAAGGCTCCGCGCGCCATCTTCCTGGGTCACGAGTTTCACTCCATGACTCAGGGCGATTCCTCCATCAACGACTACGCGCAGCGAATGAAGGCCACCGCCGACGTGCTCCGCGATGTCGGCCGCACCATCACCGACTCGGAGCTCGTCCTCAACTTCCTCCGCGGCCTCAACCCCCGCTTCGCCAGCACCGCCGACAACATCGCCGACTCGCACCCGCTGCCAGACTTCGCCACCACTCGCGAGAAGCTCGTGCTGAAGGAGCTCCGCCTCGCCAACGAGGGCACCGTTGCGGCCCAGACGGCGTTCCACGCCTCGTGCGGCACAGGCTGCCGCACCATCTTCAGCACTGCCGGCAGCGGCTCCACCGCCGGTCGTCAGGGCAGCTCGGTGGCGGCTCCAGCAGCGGCGGCGGTCGGGGGCAGCGGCGGCGGCGGCCGGGAAGAAGAAGGGCAAGAGCGGCTCCCCATTCCGGGGCGAGCACAGGTCCCCTGCACCGCCAGCGGCCCCCTGGTACTGCTATCCTCCCTGGACTGCCGGGGTGCACCAGCAGCCCTGGCGCCCGCCGGCGACGAACCCAGCCTGGCGCGGCCCTGGAGTCCTCGGCGCCTTTCCTCAGGCCCAGGCTCACTCTGCATTCGCCCCTGCCCAGTTCTCCGACACCTCTGCTCCATCCCCGCAGCAGCATGGCGGCTGGGATCAGGCTGGCCTCGTCGCTGCCCTGAATCAGATGTCCCTCCAGGGGTCTTCTCCCTGGGTCCTCGACACCGCCAAGCCATAGCTCACATGTCGCCCCTCGGATGGTATACTCCTGTCCCGTCTCCCCCCTCCTCCTTCCGGCATCACAGTTGGCAATGGCACCACCATACCTATCACCTGCCGTGGCACATCCACACTGTCCTCCCCCAACTCTATTTTTCATCTTAACAATGTTCTGGTTGCACCTGATTTAGTACGCAACCTTCTTTCTGTTCGTCAATTCACCCGTGACAATGCTTGTTCGATTGAATTTGACGCTTCTGGTTTTTCTGTCAAGGACCAACAGACGGGGCGCGTGACTCTTCGCTGCAATAGTGGTGGTGACCTCTACACCAGCTCACTCCTGCAGCCTCGCCACCACGTCGTCCCCTGTGGCACCACCGCCCTCGGCCACCCCCGGTCCATCCAAATCGCCACTCTACGGAGCATGTCGGTCATCTCCTACAATAAGAGCTCGCCATGCCTCTGCCATGCCTGTCAACTTGGCAAGCATGTGCGACTCCCATTTAGTCATTCCACCTCTGTAACCACTGCTCCATTTGATTTACTTCACTGTGATGTGTGGACATCTCCCGTGCTTAGCAACTCTGGGTTCAAATATTATCTTGTCTTACTAGATGATTTTTCCCATTACTGCTGGTCTTTTCCACTTCGCCACAAATCTGAGGTGCACCGTCACATGGTTGAGTTCATTGCATATGTTCAGACACAGTTTGTTAACCACGCCACCACCTCTTTCCTCACTAGCCATGGCATTACACTCCGTCTTTCCTGCCCCTATACCTCACCACAAAACGGCAAGGCTGAACGCATGCTCCGCACAACCAACAACACCATCCGCACCATGCTCCTCCATGCGTCCATGCCACCTCCCTACTGGGCTGAGGCCCTCACAACAGCAACCTTCCTCCTCAACAGCGCCCATCCTCCTCCATCAAAAACCAAATACCTCACCAACTCCTTCACGGCACACTCCCCGATTACTCATCCCTTGGCGTCTTCGGGTGCCTCTGCTACCCCAACCTTACTGCCACCTCCCCTCACAAACTCGCCCCTCGATCCGCACCTTGTGTTTTCCTCGGATATCCATCCTCCCACAAGGGCTACTCACGCTGCCTAGACATGGCCACTCGCTGCATCATCATCTCACGCCATGTCATTTTCGATGAGTCCGTGTTTCTTTTCTCGGCAAAGACCATCGGCGGCCTCCATGCCGTCGTCCCCTTGATTTTTGATCGCGAGGGGCTCTCCTCCTCGGCGACACCGGACAGCATTTGCTCCCCCCACTCGGCTGACAAAGGCCGGGATGTGTTCCCCGGCCCCGGACCCGGCCATACTACAACTCGGCCCCGGGCTGCCCTGCGGGCGGGCACACTCCAGCTGCCCCCTTCGCGGGCGGGCCCGCTGGGCGGCCATGGGCGGCCGGCTGCTCCTCCCGCTAGGCAGGCGGTGGCGCGGCAGCGGCGTCTACA
The DNA here is from genome assembly GCA_015847255.1 of Hyparrhenia diplandra. NCBI lineage: Eukaryota > Viridiplantae > Streptophyta > Magnoliopsida > Poales > Poaceae > Hyparrhenia > Hyparrhenia diplandra. The sequence continues at coordinate 49,186 of JADLZK010009549.1, read as the reverse complement.
CTCGCCATGACCGACCTCTAGCGGCATCGGCCACCGAGGCGGTGGCTCCGGTGGTTCTTGCACCTCAAGCAGCTCCACCCGCACCGCCCCTGCGGCTCCGCGGCGGCTCGGCCACAAGCGGCTCGGTGACCCGGCCTGTGACACGCTCACGGATCCAGCTCCCTCCCACCGTCCGGCGCCGGCTTCTCCGCCTCCGTCGCCTCGCCCATCCCGGCGAACTATCGCAGTGCCCTCGCCGATCCCAGTTGGCGCGCTGCGATGGCAGAGGAGTACAAGGCACTGATCGACAACGGCACTTGGCGCCTTGTACCTCGACCGCCCGGTGCGAACATTGTCACTGGCAAGTGGCTGTTCAAACATAAGCTCCACTCCGACGGCTCCCTCGCTCGACACAAGGCGCGTTGGGTTGTCCGCGGCTTCTCCCAGGAGGCCGGCGTCGACTACGACGAGACATTCAGCCCGGTCGTCAAGCCGGCCACGATCCGCACCGTCCTCAGCAATGCTGCGTCCCGAGACTGGCCCATACGCCAGCTCGACGTGAAGAATGCCTTCCTTCCGCGGCAACCTCGAGGGAGACGGTCTCATCGCGAGCAGCCGAAGCCGTTGACCCGCTGCACCTAACTCTCATCTGTTTGCTGCGAAGTCCTTGTATGGACTTAAGCGGGCGCGCCGCGGCGAACCAAGCTTCTCAACTTCATCTGCAGCATCGGCTTCACCACATCCAAATCGGATGCCTCCCTGTTCGTCTACAAGGCTGGAGATGACATGGCCTACCTCCTCCTCTACGTCGACGACATCATCGTCACCGCGTCGTCACCGGCTCTTCTCCAGCACGTCACCTCCTGCCTCTCCTCGGAGTTCGCCATGACGGACCTCGGTGACCTCCACCACTTCCTCGGCATCTCGGTGACGCGGGACAGCAGTGGACTGTTCCTCTCCCAGCGGCAGTACGCCGTTGATCTCCTCCAGCGCGCTGGCATGTCTGAGTGCCACTCGACAGCCACTCCGGTGGATGCTCGGACCAAGCTGTCCGCTTCCGAGGGTGCTCCAGTAGCCAACCCCTCGGAGTACAGGAGCCTCGCTGGTGCTCTCCAGTACCTCACTCTGACCAGGCCGGACCTGGCATATGCTGTCCAACAGGTCTGCCTCTTCATGCACGACCCTCGCGAGCCGCATCTTGCGCTGATCAAGCGCATCCTACGCTACGTCAAGGGCTCTCTGTCAGCAGGCCTGCACCTGAGCTCCGGCGCTGTCGATCAGCTCACAGCCTACTCCGATGCCGACTGGGCTGGCTGCCCCGACACGCGCCGCTCCACCTCCGGTTTCTGTGTCTACCTCGGCGACAACCTGGTGTCTTGGTCTTACAAGCGTCAGACGACCGTGTCTCGTTCAGTGCCCATGTTACGATTGGCCCATGTTGTTGCTGAGTGCTGCTGGTTGCGCCAGCTACTACAGGAGCTCCACATCTTCATCCCGCTTGCGACGGTTGTCTACTGTGACAATGTGAGTGTTGTGTACATGGCTGCCAACCCCGTTCACCACCGGCGCACAAAGCACATCGAGATCGACATCCACTTCGTCCGTGAGAAGGTCGCTCTGGGACAGTTCCGTGTTCTTCATGTCCCATCTTCGTACCAGTTCGCCGATATCATGACCAAGGGTCTGCCCGTCCAGCTCTTTACGATTTTTCGGACCAGTCTGTGCGTCCGTGATGCTTCCGCTACGACTGCGGGCGGGTATTAGGATATGTATATATCAGGATCAATTAGAGACTGATTAGAGACTGCCATGTATAGCCTAGGATTGTTTCTATTCATAGCCTAGGATTGTTTCCTTGTACAGGGAATAGCTTCCCATGTATGTAACTTCCATGCATGCCTATTGGCTATATATATGAAAGGCTCCCCACCCACAATGGGTGTGCGGTGATTCCCCCAGTCTATTTCATTCTACAATCCGATTCCCTTAGAATGTGACTATCAATTTATTTACTATTTATTTCTGATCTGGTGTCGATGTCCATGCAGGTGCTCGTCGGACAAATTCTACATCACTTGCTCTACATCACTTGCTACATAGATCGATGTCTGGCCTAATAAACTTGTTAATCGGGCAAATATCCTTGTACGTACTGTTATATATATATTTTTTTTTTTTCACTGCAGTATTCTGAAATAGCCTCAATTTACGCACCTGAATAAATAGCAAATTGTGTTTCTTGTAAATCACATACTAGGTGGCATAGAAAATAAACGGCACAGCTTTAAGCTTTTCGTTTGCACATAGTGTACATTGCATCATTGTCACGCCGGTAATGCTGTCTTGAAAACTCTTGACGATACTGAGTGGAATGGGATAGACTTCATGAGAGCTTCATTTTATATGGCTCATGCTCTGTGTTACAGGAAGCACAAGAGATTCAATGACGCAGAGAAGATTATCAAGAGAGTACCGGTTTGTGTTATCTCTTTTGATAGTTTTAAATTGCACCTACAATGTCATCGTTGCGTTAGCACGGGCAATTTTAGCAATTTTTGCAACTCTACAATTTAGCACTTGATATTCTGTCTCGGAGGTCTTGCTTCCTTCCATTGTTTCATTCATATGGGAAACGTAGTACTATTTCGCTTTGATCTTGCGAGTAATTAGTTCATTTTTCATGTCATGTGTGCAAATTAGTTCTGCAGAGGATGTGGTGCAAAATTACTGGATATTTGAGAGACCCATCCAGGACATGCAGATTTGGGACACGGTTTGTCCTGCTCCTCTCTTTTGTTCTTTTTTTATCCCCTTTTCGTGGTGTTGTTTACCCTCTCTGCACATTTTGCAGTTAAATATTAGCCATTTGGATCCTTAATTACTTCATGCATCACATAGCTCCTTTTTTTGAATTTGATACAATATCTGTGCATGAGGATTCATATATAATTCTGAGGTTACGTTTCTTTGGGTGGACCTAAAATAATTTAAGATTTCAATTATAGTAGAGATGCATCATGGTCTGACAAATTCTACAAGTATTATCACTAACCTTTGCAAACTTTCCACTTGTCAGATTTCAAAAAGAAATGACATTGTGTCCAATTGTATATTGCTTAGTAAGAGTCCTAAAGATTTGCAGCATTATAGTTTTGTCTTGAAGTTCTGCTGCATTATTGTTTAGTGACCGTATTGCATGCAAATCTGTATTTCTGAATGAGATAGCAGGTTTAGAACACTTGTTTGTCCACAATCCAACAACAGAAAGGTTCTTTTTTTCTGAACTGCTTCAATGTTTGCCATCTAATATTGTAGCTTCATAATGCAACTGTACGGCATTTCCTTTGAAAGTAGCTGTGAATTATTTAGATTAAGATTGGAGATGAGATGAAATTGGCCCGCCCTGATTTGTTGTTGTTCTTTTATATAGAAGTCCCAATAAGTCTTAGCTTCTCAGTTCGGGCTATAAGCTAAGACTATAAAAATGTGCATTTGTATGCCTGTGATGTGATTCCCTGTTATTTTACTCTAAGTGTCAGTAAATATGTCCTAATTTATTCCCTGTTATTTTACTCTCAATTGCAGCCTAAGGTGCTGTGTGAATGCTCCTATGATTACTTAGTCAAACTACTCGAAAGGCTCGAAACGATGCTATTGGTAGCCAAAGAAGGAGCTGAACCTGTCACAAGTAAAAAGAATCAGACCACCATGCTACGCTATTCATTTGTTGTGTTAAGTCTTGTTATGTTATTGACCATTTAATGATGAGAGCATATACTTGATATATCTTGAATTTAATGATGACCTCAGCACTCTGATTACTTGATCGTTTTATTTTATCACAAGAAGCATTCGTTTTTATTACTGCAATTTTTGGTAGAGAATTAATCCTTGTACGGGAAGTATCATTTTTGGCAGAGATCGACGGATGCATCGTTTCTTGCGACAAAAACTATGGAAGAAATCTTGTCATTTGGAGGTTTTGAAGCCGTAAGCGTTAGCACGGGCACTGTACTAGTATTACTAGTACTATATATATTTAAATCTTCATCTATACCTACTAATAAGGTGAAGAAATTTCCGTCGTCTCCCCTCCCTTTGGTCCAGCCCTGCCCGCTTTGTATCTATCCTGTATTCATCCGTCTTCTGTCCATTTTCAAAAACGAAATGTGCTACAGTGCTTTTTCGTACCCATTTTCATGGATCTAAACGCACCCAAAAGCAGAGTTCCGTTCTCTTCGTGATAGATACAAACACCATCTCCCTAAAATCTCCACGGGTATTGCGGCTAGAACATAACGAACGCCGTGCTCGTGGTCTTCCGCTATGTCTCGATCCCGTCTCTGTATAACACACAACCGTTGCTCGATTCGGCACCCCTAGCGACGCACGGCCGACCGATCGGGGAGAAGCGGCTGCCGCCTCTGGTTGGAGAGAAGCAAGATGACATTAGGGTCATATAGCTAGATACGGCGACATGAGGCCCGGCCGGTGGATGGGCTACGCGAGGACAAGCAGCTGAGCGCCCTGGGGGACGCCGCGCGGCCGGCTGACACAGGAGAGGCGCTGCGTTTGTGTGGCGCATGGGAGATGGGCAGCACAGAAGGCGATGTCGCGATCTCGCTAGAAGCTGGGTATCCTAATCGAATCGGAAGCTAAGACCCCAACTCGGATCAAGAAACCTGGTATGTTTGATACAAACAGCTGAGTTGTTGTCGTTGTTGATGGGTCAGCGGGTACAAGGCACACATGCTTGCGTATAGGATTTTGGATATAGCACTGATTTTTCTAATTGCGTATAGGAATTGATTTGATTTTGAGGTTTCATAATGCACATATGCCTAATAGCCTTAAGTAAATCACTACTCATGCTTATCCAGTTTTATTGATGTGCCAAATTAATTTTGTTATGTCCTGCATTTTGCTTTTTTTTTTACTATTCCATTGCAAATGTTGAGATCCAAGATCTCTTATCAGTATTTTATGCCCTTGTATGCAGTTGAGTGTTAGCCTTGCAAACATAAACAAAATTATTTCATTTGACGATAATGTTAGTTGTATTTCTTTTGCCTGGATTATTTGGTACCTTGCCTATATATTTCATATTGTAACAATTATATACTGATTCAAACAGATCCTCGGTGTTTCCCCGTGGCAACGCACGGGCACATTTGCTAGTAAAGATTAAGCCACGTTGATATCAGGGTATTCCTTGGAATATATACCTACCTTTTGTACAAAAAAACCAAGGAAATATCTATATACATGTTATAATGAGCTGAAATATCCATTATTATTGCATTATTATACATGTAAGTCACAGCGAGCTGCAGCGTGGGACCCAATTGAAGTATCAGAACGGATCGTCCTAATTTCGGGTTGATTAATTGGCATGAGATTGCATGTTGACCACATGGTTTCCTTCGCCTCGTGGATATTATGGATTGATATACAACAAGTACTCGTGAAGTACCATATTAGCCTCGTGAGTACGTATATTATATACATATTATATATATTATATACAGTATGAAGTATGAAGCAAGGGATACTCGTGAAGACTAATTAATACAAACTAATCAGCGCCCAGTTGACAACGGATCGTGGACGGATATTTTGCATATCTTTTCATGTTGCTGCTGTCTGGTCAATACTCTGGTTTGATCACACGTGTAGTACATCCTAGCAAGCAAGAATACACACATTGAGACCGGTGGGGACCAGGGCGGACCCATAGGGTGGTCCACCGACCACCCTGTGGCCCACCTGTCATACATGGAGGTATAAATCAAAAAATGCAAAAAAAAAAAAAAAAAAAACAGAAAGAAACCGATCACAGCGTCGCGTCGCGGACTCGCGAGGTGAACACCGGAAGGCGGTTGTTGTTTCCCTAAACCTATCAATTACATTCAATCTTTTTTTCCAGTCTTTAGGGCAACAACCTTATAAAGAAGGCAACAACCTCTAAACGAGTGTTACACCTCGCGAGTCCGCGACGCGACGCTGTGATCGGGCTGTGAACACCGGAAGGTGGTTGTTGCCCTAAACACTCACCAATTACATTCAATCTTTTTTTTCAAAAAAATCATCAAAGAAGGTGGTTGTTGTTGCCCTAAACCTTATATTCATGATTTTCCGTATCGAGATATTGAGGCCCGATTCAGTATGTCTCTCATAATGCTATTTTTCGAGGCATTTGTATTTCATTTGAACAATTTATATTAAGATCTGACTTCGTTTTACCGAATTATAATATGGTTTTATCGAATTTGTATAATAAAATTTTTAGGGAGACCACCATATGCTCGAAAGTTAGGTCCGCCCCAGCTGGGGACAGACGAAGAGTGGTTTGTTGAGTTGAGCAGCAGTGTGCAACAAACCAAAAGAGGTGGTATACGTTCCCTGATCATGCTCACTGTCCCGAAATATGCAAAGAGAGGAATCACCGCATTTTCAAGAAGAGCAGCAGATTAGTGGAGCAAGTTTTCAATGCAATCCAAGATGAAGTAAGAGTATGGGTGTCCGCGGGGAATAAAGGCATGGACATGGTGATTCCGGCGATGCCACACAATTAGCAGCTACTGGCATATATACTGTGATGATCGGGCCAATGGAGAAAATGGTTTGCTGATGTTTAGATGTTTTCATATATTGTGTAAATTGATCTACTGAAGTGTAGGGGTGGCGGATTTCTCAATTAGTTTGGAAACCACGCGAATTGGGTGCACCTTGCGCCTTGTAAAACGGTAATTGCTTACTCCTCTCTTATGCATGAAAGCCGGTTAACGGATCTTTGGAAAAAAATACAGGAGACACTCATATATCCACATATATACTCGTGTCTTGTACACGGAAAAGCGTACTTTATTCGACAACAACACATGATTGAGCAGAGCAAGCCGGCACTCCTTCACACTCCTTCACGAACACGATGAAATGTTGTCAAGATCCTGGAGGAATCTGACAAAGTCAGAGTGAGACGAGCCACCTTCCTGCATCGCCATGGCTGCCGTATCTTTGGCCGCCGCCGACCTCTCCCGGAGCGCCCGCCCGCCCTCGGATTCCATCACCCACTTCACCTTCGTCTCCACCTCATCTGCCGTCACCACCTCACCGTCGTATCCGGTCATTTCCAGCCCGAGCTTCATCTCCTGCACGATGAACACCTTGTTCATCTTTTGCTCAGCATACATGGGCCAGCACAAGAGCGGCAGCCCCGCCTTGATGCCCTCCAGCGTGGAGTTCCATCCGCAGTGCGTCACGAAAGCGCCGGTCGCCCTATGGCGCAGCACGTCCACCTGCGGCGCCCAGCACTTGACCACGAGGCCCCCTGCCCGTGGTCCGCTGCATGAACCCGTCTGGAAGGAGCGCGCCGAGGTCTGGCTGCGTCACCTCGCCCTCGCCCACGCCCAGCTTGTCGTCGACGGTGCGCGGGGCGCGCACTACCCAGAGAAACCTCTGTTCCGACCTCTCCATTATTATTGCATTATACATGCATGTGAGATAGATGAGTATCAGAACGGATCGTCCTAATTTCGGGTTGATTAATTGGCATGAGATTGCATGTTGACCACATGGTTTCCCTTGCCTCGTGGATATTATGGATTGATAAACAACAAGTACTCGTGAAGATACATATTAGCCTCGTGAGTACGTCTTATATACAGTATGAAGCAAGGGATACTTGTGAAGACTAATTAATAACTCCATTAATTAATTAGCGCCCAGTTGACAATGAATCGTGGACGGATATTTTGCATATCTTTTCATGTTGCTGCTGGTTTGATCACACGTGTAGTACATCCTAGCAAGCACGAATACAGAATACCAAGATCCATGGGTTGCGGCAGACACATTGAGACTAGTGGGGGACAGACGAAGAGTGGTTTCTTGAGTTGAGCAGCAGTGTGCAACAAACCAAAAGAGGTGGTATACATTCCATGATCATGCTCACTGTCCCGGAAATATGGAAGGAGAGGGATCACCGTATTTTCAAGACGAGCAGCAGATTAGTGGAGCAAGTTTTCAATGCAATCCAAGATGAAGTAAGAGTATGAGTGTCCGCGGGGAATAAAGGCTTGGACATGGTGATTCCGGCGATGCCACAACCCTGTTCCGCTAGGTGCTCGCCTAGAAGGGATTCCGAGCGAGTAGGCGCTAGGCGAAGGCCGCCCGTGGTGCCTAGGGGGTCAGACCTCCTCGGCGGGCGCAGCTGCCGGCAGCGCCGACGGGGTGGAGGAGCGTCCCCGCGGAGGTCTCCGGTGGGAGGAGGAGCGGCGGGAGTAGATGTGGGAGCAAGCAGGGCGGCGGCGGCGCGCATCGTGACTGGACATGCGGTAGCGGGACAGAGGCAGAGGCGGCGGCGGCGGCGCCGCATCGTGGATCGGAAATGCGTAGCGTGACAGAGGCAGATGCGGGAGCAGGCAGAGGCGGCGCAGCGGCGCCGCATCATGACTGGAAATGCAGGAGCGGGACAGAGATACGCGAGAGGATGAGGAATTGAGGATGCGGGAGCGGGACAAAGGCAGAGTAGGGTTATGTGCACGTTATGTGCACACTCGGGCCTTCCAATGGGCCTCTGAATGGGACTTTTTCCCTTTCTTCCTTCTCATGACCCCTCATCTCTTCTCTTTTTTCTTTTCTTTTAAGTAATGATTACTCATCGTCTAGAAAAACGCCTAGCGGCGCCTAGGCGCGATTACTCCCAACTAGACTCTAGCCAGTGGGTCGTCGCCTAGAATCCGCCTAGCGCCTAGTGGAATAGGGTGCCACAATTAGCAGCTACTGATGATCGGGCCAATGGAGTAGATGGTTTGCTGATGTTTAGATGTTTTCATATATTGTGTAAATTGATCTACTGAAGTGTAGGGGTGGCGGATTTCTCAATTAGTTTGGAAACCACGCGAATTGGGTGCTCCTTGCGCCTTGTAAAACTGTAATTGCTTACTCCTCTCTTATCCATCAAAGCCGGTTAACGGATTTTTTGAAAAAAATACCAAGAGAGTAAGAGACACTTTTTTTTTTTTTTTTTTTTAAGGAGCCTTTTCTCCTCATTCCCATGCATTTTGCACGGAAATACCGCGGTCACCAGGTTTTGAACCTGGGGTGGCCGGCAGGTCCTTTGGCTCCTTGCTCTAGCCACCAGCAGCTGCCGCTATATACTCCGTGTCTTGTACACCGAAAAGCGTACTTTATATTCGACAACAACACATGATTGATCGAGCAGAGCAAGCCGGCACTCCTTCACACTCCTTCACGAACACGATGAAATGTTGCCAAGATCCTGGAGGAATCTGACAAAGTCAGAGTGAGACGAGCCACCTTGCTGCATCGCCATGGCTGCCGTATCTTTGGCCGCCGCCGACCTCTCCCGGAGCGCCCGCCCGCCCTCGGATTCCATCACCCACTTCAGCTTCGTCTCCACCTCATCTGCCGCCACCACCTCACCGTCGTATCCCGTCATTTCCAGGCCGAGCTTCATCTCCTGCACGATGAACACCTTGTTCATCTTTTGCTCAGCATACATGGGCCAGCACAAGAGCGGCAGCCCCGCTTTGATGCCCTCCAGCGTGGAGTTCCATCCGCAGTGCGTCACGAAAGCGCCGGTCGCCCTATGGCGCAGCACGTCCACCTGCGGCGCCCAGCACTTGACGACGAGGCCCCTGCCCGTGGTCCGCTCCATGAACCCGTCTGGAAGGAGCGCGCCGAGGTCTGGCTGCGTCACCTCGCCCTCGCCCAGCTTGTCGTCGACGGTGCGCGGGGCGCGCACTACCCAGAGAAACCTCTGTTCCGACCTCTCCAGGCCGACGGCGATCTCCTTCAGCTGCCTCTCAGAGAACCTGCCCTGGCTCCCGAAGCAGAGGAACACGACGCTGCGGTCGGGCTGCGAGTCCAGCCAGCGGAGGCACTCGTGCTGCTCATCCCCACCGCCGCCGGACACTAGTGGCCCGATGCAGTAGACCGGCGGCATGGCATGGCCGGGCACGCAGAGCCCATCCTGCAGGGCGCGCACCGCCCGCATCTCCAGCTCCACGAAGGTGTTGACGAGGATCCCGTCGGACGCCGCCATCCGCTGGAGCCTTTGCAAGATGGCATTGAATGCTTCAGGGTCGTCCACAAATTCACTCGGAAGATCCGACGCCTTGATCGGAGGAGCGCCCGACAAGGAAAGGGTGGTGTCGACGCCGCCGCCGCGAGCCTTCAAGGAAGCTGCTGCGTTGGTGTCTTGGTTGAAGGCGAGGCTGAGGAGGACGGCGAGGTCACCGGCGCACGAGGTGTAGGAGTAGTAGACGGGCAGCCTGAGTTCGGCCGCGACGTCGAGCGCGTCGGGACAGAACATGTCGATGACGAGCGCGTCGACGGCGGGCAGCGACAGGAGGAAGTCGCGGAGCGGAGCGTTCATGGCCTTGAGGCAGTCCACCATCTGGAGGATGACGTTCTTCCTGGTTGGAGCGTCGTCGGAGCTAGAGCTGGAACCGGAGCCAGTAGCGGGCAGCGACGACGCCGGTAGGACGTGGAAGGACATGGACGGGTTGGAGGCCACGGCGTGGGCGACCACGGCGGGGAAGTCGAAGGCCTTGAGGGCGAGGGGCGGCTTCACGAGCACCACAGTGACGGCGACGCCGTGCCGGACGAAGACCCTGCCCAGCTCGATCATCGGCATCAGGTGGCCGGCGCCGCCGAGGCCAGGGTACAGAACCACGGTTTTCTTCATGGCTATTTCCTAGCTGCGGGCCTCTGCGGTAAAGCTCAGCTCGAGTTGGCTCTGGCCTTCTTGGAGAGTTGTAGGGTAGAGTGGACGCTTCGGACGCCAATATATATAGATATAGGGGTGTGCTCTACTAATCATGTAGACATGTACTGGTGCATGTGGGTAAGCCTGGAAATCATCGGGAGCTGTCCGACCACCTCACCAGGCTCCGTTCGACCCTCACCAAGAGCGCCGTCTTTTTTTTTTTTTCCCTCTAATTAATTTATATTTCAGTGTTGGGTCATGTTGATGGAATGGGCCATGACGTGGGCAGCTGGGCACACACGAAAAAAAAAAATCTTAGGCCATGCGGTGGCAGGTGGGCTCACACTAGCACCAAAACTAAAACACCTGTAAAAGGCTATCCCACTGGGGTTTATTTTGAAGTTCTCAGCCTTCTGATTTGGTTTCCGTCAGTGGTAACTGAATCATAGCATTTTAGTGCTCACCTTGCCCGCTCGGAGTTGGCTAACCATGCATGTGAATATGTGATGTTCAATTAGTTGGCTACTTTTAACGTGCTCCGCGGATCGTGACTTCTGCCCTCCCCACTAGCCATCACACATGCATCATCAATTGGCCACTCACTTTGCTTATTCACCTCCCCACACAAATCACCACTAATAATTTGAACGATCACACTACCTTAGTTAATCAACTACTTCATCGATCCCTCTCCATTCTCTATCAGTGCACTATTCAGTTAGACTTCATTTGTTGGCTTTCCATATAAAAAGGGCCAACAATAGCTCATGCAAAGCATTAGCGCAGCCAAGCTACTTGCATCCCGGCCAATCCTCTTTCGATCAACCCTTTTATTTTGATTTGTTTCTTTCTTGATTTCTGTTGGAGGATGTGTCCAGTAAGTAATGGATATTCACCTCAGCTAACTCTCTTTATGGGACTATTTTTGTGGGCAGCATCCAGAAGCCGTCTCCTCAGATTTACATCGACCAGGCTTGCCGCCGCTGTCTGCCACCGCGTGCAAAATGCCGACGTGAGAACTGAGAAGCCTGCCATGCATGCAACCTCGCCACAACCTCCAAATTGCTACTCGCCATCCACGCGGTTGTCTTAGGCCACACACGAGCTATTTGTTGTTTCACAAACAAGTGTGTTAGTCAATCGGAAGATGGCCGAGTAGATGCCACAGACTGGCAGGCATGCGTCCAGGAAAAACATTCCTATGTTTAATGAGCCTGTCAGAACCCGGCTAGATTGGGCGGAACCGACACGTGTTCGTCGACCGTTGAAGCTTCGGGGTGACGTGCGGGGCTCACTACAGAAACAGGATCTTCGCCCAGACGGGACTGCGTTTTCAACGACCACTTGAAAAGTTGGCGGTCGGCGAAGATTTTCTAAATCTTCGCCGACAGCCGCGTTTGGCAAAGAGGGACGGTCGGCGAAGAGGTCTTCGCCGACCGCCTGTTCTCGGCAAAGAGCAACGCTTGGCAAAGCACCCTCTTTGCCGACCGCAAACGATCGGCGAAGAAAACCCGTCGGCATTTTTGACACCAACGTAACGGTTAACTGTCGTCGCACATTTCGCCGACCGCCCACCGTCCGGTCGTCGGCAAAGTTCAACATCTTCGCCGACCGCCCACCGTCCGGCGTGGTCGGCGAGAATTTTAAATTATAAAAAAGCAATGCCGGCGTCGCCACGTGTCGTGGGAAAAATACGGCGTCGGGACTTCGACGAAACAGCACCCTACGGATGGCGGTCGGCAAAGATGGTCTTTGCCGAGCACCGCCAATCGGTGCTCGGCAAAGATTGCCTTGTCAGCACCTTTTCCGACCCTCGGCGAAGTTTAAATTTTTTTTGAATTTTCCATCACAACTTTTTCTGTGCCTTAGCTACAGTACATGGAGTTCATTGTTCAAGTTTGAAATTTTTTAAAACTTTTTTACTATATTTTATGAGTTTTCATGTTATAATTGAATTTCTTTCGAAAACTAAAATTTGAACTGCAAGTGATTCGAATAATGGATCTAAATGATTCAAAAATGATAAACATGCTTGTGAGTCTATATTGAGTCCTCATCCATGGTGAGACACCGAAATTCAAATATCTTGTGCGTGAAACACGTCGACTCACTTGCCGGTCGATTGTTTTAAAATTCTATAAAATTCAAACGGAGTTGAAAAATCATGAAACTTGATGAGTTGTCCTTATATCGCATGTGTACGGTATGAAAAAAGTTTGAGTCAATTTCGTGGACGGTTGCATCTCGGATGGCGATTTACCAAGACATCTCCGGCATGTGATAACAGAAACTCAAGTTGAGATGTCCAGGTTTTGGCCCCGGTATGCAAACTTGCATGAAACCTTTTCAAATTTTTTTCCATAGTTTAAACATGCAATATAACGATGACTCGTCAAATTTCATGAATTTCCAACTTCGTTTTGTTTTTTTAGAATTTTAAAATGATTCACGCCAAGACGGAATCGAAATGTCTCAAGCGCACAAGATCTTTGGATTTTCTCACGTGTCCATAGATGAGGGCTCAAAATATACTAACAAACAAGAATATCATTTTTCCAATCACATAATTCCATTTTTCTAAGGACCTGCAGTTCAAATTTTAGTTGTGAAAAAATATTCAAGTAAAAGAAGGAAAGCATTAAAAATAGTAAAATGTACGGAAAATGTCCCATTTTTTGTCACATAGATGTAAACACTCTATCTAAGCTACAGAAAAAATTTGAAGTGAAAAATCCAAAAAAAAAATTTGCCGAGAGCGCAAAGTTGCCCTCGTGAAAGTCTTCTTCGCCGACCGCCAGAGCACTTTGGGCGGTCGGCAAAGCCTTGTCCCGCGCCCCCCCGCGCCGTCAGTTTTTAAAATTTCAACTTTGCCGATCACGGGGTGGTCGGCAAAGCTGCGTTCCAATGGCGCCCCCCTTGTTGCTTTTTTTTTTTAAAAAAAATTCAACTTTGCCGTCCCTGCCGGATCAAGGGGGTTGTCGGCAAAGAGAATTTTTTTTAAAAAAATCAACTTTGCCGACCGCCGGATCGGGGGCGGTCGGCAAAGACCCTCCCCAACTCTATCTACTCAGCTCCCCCACCCCACACTCACACACAGTCACCCACACACACACACGACAAAACGCACGCACGCACGCACGCAACACCGCCGCCGCTGCCGCCGGCCGCACCGCGGGCTGCCGCCAGCCGCCGGGCGCCAGCCCGCCCGGCCGCGCCCGTCCCGCCCGCCCCCGCCCGCCCGTCCCCGCCCCGGCCCCTCGCCTCGCCCGCCCGACGCCGCCCGCCGTCGGCCGCCGGGCCGGGCGCCCCCCCGCCGCCCGGCCGCCCGACCCCGACCCAGCGGGCGGCGTCCCCCTGCCGCCCCGCGACGCCGACCCAGCGCCCGGCCCCCGTCCCGACCCCCCGACCCCGACCCGGCGCCCGCCCCGTCCCCCGCGGCCCCCGACGGCTGTCCGGCGGTCGCCCACCGAGGCCGGCCGGCCGCGCCCGCCCCTCGCGGCCCCGTGAGAGGAGAAGTGGAAGGGGAGGGAAGAGGAGAGGAGAAGGGGGCCGGCCCTCTCACCGCTAGGGAAGAGGGGGGAGGAGGGAGGAGGAGGAGGAGGAGGAGGAGGGAAGAGGAGGAAGAGGAGGAGGAGGAGGGAGGAGAAGGTCGACGCCGCCCCCTCGTGCCGCCTGCTCGTGTCCGTGCTCGTGGTCCGTCGTCGTCTCGCCCGCTCGTCCACCGCCCTACCTAGGTGAGCAATCGTGCCGCCGCGACCGTCGTTGTATATGAATGTGTGCCGACAATGAAGAATTGAGTTCGATGTGTATGCATATGTGTTGGTCGGCCATCGTGCCGTTGTTTTCTTGCAGGTATTGAAAACCTCAGCGTGCAGGTATAATAATGGGAATGAGTACCATGGCGTAGTCGAAGAAATATAACGAGCTTTCATTTTATGGCGCCCGCGCGACCGAAAACCCGTGATATTCAAATGTCACTGGTTCGACCCTGAATGTACTAAACGTACGCCGGCAATTGGGCTAGTCGAAGTTCGACCAGATTCCGTGTATCCACGATCCGATATATACATTGTGGCTCAACAGGCCGTGCAGGTTTATTACATGCCATATGCCTGCCAAGACAAAGATTATCTTAAGGGTTTGGAGGTTGTGCAGAAGGTAGCGCCGCATGGTAAACTACCCGTCCCAAATGATGAAGATTATAACTTGATCAACCCAATCACATATGAGGGAGAGTTCTATCAAGAAGAGGGTCCGCCAGGGGAGTTTTGTGATAGACCTATTTGGAGATATAGGAATGGAAGTACACGATGAAATGTCCGATGATGACGGCGGCGGCGTTGAGGTGTTCGACTTGAAGGACATAGAAATGCTAGAAAGATTGAGCACGGTCAATGAAGGCAACAATCCTACTTCAGATTCTCTTAGTGATTTCGACAATGTTGACAAATGATGACGAAATGAGAAATGCTCCAGCGGGACGATGATCCCGATTACTTCTAATACATGTAATACTATGTTATTTTGTTTTCACTGTAATTATATCTTATTTATATTTTGATTACAAATGCATGTAAATCTAATTATGCCTTGTTTATGTTTTGATTACAGGTGATCGAACAAAGATGGCGGGAGGTCGCGGAGGTCGTGGTGGTCGCGGAGGTCGATGACCCCGAGAGGTCGTCCGTGCCTTGACCGGGATTTACAACCGCATCGAAGACAAGGCCGACGGAGCATGCGGAGGGTTCACGGGGAGGTGGCCTCCTCGTCGTGGAGGCCTCCGGCTCCCACGCCCAGGCCCGAGGTGGAGGAGGAGGACGAGCCCGAGGTGGAGGAGGAGGGCGGCGGCGACGGGAGGCGATGGCGGCGGCGCCGAGTCGGGTGGCCAGCCGGGACCCACCGGGCGGGGATGCCGACGCCGGCGTCACCGACGGCGAGGGAGGGACGCGTGCGGTGGCTCCAAATCCCCTCCGGTGGGGGGTTCGGACTCGGCGGCAAAGAAGGGCTGCGAAGGTCTACTTGCGAGGCCCCTCACGACTCCCCCGAGGCTCCGCTCCATCGGGAACCGCCAGTGATTCGCCCCCCAAGGGACAAGGTAAGTAGATTTAGATGCGTACTTCATTGTCTTCATTATGCCTACTTCATGTCTTCATTATGCCTACTTGAGTGAAACTAATATCGTGTCTTCATTATGCAGGGACCTGGATCGTTGTGTCGGGCGGTCAATCACGCAAGCCCGCCGGCATCATCGGGTTCTTTGTGCGGCGGCACTACCCCGTCGCCGTCACGTACCACGGGCATACGGGGGCCGGTCGCTGGCTGGCCTACTACCAAGGAGAAGACTCGGACTACACCCACAAGGCAGCCGCGGGTGCTCACGCGGAGTTTTGGGTAACTCGCCCTCACGCACAAAGCCTTTTCTCAATACATCGCATTCTTGAAACCATGAATTTGATATCGTATTTGTATGCAGAAACTTCTTCAAATGCGAGGAAGGACAAGAGGTGCTAGCCGCAAGGGTGCTTGAGAACGCCGCAAAAAACGTCCACCGATATGCTTTCGGATGCGAAGTACCCGCACCATCATAAACTACCATGCAACGGTCTTTGGGTCGAAAAGTATCAAAGGAGAATGCAAGGACTATGATGTTGACCCGCGAACAGTTCTTGGAGGTACATGAACAACACTAAGCGGTGCTTGTTTTGAGATTTAATATAGTTAATGTGATCTTCTAATCTGACCTTTTTCATGACGTGTAGATGAAGCCCGACTTGGTTACGCGGCCATGGGGATTGCTGGGATCAAATCGTGGACAAGTGGTTCACGGAGGAGTGGCAAAGGTGCACGATGATGCACAGGACTGGCGTTTGGTGATGCCAGTCCATCACACCACCAAAGCGATCGGAGCCTTGCGGAGTACAAAGAATTATGGGTGAGTGCTTTTCTTTTGTTAAGCTCAATCTTATTTTATCGCCGTTCCAGCTCACTAATCCTCTTCCTTTGTTTTTTTCACGGTGAAAGACACATCCGGGCATGACCTGCGGCGAGTGGCGTGCCTTACGCATGGCGCACAAGAAGAGGGCCGCCTCGGCGTTTCCTATGACGTCAACGACCCGTGACGGCGTACAAAGAACTCCGGTGTGGGCCAACGGATCGTTGAGTACACGGCGGCGACTCGGCAAAAATATGGGGAGGACTACGATCCGGGCGCCCATGCCATTGATCACGGACATCGTCATGGCCACTTTTGGAGGCAAGAAGCACGGGAGGTTGGGGCGTCGCCGGCGGCATCATCAACAACTCCCGCTTGAGACTCTCCGACGTCCGAGCACGGAGGGCGGACACGGACCGCCGATACGCCCGAGCAAAAAGCGTGGCACGGGGGCGTTTCGGTGCCCTTGACGTGGAGGCCCAGCGGCTAGCGGAGAGGAAAGGAGGCGCCGTCGGGAGGTGGAGGCCCCGGGCGACAATGGCGGCCAAGTTCGAGGAACTTACTAGGTTCCTTGCCACGACAGTGGATTGAGTCCGCCACACGGGCTCCTAGGTCCGGTCGTTCCACAGCCGCAGACTCGGGCCGTTAAAGGTACTCCCCGTGAGTATGATAGCAAAGAGTTTCCATTTTCGTTTCAAATAATCATGTCTAACACCCGCAACATTGTCTTCTTTGCGCAAGGCTTCCACTCCGGGATCGGCGGGGTCGAATCACCCGGCTGCAGTACTCAGTGTTGAGCAAGGCTTCCCCGTCCCGAACCATCAAGTTCCACCTTTCCCACCCTTGCCACCAGTTGCATGAGCTTGTGAGACTCCCCGCGACTTGTCTGGATCATTTGTGAACTTGTTTCTCTTGTGAACTTGATGTTGGACTTGTGGACATGATGTTGGACTTGTGAGACTCGATGTAGACTTGTGCAACTTGTTTTATGTGATATATCGTTGTGTTTCATGTGGCGGATGTGTGCAATGCGATATATATATGTTACGTGATTGAATGGATGAGATATATATTATACATGTGTTTGTTTGTCAAGGGGAAAGCGAAAACAAAAAAAAAAAAAAAATAACATTTTTTCAGGGCCCGCCCGACCGCCCTGTGCAATTGCGGTCGGCGAAGGAGGCTTTGCCGACCGCCTGCGCAATTGCGGTCGGCAAAGCTGGGAAAAAAATGCCCGGCCGCTAACCACATTCCCAGCCAAAGCCGACCGTCGACGGTCGGGCGAAGGTAACTCCTTCGCCGAGCATCAAGATGGTAGGCGGTCGGCGAAGTTTTTGTTAAAAAAGATTTGCCGAAACACCTACATGGACGTTGGTCGGCGACGATTTTTAAAAAATAAAAATAAACCTTTCCGACAGCCCCTAGGCGCACGGTCGGCAAAAAAAAAAAAAAAAACGTCTTCGCCGACCCCCGCTGTCGGCAAAGATGGCGTGAACGACGCCGACCGGTGCTCGCTAACGGCTACTTTTCTTCCCGACCATCGTTTTTGGTGGTCGGCGAAGGCTCTAGCCGAGGTGTTATTTTTCGGTGGTCGGTGAATCTCTTATGCCGACCAAAAATTCCCCTCGACAGGGCTGACGAAGCAAAACGGTCGGCGAAGCCCATGCGGCCGTTTTTCGGCCAGCCGACCATTGCGGATCGCTCGGCGAAGCACCCGCTTCCTGTAGTGGCTGCGATCTCTCGTCGTCGGCGGCGAGCAAAGAAGACGAGCAGCGGCGAAGAGGGAGGAGCCGTGGGGGGGGGCGGCCGCACGGCGGCGCTGCGCCCTGGCGATGGCGGCGGCGGCCGGCAATGCGGCAGCGCGGCGGGCGGTGGAGGGGCAGGAGGAGAGATAGATGGATACTATTTTTTTATTGCTTGCTTATCCCCAAAGAGATTACATGCCTCTCGTTTATATAGCCCGGCTAGCGGGACTTGTAATCTAAGCAATCTCTCTATAAGGTTTCCTTATACGATTGGAATACCTTTTACAAGCATTATTTATTTATTTCTTAATAAGGGTCTTCCTTATAGATTGGACTATTCCCTTTACACACCAAAAATCCTAAGATAATCCTAACTTGAAGACGGAGTAAAAGTCGGACTCGGACGAGAGGGGGAGGAGACGGCGGCGGCAGGCCGCCGGCCCCCCCACCCGCTGCCGCCGCGCCCCCCCCGTGGGCTGGCGGCGGCGCGTTAGTCCCTTTAGCCTTGTCTCGGCTGGCCCAATGGAGGTCATGACATTTCCCCACCGCTCGACGAGGCGCGCGTCCACGTGCCGCCCAACCCACCGTGTGGTGGCGAAGGGCACGCCGATCGGGGAAGTGACAACTCCCGCCCGAAGTAGAAGACAAGAGGGCCGCACTTGTCGTTGTCGCCGCTGCGCATCTTTGGGCGCCCTTGTCGGCGCGAAGGAGAAGTCGAGGTGGAGGTCGCCAAATTAGATACTGAACTTGAAGTTCAGCGGGGCTGCATCGGGCGTTCCGCCCATGCACGGCGCATGATAGAGGCGTTGAGGGTGCCCGATAGCTCGAGCATCCGGCGTGTTGGGGGAGGAGACGTGTAGGCATAGGTCGCCGGCACCGCCACCTTGGCGTGAGCTGCCTGTAGTAGACATGTCGAATCGACGTAGGAGGCGAGGAGGTGAAGTCGAGTAGGCAACCGTAGAGGAGGTCGCCGGGTGTCTCGGACGGGCGGCCCCATCTGGCGCTCCTGCGTCCATGGTGCGCCAACGGTGACGTTGTCGATGCGAAGAAGACGCCGCCGTTGTTGTCAAAGAGGAGGACGGTGGCGCCCACCCCGATGTCGTGGTGTGCTCTGCAGATAGGAGGGACGCCATTGAATGCCCGATCTTCCCTTGGACGGTTGGGAAGGTGGAAGCCCACCGCCACGCCGTCACGGACGTTCTCCCCAACAGAAGTCCCGGAGAAGCTCACAAAGAGGGATGTAGTAACGTGGAAGTACCTCACGATGCGTGAGTGGAGGCTCCACTCTAGTGCGGTTGCCCGCAACTCGATGGTGTTGGCGATGATCCCGGAGCTTGTTGGTCGTCGTGGTCAAGTGCAACTCAGCAATCATGTCGCCGCCGTCAGGCCGCCGATGTCGCCCATCGCCAAGCAAAGGGCATTGCCGGGCCCGGCATGCGGTCAACCAGGCCGCGGCAATGTCACCGCCGATGTCGGTGCGGTCGACGTGGTGGCCGACATGATCAACGTCGGCGCCTGGCTCGACGTCGGCATGCTTGTCGTCATTGTAGCGGCGGGCAAGGTCGATGGCCTCCTCCATCGAACGAGGCTCGAACAACTCGAAAGTCGTCGGCGGCATGTCACGCAGGCCTTCGAAGAAGAGGTTGACACGGTGGCGCCGTCCCTCCGCATCCATGCGTAGTGCATAGTTCTCGAAAGCGGTGATGTAGTCGTCCGGCCTTGCCTCCCTAGGAAGGCGGCACATACCCCCCTAGTGTTGAGGAAGGCGGGGGGTCCGAAGTGATGTCGCAGGCGGCGTGTGAAGTCATCCCACTCGAGCGGGGACCTCCTCCCCGACAGATCGAGGAACCAGCATCGCAACAGTACACGTGAGGTGGAAGGCGAAGATACCGCACGTAGTAGTCCGGGGCGATGTCCGTTGAGCTCGAACAAGAGCTTCGCTGGAATCCGTGAGGTTGGGGTCGTCGCTGCCATCGTACTCCTGGACTTGCAGGCGTGTCACGTAGGGACGGAGACGTGATGCCGTGGGCGGCACCACAGGCCTGGGCGCCACGGGTGGCGCCCGAGGCGGCGCCGCGCCGGAAGACGAAGTCTCTGGCCGGGGAGTCTGCGCGATCACGGGTGTCGGAGGAGAGTAGAGTGCAGCCAATGCTTTGCGGTGGTACCGAAGATGACGCCGATGATGGCCGGTGCGTCACGTCTCGACGTCGGCCTCCTCTTCGGTGGAGGATGGCGGGATCGGAGCCGTCCGACGGGGCCGCAGCAGGGGGGAGGGCGGCGGCGTGGTGGCGCCCGAGGGCGGCCTGTCGGGCGGCGGCGGCGGCCGGGCTCTCTCCCGGTGTGGTAGGCCGGACGCCAGGAAGTCCTCGAGGTGATGGAGACATACTCCATGCGATGCGAGACGCGTCTCCATCTCGTCGAAACGCCGGGGATGATCTTGGCGCGATTGTCGTCGAGGAGCGCCTTCGCCGCTGTGAACTCCCTCATCTCGGAAGCCATGGGTGGTGGGGGTCGTCCCGGTCTCCGGATACCAGTGTCGAGAACCAGGCTAGATTGGGCCGGAACCGACACGTGTTCGTCGACCGTTGAAGCCGGGGTGGCGAGGGGGCTGCGATCTCGTCGCCGGGCGAGCGAAGAGCAAAGAGCAGCGGCGGGGAGGGAGGAGGAGCCATGGCGGGAAGGGGGTGGCACGCGCGGCGGCGGCGCGGGGCGGCGGCAGGGAAGCGGAAAGCGCGGGGCGGCGGCGGTGGAGGGGCAGGAGCGAGATAGATGGATAATATTTTTTATTGCTTGCTTATCCCCAAAGAGATTACATGCCTCGCTTATATAGCTCGGCTAGTGGGACTTGTAATCTAAGCAATCTCTCTATAAGGTTTCCTTATACGATTGGAATACCTTTTACAAGCAATATTTATTTATTTCCTAATAAGGGCCTTCCTTGTAGATTGAATATTCCCTTTACACACAAAAATCGTAAGATAATCCTAACTTGAAGACGGCGTAGTCGGGACACGAACGAGAGGAGGGGAGATGGCGGCGGCAGGGGCGCCGTCCCCCTTGCCGCACGCGCCCCTCGCCCCCTCGTGGTCGGCGGCGGCCGTGTCGCCCTTTTAGCCTTTCCCTGGCCGGCCCAATTCTGGGTCATGACAGAGCCCCATCATGTATTGCTTTCTTTCATTTAGTTTGTTTTTCACTTTTACGCCCCTTTTCCATGTGTATCGGTTAACTATGTACTGATGTACATGCTTACATAACACACGCGCACACACACAAATATACTTATATATAGTTATAATAATAACAAATCATCAACTATAATTCTTATTCTATGCAAAGCTTTTTTTATAACTTCGACGCCCCGCAAACGCGCTGGGTATTCCCCTAGTTAATAAAAGTTTTTAAGTGCATATATTTTATCACATATTTTTTTTTGACAATATATTTTGTCACATAGAAAAAAGTAACCCAATTGTAAGGCAACTTGCTAGTTAAATTGCAGGTACTGGATTTGATTGCTACATGTTGCAATTTTTCCCCATCTCTACCGTATATATATATGCAAAATATTTTAGTTTTACCATATGCACCATATACATGCAACAAAGTAATTTAATTAACAAATTGTTTTGTGGGCTTGACTTTTTGCAATCACATTTTTTAATTTTCTTTACGCTAAATATTATAGTGGGCATATTGTTTGGGGCTAACTAGCTCCTAGCCAAGTTAAAATCATACACCGTGACAGTAGTCATAAAAAAACCGCCACAAGTTAGCGGGTTGTGAGTATCCAATGGACTAATCTGTGGCGGAAATTAAAATTTCATCACAAATTACGTCTAACTATGTCTGTCAATGACAGTCTATAAATCTGTCACGGAGAATCCGTCACGGATTAGCAAAGTGTCCCTGCTCTGCTCTAGCGCCCCCATGCCAAGACTCCCCGGCGACCCCGCGGCGCCCCGCCACAGTTGGCTTGACCCGCACAAGGGCATTTCAGAGAAGACCGCATGCATGGACAAGAAAAGAAGCCGAGTGGAGCATTGAGTTTTCATGGTCTTCCAGCTTTAAAAGTATCACATGCATGCTTAGATTTCATAATTGACAACTAATCACAACTATTAAACTACCTCAGCCTTGTCACATTCTTCTCTGTTGTATCCGTCACACAACGAAAGTCCAAAGATAATTCAGAAAAATCTGAACAAGACAGTAAGACATGGATACAGGTCAACATAACTCAGCAATGCACCATCAACTCAGCAGTTATTAAGCAATAAGGCCGAAGATATGATTGTCAAGCATAAAAAATACTAGTTAACTGAAGCAAGTTCACGGCAGTTCACTTTTTTCAATGATAACAACACAATTAGACAAGGAATCAACAACGTTAGTACTAATAGCAAGAGATATCCAGGGTACATGAACTCTGTTTCAAAGGCATCACCTAGCCGTCCTGATGTACCTAGCTCACCTTCAGGCTTCAGGAACTCCTAGTCCCCTTTGAAACCATATACATGAAGTCAGACTCAGACTAGACAAATTTCTACTCAGTCTCCATTTCATCCAAGCTGAAACCTGTTCAATGTGAAAAATAGAATGTAGCAACCTTTGTGGCTCCCATTTCTACTCAGTCTTCATTTCATCCAAGCTGAAACCTGTTCAATGTGAAAAATAGGAATAATATCCCATGAGAATAGAGTAAGAAATTAGAAATTATCTAGCCATGGGCCCGGTTGAGGGTTGATGACATATTTTCGTTTGATTAAACTTCAGAACAATGCAGTTATGCCAAAAGGTTGAGTAAATTTCTACTAAAATGTAGTGTTATGCTGTTAACGCTCATTAATTATTAGATCATTTTCTACCAGCGTTCACCTGATCATTTCTACCACAAAACCCTAGCAGAAAAACAGATCCAAGTCATTCATTATGAAATACGATGGATTAATAATACAAAACCTAGCAGATAAAGTAGGCTCCGAAGCCAACATTGAAAAAAAAAAACCAACCAAAAATGAGTAGGATATGACAGTATTGGCAATTTATATCTCACAATTTTTTCTCAGATACTTCATATCTCAGACACACAGAAATGAAAAAAATGAACATTTGGTTGATCATACAGAACTACAGCCTTTTTGAACTGGTAACAACATAATTTCAAAAACGGTAGCCACAGCAAGGGAAAAACTAGAAGAAAAGGAAAATTCATGGCAGAGAGTTGAAATTAATCTATAAATTGGCATCTTAGGTCCGAAAGCATTCATGATTTTCTAACCAACTTACTAGGCTGCATACTTTGTTCCATACAAATGGACATTAAGTTAAATGTTAGGAATATAAATGCATGAGGAGCGTTGCAAGTTATCTTACATATATCCAATGCACAGAGGAACTTCATAATCTTGAGAACTCTATCGTCAACCACTTCACCCTTGATCTCCACTATCTTAAGGTGTTCTGAAATTGCAGTTGATCTCTTCATTGAACTGACACGTAGTTTGATTTCCACTTTATGTTTAAACTGCTGAGAACCAACCCCCTACCACCCAAAAAAACATGATCAACTGTCAACTAATAACTCTACAAAGTAGCAGTTCAGCATTTGTAAAGTACTAAAGTGCATACCATGTCATGAAGTTCAAAAGTGAGCTTCTCTAGAACAGGTGAGTGTTCAAGAATGCACGCTAGTGCATGGAAATCATCAGGCACATACCAGTAGCTATTCAGCAACAAGGTCTTTAGATTTATAAACACGGGCACCATCTCAAGTCTCTTTTAAAATAAACTGCACAAACTCCAAACAAAAAAAGATCAAATAATCAGCATTGCAAACATATTTGATTCATAACCATAGTTGGTGGCAGTTAATGCAAAAAAAAAAACATATATCAAATTTCAACTGGACAACATCTAAAAATACAAAAAAGGGTAAAAGATGAAATTTTAACATAAAACTATACCATGTTAGATGCAGATTTCAATGTCAATCTCTTAGCCTCCGATAAACCTCTTAGAAGCACACAGTTGATACTACCATTGGCTGTGCTATCAGAACTTTCATAAGATTCACAAACACAAGTCCAAAAGTAATTTGCATTATTGCAGCGGTCCACACACTCCTCTGTTATTTCGACAGATGCCTCCAGTAATGAAGGCATCCCTCAAGGATTGAGTCCTCCCCGTAAAAATTAAAAAGGCGTAGTGAGACAACATTTGGGGTGCAAATGTGGATGCGAGAATCAGAGCTGCTTACAGACAAACCCGATAATAAGACGTTTCAAGGACTCAGACACAATCTTGTTGACCGATGACAACTGACACCCTAAAAGCTGTAGGAATTCCAAGGCTGGACAGTTTGAAAAGTTAAGCAAACTGTTGTGGATTTCTACACCAGCGAGATCCAGAAACCTCAGGTGCTGGGAGATGAGAGGCAGGTTGTTTAGTTCAAGCCAGGGTCCTCCACTAGGTCCAAACATGTAGAGGCTGAGAACATGGACTTTGCACTGCACAACATGCCAGAACCAGAGGTTCACGTGGGACACAGCATTATGGCTGCTGCTGAGCTGAGCATCGAACGCGAAATGGCATTCCTCAAGGGGTGAGCATTGGCGGAGGACCAGAAGATGGTTTACCAAGCTCCGGAGATCCTCCACAGACTTCCATTCATATGTGCACCCCACACGCAGGCCCGTGGCAGATTTCCAGAGGTGGCGCCATCTGCGGGCGAGTACGCTCGTGCGGACGGCCTCCCCAGCCTGCAAGAAGCCGAGGATGTGTTCAAGGACTCCATCAGGCAGGGACTCGATGCCGCTGCTACCGCCAGCTTGCTGCAGCGCCGCTCGCTTGGCCCTTTTCCGTCGCGGCATTCTGTCGAACAGCAACCGACGCCTTATTGGCACTGCAGGACAAGATACAGTCAGAAGACGAGGATCAGCTATGCTGAGGGTAAAAAGAGGCGGCGAGGGGAGACGGAGAGGAGACCTCGCTTGAAGGCTGGTGCCGGCCTCATCTCACTGTCGACGGCAGCACTGGTCGCTCCCGCACTGGCCTCACCTCCGCATTGCTGGCTGGCTGACCTGCGCCCCCGACCGGCTGGCACCCCGGCCGTCTGCCAGCTGACCGCGCCGCTCCCTCGCTCCTGCTCTTCTGCTCGCTTTCCCCGCTAGTCCGGCCCGCGCCGGCGCCGCTAGGGTTTCGATTCCGGCAGATTTGGGAGGACTAGGGATTGGGGCATCGGGGGTCGGGGCGGGGAGATGGGGAACTTCGAATAGGTGGCGCACTTTCACTAACTTCAGTGAGTGCTTCGCCAAAAAAAAAAATAATAATAATAATAAAAAAAAACAGTGAGTTATTGTAGCTTCGGCCCAAGCCCATGTAGCAAAAACACTCGCTGCCCACTTGTGCGCTCGACCAAAGTACGTAAGAGTTTTTGTTCATGGCTTTTTACTGGCGATTCTCAAAAAATAAAATAAAATAAAATAAAACACAGGCACTTCCCCAAGCACGCTGTCCAAATTTAAAACTTCAATATGTTAATAGGAGTGTCTCTTCGTTTTTTTTTTTCCGAAAGATGATTGGTCATGATATGATTACACGAGGTAACTCATAGTCATATCGAGGGCATACATAACACGAGGCACCACCGGGTGGTAAGGTAGTACTTTTAAAAACACGGATTGCTCGACGGGCGAGCGAGGCGGTGTCACAGGGGGAGCTAAGCCGTCAGCGTTGCGATCAGCGCCAGGCGCCTTAAAGCCTACCGCAAACCAAGAGTTGCCTTCCTCCTTGATTGTGCCGAGCAGTTCCATCACGGTGGAAGCCTTGTGGTCGAAGGTGCGGTTGTTTCTCTCTTTCCTCAGGCATCACAAGACCAGGAGCACAAGAGAGTCAAAGCTCTCGTGGCTGGCTTGGAGCAAGTTGGCTCACATCGACAGCCACCAACCGAGAATAGAGGAGTCTGGCGTCGGTGGTGCAGCAACAAAAAGCCCAAAGAGGGCAACAGTTGCGTTCATATTGTTGTGTAGTACTACCCAATGAGCACAGTACTGGTGCGCAAAGATTTTTAATTTTTTTATTGTAGTGTAGGACTATTGGACCGAGGAATCAGATCCTATGCAGTTTCCTCTTTGACTTTCTCCTTTGCAGTCACCAATTAATCTGTGGTTTGTGCTGTGACTGCTGTCCATTTGACTTTGCCAACCTGTAGTCAGCACAAGCGTCAGCGTCGGTCCATCTCAATTTTCAGCCCAAAACGTCGTGGACTCGTGGTCGGTCTCATTTGCCTTCTCGGGAAAACACAACGTTGGTACTAATAGCAAGAGTTATCCATGTACATGGTCTCTGTTTCAAAAGGCACCAAGTATAGGCGTCAATGCGTACCTAGCTCACCATCAGGGAATGCCTAGTCCCCATAGAAACCATGACTCAAAGTAGACATAGATTATCAAGGCCTTACAGGAATTGGACAATCTTTTTACAGCTTGCAAGACATGGCGACGGTGAGTTACTGTTGCTTCGGCCTGAGTAAGGCCTGGTTTAAATGGCAGATTTTGACAAAAATTTGCTACTTTTTTTCAACTCTCTCTCCATCACATCACATTAAATACACCAAAAACATATGTTCGAGCAAGAAAATGTAGGTAAAAATAATAACTAATCATACAGTTACATTTGTTGTATATCGCGAGGACCGAATCTTTTGAGCTGGTTAGTCCATAATTAGACAATGTTTACCAAATACAAACGAAAGCCACTACAGGGTTGGAACAGTGCTTTTTGCAAATTTTAGCCATCTAAACAAGGTCTAAGAAAGCACTCGATGTCCACTTGTGCGCTGGCCCAAAAATCGGATTTGTTCATTATATTTTACAGGCATCTAATGACACACACCGGTGCCAAACAAGTAGGGATGAAAATGATCGAAACTATCCATAGCAAGGCTAAATCACTTTTCACTTTTACGTTGTTCCCACGAAAACAAAATTGACACAATATTGTCGGAAACAGGTACGGCCATATTCCGATAATTTGAACTGATAGGTAATCGATTGGAAAAATACATCGATAGATCCTCCAAAATAAAAAAGTTCTAGGGTGTGTGTGTGTGGGGGTGGGGGGGGTTCTCTTTTCTTCTTCCTTCCTATTTTCAATATGTCGCACGGGATGACACGTAGGTCACAACATCCGACGCTGGCATCTGCCATCTGCCTTCTGAGGCCAGTATTGCTGATACTGCTGGCCTACTTGCCATCGAGTCGCGTAGGGTAGTGACACAGAGGCCACAAACCCAACGCCACCGCCTTCCCAATTCTTTCCAACGCTAACAACCAAGCTACCATCCAGAATGGTGAAGCTTACGCAAATTAACATGTGGATCCACCCCTATGGACAAGAAGCAGAGTGGAGCTTTTTATTCCTCATTGTCAAAGAGCAAAATTGCAGGAGAAGCTCGGCGGAGCAACATCATTCGGACTCTGATTAGTTGGTGACAAAGCAAAGCTGCTTCCAAAAGTGCTACCAAACATGGCCTAAAGTGCCTCTACCCAAGATCTTGTTTGCATGTCATCGGTTTCATCTCAATCCACGTATGTTGGGGTGAATTAGAGTGAAATTTAGTTCAGCTGCACTCCAGTTCACCCTAACAAATATTGATTGATACCAATCAGACCAGATACAAACAAGACCTAAAGTGCAAAGTGCATGCAGGATTTCAAAATAATAACTAATCATGTGCGACAACTATTACACTACCTCAACCTTTGCACATTCCCTCTGTTTCATTTTAGTTTGCATCCGTCACACAACGAAAAGTCCAAATAGTTTTTCAGAAAAGTTTTAGCAAGACAGTAAGACATGGATACAAGTCGACGCATAACTCAGCAATGCATGCCAGATCAACTCAGCAGTTAAGCAATAAGGCCAGAAGATATGATTGTCAAGCATACAAATACTACTCAAACGAAGCAAAGTTCACAGCAACGCACATTCTTCAAGGATAACAACAATTAACAACACAACTGGACAACGAAATCAACTTTAGTACTAACAGCAAAGAGATATCCATGTACATGAACTCAGTTTCAAAGGCATCACCTATATATAGGCGTCCAAGGCGTACCTAAGGTCACCTTCAGAATCGCGTGAGCCCTTTGAAACAAGGTACATAAAGTCTGACTCAAACTAGTCATAGATTATCAAGGCCTAACAGGAATTGGACAATCTTTTTACAGCTTCAAGACAGGAAGCTGTAAAAATAGTATTTAGATGAACAAAAGTGAGATTGATAATATAATCCAACACTTAAATTACTGGTAGATGGTCTAAGCAGGTGACTAGAGGTTCTATCTTCACCCTTCACGAAACACATTAGACAGAAGAATAAAATATAGCATCCTCGTGGGTCCAATTTCTATCTCCAAAGTCTTCATTTCCATCC
Organism: Hyparrhenia diplandra; assembly: GCA_015847255.1. Classification (NCBI taxonomy): domain Eukaryota; kingdom Viridiplantae; phylum Streptophyta; class Magnoliopsida; order Poales; family Poaceae; genus Hyparrhenia; species Hyparrhenia diplandra. The sequence goes on along the minus strand of JADLZK010009549.1, from coordinate 20,357 downwards.
AAGCTGAAACCTTTTTTTTTACAAATCCAAGCTGAAACCTGATCAATGTGAAAAATTGAATAAGATCCCAGGAGAATACAGTAAGAAATTATCTAGCCATGACCCGGTTGAGGGTTGATGGCATCTTTTTGTTTGATTAAACTTTAGAACAATGCAGTTATGCCAAAAAGTTGTGTATATTTCTACTAAAAATGTAGTGTTAGGCTGTTAACGCTCATTTATTATTAGATCATTTTATACCAGCGCTCACCTGATCATTTCTACCACAAAAACCTACCAGAAAAACCGATTAAACTCATTATGAAATACAACAGATAAAGTATACTCGAAGCCAACAATAAACAAATAAACCAAACAAAAATGAATTAGATTTAACAGTATTGGTAATTTACATCTCACAATATTCTCAGATGCTTCATATCTCACAGAAAGAACTGACACACAGAAATGAAAAAATGAACATTTGATTGATCATACGGAACACTACAGCCCTTTTTGAACTGGTAACAACATAATTTCACATACAGTAGCCAGAGCAAGGGGAAAACTAGAAGAAAAGAGAATTCATGGCAGATAGTTGAAATTAATCTATAAATGACACAAAAGTCTGACCATTCATGATTTTCTAAATAACCTACTAGGCTGCATACTTTCAAAGTATTACTTTGTCCCATACAAAATGGACACTAAGTTAAATGTTAGGAATATAAATGCTTGAGGAGTTAGCAGAAAGTTAATCTTACATATGTTAAATGCGGACAAGAAGTTCATAATCTTGAGAACTCTATCGTCAGCCACTTCACTTGATCTCGACTACCTTAAGGTGTTCTGAAATTGCAGTTGATCTCTTCATTGTACTGACACGTAGTTTGATTTCCACTATATGTTTAAACTGCAGAGAACCAACCCGCCACCACCCATAAAAACATGATCAACTGTCAACTAATAACTCTACAAAGTAGCAGTTGAGCATTTGTAAAGTGCATACCATGTGGCGAAGTTCAAAAAGTGAGCTTCTCTAGAACAGGTGAGTGTTCAAGAATGCACGCTAGTGATTGGAAATCATCAGGCACATACCAGTAGGCATTCAGCAACAAGGTCTTCAGATTTGTAAACACAGGGCACCATCTCAAATCTCTTTTAAAATAAAAACTGCGCAAAGTGCAAGCAAAAAGAGCAAATAATTAACACTCTGAACATATTTGATTCATAATGGCAGTACATGCAAACAAAAAAAAAAAGCAACATACACCTAAAAGAAAGGGCAAAAGATGAAACTTCAACGTAAAACTATACCATGTTAGATGCAGATTTCAACTCCAATCTCTTAGCCTCCGATAAACCTCTTAGAAGCACACAGTTGATACTGCCACGGCTGTGCTATCCAAAATATCACAAGATTCACAATCACTGATACTGCCATTGGTTGTGCTATCAGAACTATCTGAGGATTCACAATCACTGATACTGCCATTGGTTGGCGCTATCAGAACTATCACAAGACCCACAATCATAAGTCCAAAAGTAATTGGCATTAGTGCAGAGGTCCCTGCATCCCTTCCTATTTTGACGGATGCCTGCAATAATGAGGGGCATCCCCCTCAAGAATTGAGTCCTCCCCCCAAAATAAATACCAAAGGCTCAGTGACGCAACATTTGGCGTGTAAATCCGGATCAGAATCACAGCTGCCTATGGAGAACCAGATTTTTAAGATTTTTCAAGGACTCCAGACACAATCATGTTGACCAGTGACAACTCACACTCTAAAAGCTGTGGAATTCTAAGGCTGGACAGTTTGAAAAGTTAAGCAAACTGTTGTGGACCTGTACACCAGCGAGATCCAGATACCTTAGGTGCCGGGAGATGAGATGCAGGTTGTCTAGCTCAAGCCAGGGCTCACCTACACTAGGTCCAAACATATAGAGGCTGAGAACACGAACTTGGCACTTCACAACATGCCGGAACCAGAGGTTTACGTGGGACGCATCATCATGGCTGCTGAGCTGAGCAGCGAACGCAAAAATGGCATTCCTCAGGGGTGAGCCTTCACGGAGGAGCAGAAGATGGTTCACCAAGCTCCGGAGACCCTCCACAGGCACCTCATGATCTGGGCTGATGCGCCCTACACGCAGGCTCGTGGCGGATTTCCAGAGGTGGCGCCATCTGCGGGCGAGCACGCTGGTGCGGACCGCCTCCTCAGCCTGCAAGAAGCCGAGGATGTGTTGAAGGACTCCATCAGGCAGGGGATTCGATGCCTGCTACCGCCAGCTTGCGCTGCAGCATGGCTCCCCTTGGCCCTTTTCCGTCGCGGCATTTTGTCGAACAGCAACCGAGGCCTTGGAGAGGCGGCGAGGAGACGGAGACCTCGCTGGAATGCAGGTGCCGGTCTCACCTCACTGCCGGCGGCAGCACTGCTCTCACAGACAGCCCCATGTCCCTGGTCGCTACCAGACTGGCCTCTCGCCGGCTGGGGCAGCCGTCCCCGGCCTCCCGCTTTGCTGGCTGGCTGGCCAACCTGCGCCCTGACCGGCTGGCACCTTGGCCGCCTGGACGGATGAACGCCGAGGGCCCCACACCGCGCCGCGCCCAGCTCAACCTTATGGAAGCGCCGGCGCCGGTGCCGCCCCTGCTCCTGCTCGCTTGCCCGCTGGCCGGTGAGCGGTGGCTGATTCGGCCGATTTGGGAGGATTGAGGATGGGAACTTCGGAGAGTAGTTTATTTATTGGAAAAGCTACGTCGGCGCTGGTATAGGTAATTTCGCGAGCACTGGCGGCTTTGAAGCGATTACATCACCGTGCGAATTTTTAAAAAGCGATTAGTGCATAAAAAAGCGGTTTTAAAAATCGTAGTAAATCGAAAAATCGTAAAATAAAAAATCAAATTGTGTTAGGCTTCTAGAATGGTAGATCTACTGCTTGATGAGCATATAATATGGTATCTTTTGAGTACGTTTTTTTTATAGCTATGAGGAAAAATAGAAATTTAAAGCTTCTGTGAAAAAATGAACTAAAAGCACCATATTATATGTTCATTGTGGCAGATCTACTCGTCGAGTCTAACACAATTTGATTTTTCATTTTACGCCACTACGTGATACTACATTTTCAAAAAACTAGGGAGTAATTTGACCGATTTCAAGTCTGGGTGATATAGACCGTTTTAAAATATTGACCTATATATAGTCTACCATCCATAGTCAGATAAGATTTAGACTTTCCTTTATTTATTTATTTATTCTAGGAAACTTCAGAGAATAGATAGATGGATGGACTTCGGGCACTTGTGGAGGAAAAATGGGCCCCGGTGACGGTGAGTTACTGTTGCTTCAGGCCAATTAAGCACTTTCTGTCTACTTGTGCGCTGGCCCAGATAACACTGGAGTAGTCAAGATTTGAGCAAAAGGCTGTTCTAAGCCAACAAAAAGATCAAACATGATGAAATATATGCAACGAGTGTAGATAATAATCAAATAAATGTTTATTTTACAATACAAAAGAAGGCTACAAACTCAAATACAAAAAATACTACAAAAGAAAATATAAACAAGAGTTAACTACACCTTGGTGTCTAACCTTCATTCGATCAATCTAATTCTTGGATAAAAAAAAATAATAGTAATAGAAAAGATAAAAGGAGAATAATTCTGAATAAAATATATGTTACTGAGATAAATGCGGAGGAGAATAAACAAGCAAACGCTGGCTATATTTATTAACTAGCTACTTATGGGTGTATTTTAGGGACCAACGACATGTAGGTAATAAAATCACAACAAGAACAAAAGAGACGGAGAAGATAATAACAAGACTAATTCAAGATTATATAGATACTGCTAGAGATTTATAAAATACGGAGAAGGAAAATAAACAACTTAGACGCAAATTAGTATAGTTAACTTGTCACACACTTCAGTCAAAGTAAGCCGAGGATAAAGCGGAGTGGGTCAATATTTAATATTATATAGCTTTATTTTAAATTTATTTAGTTAAATTAAAGAAAGCTAGAAAAAGACTAATGGGCTTGGCGTTAGCAATGTAAACCCCTCATATAAATATGGGGGCAACTATCATGAGCTTGTAGTCAATGGTAGGGCGGTCGGGTGGGGCGCTACCCACGAGTTCAAATCACGGTGCTGCACGCTTTTCTTGGGATTTTTCCCAAGGATTTCACCGGCGTTATGCCGTTAGAGTGGTAGCGACGTTCGATCGGCGACGGCGCTATGGTGATTTCGAGAGTCTCGGTCTGCGCGGCGCCCGATCGCTTCGGAGGTGCTCATAGGGGTAGGGTTTTAGCGTCGCGTGTGTTCATAGGGGTGAGTGTATGCGTGCTGTGTTGTGGCGTCTGCGCGGTGTGCGTTTGTAATTCTCACTATCATGAGACAATCAATCCCGAAGAAAAAGTAGGGTTTAACCCTACCTGTCGACTCTCTAGCACGCCGCCCGGTGCCCGCGCCTGTCAGCTCTTTGCCCGCGCCGCCCTGCATTGCAGCCGTGCCGATCCCTCCAGCGCGTGCTTCAGCCATTTGTTCCCCCGGCTGATCTCGTCCGTCAGCGGATCGTCTTCCCCTTAGTTGGCCAAGGAAAGCGGGTTTGTGACATAACTAGTAATTTATTAGAGATTATTATCTAGCTAATGAAGGGCACACTAAATTGTTTGGGGGTGCCAAGCCCCCCCTCAACCCCTCCCTCCCTCTGCGACAATTAACCTCTGGTAGAGATAGCAATGGGTATCCAAAACCCGAGTGCTAGAGATGGGTATGGGTGATTTTTCTACTCACACGGAACGCTACTAGGTGGAATCCTCTACCCATAGGGTAAACACACAGAAGCAGGTGTGGCTGTACAGTACCAATACTCGTCTACTTGTAGTCCACGTATTTGGTCCAAGCCTAACTACATGCTGATATACATAATTGTCACCAAACATCAAATTGTGTATGAGATAAGAAGATGTGATGGATGTAGGACATCGCATGTGGTACGATGTTATGAAAGATGAATGCTATATGAACAGCACACTAGGTGTGTGCAAAGCTTTAAATTTGTTTTTTTATAATGTGTTGATCGAGGAATCAGATCAGTCCTACGCAACGAGACTGTCTGCACCGCTATACTTTTATCCCACCCTAGAGTATCATATAACGTAATAAAGTGCTGCACTGCTGTACTTTAAGCCATACAGAAAATGACCAGTATGAGTGCGGAGTTCGTCAAATATGGCGTGTAGTAGCGGACGCCCGCTACAGTGATATGTGCCCCACAAGCACTGCTAGAAGAGTGAGAGGGAGGAATGAGAGGCGTCGCGCAGCATGCAGCAGTAAGGCCCCATTACTTAAAAGTAACTAAAAAATGTTAGAACTCATAACCAAAATCAAAATTAAATTCGATTACACCATTAGATTTGTTTTAATAAATCGCTTCAAAACTAGATCTCAAGCATAGATATTTAGATAAAATTTTAAATGGGCTAATCTTTGGTTGAGATAGAGGAAGATATAATGTACGGATGAGTGCGGAAAATGTATATAAAGGAGAGAATATTGATGATGAGAGCGGAATATTAAGCACCCCAAGGATGAATTTGAAGTTTTAGCAGTGCGGATAGCATGAGCAGACTACTTGTGTGCAGAGCTTTTTAATTTGTTTTTATTATATTGTGTAGGACAATTGGACCGAGAATCTGATCTATGCAGTTTTCCTCTTCGACTTTCCTCTGCAGTCACCACTCACCAATCTGTACCGTCCATTTGACTTTGTCAAACTGTAATCTGTAGGCAGCACAAGCACCACAGTCGGTCCATCTCAATTTTCAGCCGAAAGCGCTCGGTCTCATTCGCCTTTGTGGCTTTTTTCCCTTGCCTCCGCGGCTTCAGCAGCTCCGTGATGGGTGATAATCCGGTGCGGTCAGGGTCGGACTGAAGCTCGGGGCTGTTGGCATTTCTTAGCGTCACTTGCTTGTATTAGGCAATGCCGCTAAGGAATACTCCATGATAGTTCTAAAAGCGTTCTGAGTAATGTTCATTTAGCAAAATCAGTTTTCGTTGTAACATTTTACTTGAGAGTATTCAGGTATCGTTTATTTATATTTTCCCAAAAGAAAAGACATGGTGAAAGACTCTAGCATGGACATGGACAAGATAACATGTTTGCATAATATACCAATACTTAATACGTGTAAAGTCATGATAGGTTTTAAGATAGTGCGATCACATACTTGAGCTGATCCTTAAAGATAAAAAGGAAAACAAAGAATAAAAGAATGATCTTAAATGGAACGAGGCATGTTCTAATATATAATTGTGTAAGAACAAGTTAATGATCATACAAGCTATCTGAGATATAGTAAGATGGACACGGAGATGCTCCGCGACTGGCCCCACGGCCGTGAGACACTTTAAAACTCCTACACAAATATCCGGACGTTGAGTAGTACAAGGGACAGAAATGGCTGTCACCACACATGCCATCTATCTCACTACCGTAGGGCACTGAAAGGACATCTAAGCCCAAGTGGGTTTTGGATGATTAATGACAACAAGATTAAAAGAGCTAATGAGTTTTGCTAAGTGTGGACGGGAAGATGGTTATCTCACAGGTACATGTCACACACATTGTAAAAAAAGAAAAACATGTGTGTTGTAGAAACAATCTAGTTCAAGCACAAGACAACAATGCAAATGGATTTCATGCCTAGGCTCATTTGTTTGTGAGAGCTCACGTCATCCTTCGTGTGAATATGAAGCTATACAATGGATTCAACATCAAATGGCGATTTGGATTGAGGTAGTGAAGATAGCGGGGAAAGGCTTGAGTACTAAGCAAGGGTGAAGGCCAAGTGACGACTCGGCCGGGCTGACCTAGCTAAAAGTGAAAGAAGAAAGTACTTGCATTTAGTTGAAGCTACTCAAGCCATTGGTCATGGTGAAGAATCAAAACCTAGATGACATTTGGAGTGTGACTTGATATATTTGAAAGCAACTCAATCCTTATGAATATGATCAAGTCACTTGCTCAAGAAGGCTTTGCTCAAGGTGAATAACAAAGTTGACATAGTTGGCACCCTCGACATGAAGATCAATCATGGCATTGCAATACAAAGAAAGGCAACTCAAGCGGATCAATCGATGGATTTCATTTTTATCTTGAGTTATAGGTATGCCATACTATTAAGAGAAGGATGCATCATGTCAATAGATGATCAAACATAAGTGCTCAAGCCAACCCATGACAGATAGAGAGAGAGAGTTTGACGCGAAATCAAAATTGCTAACATGTGCTTTACGGTCGTCATCGGTATGCATACGGACATGTCAGTATTTTGGGCTTCATTACCCAAACTTGTTTTTCTGTCCATGAAAATGTTTTCTAACCTAAAATAAATTGTTTGCAATTAAAATAAATCTTTTGGAGAAAGTTTCAAATTCAAATCTTGTGTGATTTGGGTCATACGGACTGTCTGAGTATGCATATCGGACCTTTGTCAGGTATGAATGTACCGTATTCAACGGCTAGTCAACGGCTAGTTTTTCAAAGTGGCTATAAATAGCCACAAGCCTCCCATCTTTAGGGGCTGCTGATTCTCTTGACTTTGTGGCGATATTCTGAGCATTTCTTAACTCTCCCAAACCCTCTCTAAAGTGAGTGCTTGATCCGATTTGCAAATCAAAGTGTGGGTTTGAGTGTGATTCAAAACAAGAGAGCAAGCCACCTTGAGCACTTGTGCATATTGCCTATTCTCGTGATTTACATTCGTTGCTCTTGGATTCTTCGGTTGCTTAGATGGCTGGGCGTCGCCAAGAGCACCCCAGAGATTGTGGTGTCGTCGGAAAAGTTTGTACCACGGCCCGATTCGCCGCAGGGATCATCTACTGACAGTGTTGGTATTTGTTATGCTTACGGAGAAATAATTATAGATCCGCAAAGCGCCGCGGATGTCGGTGAGCATTTCACCGGGGGGGGTTTTAAATATAGAATCACGAGGAGGACATGACAAACAATTCATTTGATTAAAGATAGTGATAGAAGACTAATGAGATTTTTGTAGTATTTAGCATATACTTAAACAAGGTGGCCAATAATAAATAGCAATTAGGTATATGAGGAGACGAGGGAGGCACACACGTAGTGAGTATAGGATAAAACTAATTCCTAGTGAGATTAGGATTGGATTTAAGACAAGGGACGGTTCTTATGTAGCATACAAAGATTCTATTAAATGGTTTAAAGCAGGGCGCATAAGATCATATATAAAATGAACCATAGATAAGAATGTGCACCAGAAGATTACTTAAGAAAATCAGGGAACGAAACAAGATTAGCAAGAACCGTATGACTAGTCTTATATATACGGGGGATGGATTGCAAAGGACTCAATAGTCGCTGTCACCACTACGATCTACCACGCGACCAGCATATAAGGTGAATCATAAATAAATTATATCTAAGCACCATTGCTTACATACTCTCTACTACCTAGCATACTCATGTAATATACTAGGAGCTCTACGAATAAAAGCGTTGAATTATCATGAATAATGATCATATCAAATATGCCCATGACTAGAATAAAGTAAAAATAGAATAATTGCATGCATAGTAATGAAATAGCATAAAGTTGTAGGAAAACAATAATATTGATCCCATGGTGACTTACGAGGATCTAGAGCCAGGCGAGGCAGGCTCTCTCTTCTCTAAACTTCGACTTTTCTATCTAAACTAGGCTCTAGATCTATTTAGAAGCGATGAATTAACTATCTATCTCTTGGTGGTGCCTCCCTCTTCTCACTTGCCGCTTCAACTTGATCTTCTACTTGATGATGACTTGAGGCTTCAGATCTTGATTATGACCCATTGTTCCGGGGGCACGGGAGCTGCTGCCGCCAGGGAGGGAGGTGCGGGGTTTGACCTAGATACATCTGCGGGAGCATGCAGGCACCCCTCGGGATCAAACCGACGCGTTAAGCGGGTGGATTAGATTGCGTCTATAGAGTCGGTTGAGGAAGCTTCGAGGCAGCGCGTGCGAGGCTGCCAAGGGAGGAGGCGACGTCGGCCCGTATTGGAGCCCACGTCGGCCCCCGAGGCAGGTCCACTCGCTGCGGGCCCGAGTGATGCGTCGTCATACGGAGGTCTTCAGATGATGTTTTCATCGATTGTCAAGTTTCGTTCACGTCGAGATGTCCGGGAGCCTTCTAGACTTGTTTGGGGTTGGATTGCGTTGCGATTACGTCGGTGCGTGATGACGCCGCGTCATTTTACGCTACTTTTCGGCCCACTACGGTCGTACGCAAATCACAACTTTCCACCAAAACTCATGCCAAATCATTAGCCGAGACCCTAATAAGGGTATCTAATTATATTTTAGTCCCTTTTCCATGAGTGTTGGTGCATAAAAACTCCTTGGAGTTAGTGGCGTCAACACTTGACGCGAGGAGTTGGAAAAGAACTTCCGGCTAGAGTGACCTTCGCCGAGAAGCTGCCGGCAATGCTGCTGATAGCCTCCTCAAGCGAGAGGCGTGGAGGTTCTTGGTAGAGAACGCAGAGACTCGGTAACCAATATCGTGTCTCATGCTACTCACTTTGATATTTGTGATTGATGTGATCTACAGCGAGGTTATTTCAAACGCTACGCAAACATATATTCTTAGCCTAGCAGGTTGAGAGAGAAAAGAAAAAAGCGAGGAGATTAGGCAGCGAGACCAGTTCATACTGGGACAGATCCGTGTATCCCATCTTTGGGCAGCGTCAGATCGACTTTAATGGCGATGCCCAAAGTCTTGTCAAAGCTGTGGCTCTAACCTTTGTGGTGCAGGATTATATTGCTTATATTAGTAGTGCTAACCTTTTGGGGGTTGTTTATTATGATAAAGAGTTTTGAGTCTTGAAAACTTCATCTCTAAATCATTTCCAGCTATTTAAGGTGATAATTTTTCGAAAGCGCCTATTCAACCCCTCTAAGAAAGCGACATCTCGGTCCTTCAGGTACCATCATATCGAGAGGCTCCGTGCACGGGCTCCATGACCGCGTACTAAGGAACTACCCACATCCCCTAGGACTCTAACCCTATGGATCACGGGAGGCTAGAACATGGAGCAAGACTTGAAGGCAAGACAAGCTAGCCATCTAAACTCCATAGGGGGTGGTGGTGGGGCAGAGGACGGTGGCAGTGATGGGCAAGGGGAGGCGAGGAGGGGCGAGCGACCAGCGGTGGGCGAGGGAGGGTCAGCGTGAGTGTCTTGGTGCGTGATTGGCAACATGTCTTGCGGGGCGGGCGGCGGCGGCGGCGTGTGTGTCTGTGGCGTGAGTGGTGGTGGGTGAGTGAGTGGTGTGGGCAGTTCTGTTATAGTTTGTGTAGAAGTACCCCTCAGCTGAGTTGGAGTGATTCGAGTCGCCATGCACTCCTGGTTGGTGAACAATTGGCAAATTCGGCGACATCGTAGTAACGATTATGGAATTGAAAGGTTATGATTTATGAAATGCCTAGATATCATATTGATGGGTATTATTGTTTGAATTAAACAAGTGATTGTGATAGACTAGTCATGTAACTGATAGGTAAGGGATTGCCAAAAAGCAAGCTGCTACATCTCTAGCATTATGCAATCAACTACTAATGCTTTTGCAAAATGGAGTCCGCTATCCCACCATACAACCTTCATAATCTTTGAGTCTTTTATTTGGTTCATGACAGGTAAATCTAGCTAAATACGTCTTCGTACATAGGGTTTTGTCCTTCAGTCCACATCCAAAAGGGAGGACCACGCCATCATGACGATAATGTGTGATGCATGGACATCATGCATGAAAATAGTGAATCAAACACCGCTTAATACAAAACATGTTTCTGGACTGTGTAGCTTTGTTGGAAGAAAACACAGGGGATCAGGGATATAGGGATTCCCGTATGTTTATGCTTTATTATTTTTGGAGCACTCTAGGCTTATGAGTTATACATATATGGTGTTGGACTTCTCTCACTCCATCGTCCCACCAACCTGCTTGCTCATTCTTTTCTTCAACGTCCAAAAACTTTCACTAGAAAAAAAAGAAATTCAATGGCGCCTTCAAAAAGAATCTATCTGCAGTCACGCTCTAATTGTCATCATGGCCTGAGGTATGTCCCTGCACATATATGAACAGTTGAAAATATAAAAACTTAATATATGTTGTTTTAATTAGTATGTTTCTGCTAATTAACCACATTCTTGCATGTGTGTGCTAGTATGTTCAATTGCTGTATGCTCAGGAGGGTGTTCGGACGTCGCTCGCCGGCACCTGAGCGGCACTTTTCATGGACCCTGCATTAGCCCCTACGATTTACAGTGTTGCATGCGCGAAGAAAGCATCCACAACCTATGTGGCCAATGTGACAATTAGGTACGCACCTGCTATACTCTATGCTCATCTGAGATTGTAGCGGTTGCTAGCGCTCGGTCAGCCATGATGCAATGATTCTAGCCTGGTGTTTCTTAAATGCAATATATGAATTATCCCTTCTAGATGGCTCTTATTATGTAATGATAATATATATAGTGTTTAAGAAACATGAGGGGGTTACCTGCTATATCTATACCTACTACTAATAAGAAAAATTTCTTGTTCACCTTTTTTTTTTTCCACCTCTTTCTATACCTTAGTGGGCCTGTCGCACCGTCCTCAAATCAATCTTATACATATGCCCGCAGCACTTAGCTCTTTCCTCATGGAGCTTTCCTCGCCCCAACAGGAACATCTGGATGCGTAGTGTTAGGAATGCTTTGAGCTTCAAGTTGGAAGCTTATCCCATAAGCCTGAACAAGATCCTCCTCAAGTGCTATAAGCCCCTCTTTTCAGGTTCTTACCTGTAGTAACTCAAAATGGGTAAAACTAATATAGTGGTGAATCCTTATCTTCATGCTTGAATAAAAGTACCCATTCTACCTTCTTCAACAAAGCACTACAGGGAAAGCTGGACCTTAGCCCAGGAAGTGCAGTGTTTTCCGGAAACATACGAAGCAGGGCTCTCGGCAAAGATCTTCTTCGCACTCTGAAACAGGCTGTGGTAAAATTTGAAAAGGTTTCATGGAAGTTTGGATTCGGACTGCGAGAAACACTGGACATCTCAGCGAGTTTATTATCACATGTAGAGATGTCGGGGTTTTACCGGTCGACAAGACTACAGCACTTTTCAGATGTACCCACAGCGTCATCCCAATATCCGCGATGACTCATCAAATTTTTAAGATTTTTCTATTTAATTTGCATTTTTATAGAATTTAAAAAGCGATTCACCCACAAGTGAGTGGACATGTTTTACGCACACAAGATGTTCAAATTTTTGGAACATGGACTGGATGAGGCCTCAAAGATGCACTCACAAGCATGAATATGATTTTTCCAATCGTTTAGATCCATTATTCGAATGACTTGCAGTTCAAAACTTAGTTCTCGAAAAGAAATTCAAATAAAAGGTGAAAATTCATGAAATATAATAAAAAGATGATTTCGGACTTAAACATGGTGCTATTTGTAATGTAGAAATGCTACAGTAAAAATACGGAAGCCAAAAAATATTCGCAGAGAGTCTTAAGCGAGCTCTCGGCAAAAGCACTTCTTTGCGGCGGCGTGCAGTCTGGAGACTCGGCAAAAATGGATGTTAGCGGGGCCGGTTTGTATGGGCCCTCGGCGAAGGTCGGGGAGCACGCGTGGCGTCGAGCGGTGTGCGGTTTAAAATCTTACGCCGAGCGGTTCTTGCGGCTCGGCAAAAAGCGCCCTAGTTCTGCCGAGACGCTGCCCGACTCGGCTCTCGGCGAAGTAAAAATTAAAAATAATCGAACCCTAGCCACTCGGCTCACACTCACACACCACACTTCGCCATCGCACACACCACACACTCACACACGCACGCACACGCCTCCATGCTGACCCAGTGCCGCAGCCCAGCGCCCAGCGCCCCCGACCGCCCCCTCGCCCACCCGACCACCCTGCGCCGCCGCCCGGCCGCCTGCGCCGCCCTGCGCCGTCGCCTCACTTGCCCTCGGTCGCCCGTACCCTCCCACGCTACCCGCCCGGCCAGCGCCCGGCCTCCGTCGGCGTCGGCGCCGCCGTCCCACCACCTCCCGCCCGCCAAGCAGCAGCCCGAGGCTTCGTTCGGCGCCCGTCCATCGCCTCCCTCGTTCTCCGCCTCCCTCATCCTCTGCCCAGCCTCGCCACCCCCGGCTGCGCCCACCGCCCGCCTTAGGAAGCAGCAGCCGCCTAGACACGCCAGCGAGGCGCGCAGGAGGCGAAGAGGAGGAGGAGGAGAAAGAAGAGAAGAAGGGGAAGAGAGAGAGGAGGAAGAGGGGAAGAAGGGGAGAAGAAGAGGGGGAAGGGAAGGGAGGAAGAGGGGAAGAAGGGGAGAAAGAGGAGGAAAGCGAGAGGAGGGAAAGAGGGAAGAAGGAGAAAAGAGAGGGGTCCCTCGCCCTTAGAGCAGCGCGCCCACTCCTCCCTCGACCACCGCGCCGGCAGCGTGCTCGGTGACCACCCCGCGCATTTCGGCGCGTCCCGCCATCCCTCGACCACCGCGCTGCGGCGTACTCCTCGATACCGCAAGCCCAGCACAAAGTATGGCATGAAGCTTAACTAGTAGTAGTAGTAGGTATGCATATGGATATGTGGATATGGATATGGATTTGGATATAGTAGTTGAGAATGTGCATATGGATATGTGGATGTTGGCCATCATGCCATGTTTTAGGTATTGAAAAGCCTCCCTTGTAAGGGGAGGTTACGCCAAATTTCAGTTCATCTCCAATTATTCCTTTTTAGCGAAAAAAGCTGTCGAGTACCTCGGCGTCCCGGATCTTCGTCCTCGGCGTTGTGGGTTTTGCACCCTTTGCCCATCTCAGCCACCGACACCCCTAGGTATGAATAACTCCTCATGGTCGTAGATCGCATAACCTAGATTGGCGTCTCGCGTCCGAAGAGATACGGCTGAAGTATTCTTTGTATGTGCGACGATATACATTTGGATGTCCACGTTTTGGGCGGCGAGATGCGTAGATAGTCGATTTCTATGTTTCGGCTCTGGTCGGTGGCGGTTTTAAACATCACCATCGCTGTTCGCCGGATGTTTTCTTCCTTGCAGGACGTGTATGGAGAACAGCGAGATCTTCCACGAGAATGCATGCCGATCGGATCGTAGCATGAAGCTGGCCCCATCGCATCCGCGAAATGAGATCGAACCTACCCTTACACATTAGAGCGTGGAACGCGTTAGATGAAATTCATGGTTGGTATTTTACTAAAGGATGGGGGGCCGTCGGTGGATGTCGACGGCCATAGAAGTAAAAGCGTGATCCACGACATCGAATGGTTGAACAAGACCAATGATTTCTTGGAAGCAAATGATATGGGCCAATGCTCATGCTCGTGGTCATTGCTGGTTTGGTGTCCATTTAAAAATGTGACAACAAGAGGGATTCTTTGGAAAGGATATGCAAAAACATCTTACAGTTTTGGATTCACCAAGGACTATACCATGTGGGTCTACCATGGTGAAGCGAACGTATGAGAGGTGGTGAGACCACGCCTAGAGGCATGTGATGGTGATCTTTGGGGTTGTAGACATGTTAGAAGATGTCCCACCAAGCGCACTTTTGTGGCCTTAGTGATAAGGAGGCGTGGAGAAGGAGGCGGGCGTTCTGAGAAATGATGGACTTAGCGTAAACCCCTTCACCCGAACACCTCACGGTTTTTCTGGCCCCAGACGGGTCGCTTATTAGGGCTGAAGTCCGGTTAAACATGAGTCGAGCGAGCCCCGATAAGTTGTTGTTAAGTTTGCACCCTCCTTCCAAGGGCCCCTTGCACGCCAGCGGGCATGTATGAGTCCGCGAAACTCTTTAAAACACCAAGATGCCGTATGAGGCGGATACATGCATGTGTGAATGGGTGTGTCCTATTTTGGAAAGAACTGCGGTCGGAAAGTGCTAATTATGTAAATCTTCTCGGTGCGAAGAAGAGGTACCAAGCGGAGATGGTCAGAAAGAACAGCGTGCGTCGCCCAAAAATTCTTAAGGTACCTTAGTTCTTCACGAGGTCCAAACGACTATACATGACGAGGAATCCGCGAAGCCCGGATGATATGGCACAAAAAGGGCAAAGCCGTACAATCGACAAGATGGTACATCCATCGGATGGTGAGGCATGGCAATATACGATGAAAGCGTCGAGGAGAAAGCGGCCGAGGCCGCGTAATGTATGTATTTGCGATAGCAATGGGTAGATTCAATCCGTATGGAATGATGCGCCCCTTACACATGTTGGCCGGTGTTCGTTATCCCCACGAATCTCCCAGGGCAAAAGCCTTTCCAGCGGGACACCATATTCTTGTCGCACTCATTAATTCTGGACGCGAGGGAATAAGATGGGCGTGTTCATGGAACTGTGATCAATGGGTGGTCAAAGGCTTGGGCGTAAGGCGTATGGACATACGGCCGAGGCACAAATTCAACCTTCAAAATGCACGTTTTTGGTACCGATACTCAATTCATGACTTCTACGGCCTATGGGTTGTTCTGGTGGTGTGTTCACTTGCGGAAAGTTCCATGCCCAATATGCAAGGGCGTGTTAAGGTTCATTTGGTTGAAGAAGGGTGGTAAGTTTTAAATCGTTCGATCAACATCGTTAGTTTACGCCTCTTGACCATCCATTTCCGGACAAGACATGAGAAGAACTTTAAAAAGGGGTCATAGTGGCGGGACCTCCTCACTGTCGTGATGAAGACTGGTGCCGAGGTTCGTGCTTAGCTACATTCTCTTGTGGCCAATGAACAAAGGTGGTGGTTTTGTGGGATATGGTCAGCAGCATATGTAGACTCATAAGTCCCGGCTTGGAGGAGGCTCCCTATCGATGACCTTCTTGTGCCACATCACGTGACTTTATGCACGCTTTGAAGAATATTGTGGAGGCACTTTTGGCACCCTCATGAACCATTGATAAGTCTAAGGACAACCCTAAGGCTAGAGTGGACATCGCAACGTTATGCGATAGACCTAAAGCTAGAGATGAGGCCTCCCGCCCGAGGGGGAAGAGAGATGGAGAAGACCTAAGGCCGACTTCGTCTTGTCCATCACGCTAAGGAGGAAGTACTTAAATGGATGAAGACGAGGGGTTTCAGGATGGTTATGCACATAATGTCAAAGAGGGAGTCAATTTAACTACTCTGCTTGAGTCAACGGGATGAAGAGTCATGATACCAGTATGGATTGAAGCTGCTTCTTCCACAATGGTTCGAGGGGCGCTTTGTCCTGAGGTATATGGCTTGTGCTGTCGAGGTTGAGTTATTTCTTCCCACCGGCTATCTTGTGAAGCGAGGTCTCTTGGACGTATGCAAAAGTTGGAAAAAGTGGCACTGTGTTCTTGTATGTAAGTTGGAGAAAATATTTTCCTCACGGGTTCTTCTTCTTAGCGTCACGACATATGATTACCCACGCACCTCCAGGTATGAGGTACATATGGGGCGCAGTCTTGAAACTACCATTGAGTATTTACGCAATCGAGAGAACTCTAAAAGAATGTATGCAAAAATGTAGAAAACAAAGCGAGGTCGAGTCTTGATTGCGAGAGGCATCCGTTGTAGAGAGTGTCGGACTTCCGACAAAATACTATCACGAGAACCTTACTAGTGTGCATGATCAAACCCCTCATTACAATGTTTTGCGAAAATCAATCGAGGCTTCGGCCCTTTCAAGGCCAGGTCAGGAGCGTGAGTGCATCTACCACTAGCGGTTGAGCAATACTGGCGAGTGGCCTTGATATCATGCTATATGTCTCACCAACCTCGCCAAAGGTGGATCACGCACAAAGAGAAATTCATGATTCACGGCTTTGAATCGAGGGCTCGAGCCACATAGAAGTGATACCACTTCTTTCAAGAGGTGCGGGGGCCACGAGAGGCCCGATTTCATTTAGAGTGGTTCAAAAGAAAGGTAATGATCTGAGTCGCGCTCAATCAAAATTATAGCAGCTCTATCCTCCTTCAACTACTGCGAGGCCCAATCCGATCCTTCCATCGATAAAAGGAGTTGATTGTTGATTTGCAAGCGGTACTGCGAAGTAAAGTCGAGTCATTTCACCGGGTTATGATGTAGGAGCGGGTATCGATTCCACGACAAGCTACGAGCAGGAGGTGACCAATCAAAGTACCACAAACAGCGCGTGACTACGGTTGACAATAATGGGATTGAATATCATGGAAGAGTCAAAAAGAAATATCACGAGCTTTCATTTTATAAGAGCCCCATCTTAAACACGAGATGTACTAAGCGTAGCCCGAGCAATTGGGCTGAGATTCGAGAAGTTAGGCCAGGATTCCATGTATCCGCGAGCGATGTGTCTACATTGTGGCTCAACGAGGCCATCGTCAGGTTTATTACATCATATGCACGCTTAAAAGCCAAGATATCTTAAGGGGTTTGGAGGTTGTGCGAGGAAAGGTAGCGCCCCATGTAGTAAAGTACTTGTCCCAAATGATGAAGATTATAACTTGATCAACCCAAACACATATGATGGAGAGTTCCATCAAGAAGAGGGAGCTACCGGGAGTTTTTGTGATAGACCTAGCTACACTTCTAGGAATGGAAGTAAGAGAATCAAATGGTTGATGGCGATGGCGACAACGGCTGGCGGCCGAAAGAGGTGCTACAATTTGAAGGACTTACAAATGCTTGATCGATTGGCCAAAGACAATGAAGACAACAATGAAGACTAACATTCCTCCCCGGATTGTCTTGATTATTTGGACAACTTTGATAGTGATGGCGAGGCAGAGGCGTGCGGACAATCCCAATGGCGAGTCCGATTACTTCTAACATATGATAATATTATGTCTTTTTGTAATAAATCTTTGTTTTATTAAGCATATCATTCTAATTATGTCTTGTTTATTAAACATATCTTTCTAATTATGTCTCTGTTTATATTTTGATTCGACGGGTGATTGATCCGAGATGGCGAGCACGTCGGGGGAGGGGGTCGAGGAGGGCGACGGTGCGGCCAGGAGGTGGGCGCGTTGAGGCGGCCAGGCGTCAGTGCAGAGTAAAGGCGCACTACGTCGAGTAGAGGGAGGGGCGGAGGGTGGGGCCGGAGGGGCAGGGAGGCCGCTGGCCGTCGGGCCCGAAGGCGCCGCCTTTGCCGGAGGCCCGGCGGGGGCGAGCAGCGGGGACACTCCCGCGACCGAGCGTCCCGGTCGCGTGAGCCCGACCGTAGTGAGCGGTGAGCCGTGACAGCGGCGGCAGCAGCGGGAGAGCGCGTGCCTTGGAAGCGCCTCCGGTAGGGGAGCCGCGTCGAGGTTGAGTAGCAGCGGCGGCGAAAGGCGGCGAGGTCTACTTGCGAGAGCCCCTCGCGTCTCCCTTAACCTCCCTCCTCGGCCACCGCCCTAGTGGATTTGCGCCCCCAAAGAGGCGCTATAAATAACTTATCCTTTACATGTTTTACTTTTTATTTGATTGTCGAGAATGCTAACATTTTATTTTACTTGTCTGCGAGGGAGGCCCGATCGTTGTGTCGGGCAATGGGCTATACATAAACCCTGTGAGCATTCTCGAGGACATTTGTGCAGACCAACACTACCCGTATTGTCACACGTACCACGCGAGGCGGACGAGGCCGGCCTACGTCAGGAGCCCACTACTACCGAGGCCGAGGCCGGACTTCACCAGCAAAGCGAGGCGGGTCTTTGAACACGTTACAGGTAAGTGAACCTCGCACAAGTTCTTTGTCCAATACATCACATTTTATTTGATGATACAATAGAATGTGACATCATTATCCGTCTTTGTTTTGCGAGAATACTTTTTGTGCGAGGAAGGTAACAAGCTGAAAGCGGACACGGCGCTTGAGCGGCCTAGCGCATCGCGGCATGCATCACGAGGTGAAGCACCCGGCGTCATAACATACAGCAGCGGTGCTTGGTAGGAGAGATAGACAAGGAACAAGCAAGGAAGGAGATGTTGACGCGTGGCGGTTTCTAGAGGTACATGACAATATTAATATTAATTGCTCAAATAATTCATGTTTAGTTTGACCTACTTCGGCCTATCAGAAAATAAATAGCGTTGGCTCGTGTAGATGATGATTCCACAGTGGGCAGCGAAGCTATCTCTTGGCGCTGGCGATGGAGGTGGACAGAGTGGGTTTCTCGGGCCGAGGTACGAGGAAGGGCGCCTGAGCGGCGAGGCATGGGAGGCGGCGCTCCATGATGGCCAGGTCTAGCACACCACCAAGGCGGCTAGAGCCTGCGCAGTCCATGCACAAGCGGCTATGGAGTGCAGTGTCCTGTCGATTTGGGAGGCTCCGGGCTATGTGGTCGAGCTCACTAATCCCTCTTCCCTTTCTTTCTTCGACGGCTATAGATGCACATCCGGCCGAGGCCTGCTTGGCGCCGAGCCCTTACGCACATGTCGCACAAGGAGCAAAGGCCCGAGACGTGATGTTTTGTTCAGTGTAGGCACCGGATCGGGTGAGTACAGTGGCGGCTCGGCGAAACATGTGAGGATGCACGTAATCCGTCACGCTCATGACATTGTCTGAACATCGTCATGGGCTCTTTTGGAGGCGAGAGCCGCGGGGAGGTTGGGCATCGGTGATGGCATCATCAGCGGCGAGAGGCCTCCCGGACGCGCGGCGTCCAGAGGCTGCAGGATGGCCGGACAGCGGTGACACCCGATCACGACCGCGCGCAGGCGTGGCAATGGAGCGAGTCGGCGCGCGAGGATTTTGCTTTTACCCGAATTTGTACACGTGATCTTCATGCCTTGTCGGTTTGCATGCTTTGAAACGACGAGTTAAATATTTGCGAGGAGCTCAGATAGAGAGGAGGAAGAGACTGACTTCGTGAGGTGCACCTGCAAGCCCAGCGAGCTAGCCCGAGAAGCGCCGAGAGGAGGTGGAGACCCGCATGAGAAGGCAATGTGCGATGGGATTCGAGGAACTTACTAGGTTTCGCTGCGGCGTCAGAGTGGACACACTTTGCCACCTCGGCTCCACCGGTCCGAAATCAGCTCCGCGGCCCGTTTTCAGACTCGACGGCACGTTACAGCGACTCTCGAGGTAGTATGATAGCAAATAGTGCGTTCCTACGGTTTCCCCATGTACTCAGCTCTAACGCTTGCAGCTTTGTTGTTTCCGCTGTCGCGGCGCTGGATGCAGCGGAGTTCAAATCCGGCGCTGGTGGTGATAAGGCTTGAGTCTTTGCTTCCCTTAAGCGCCAATGCGATGCTTGTTGGTAAAAGTTAACCCGCGAAATATTTATAATTTGTATAATCCGCAAGCGACGGATACGGTGAAGCACTTCACTCGGGAGAGGGTTTTAATATCGAATCCAGGGAGGATGGTGTGAGGG
>JADLZK010009548.1:0-118206 GCA_015847255.1 Hyparrhenia diplandra | reverse complement strand
CCTCCCTCACTCTCCTCACCGGCGGGACATTGTGACAACTGAGGAGGTAGGTGAGGATCGATGCCCCCGACCACGCCGACTGGGCGAGCGGCGCCCATTGGGCGGACGACCGACCGTGATCGCCCAACCTGACTACCCTCACACGCCCGCTTTCTCAGGCGAATGTCTCTCATATCCTTCCTCGCCAACGGCCGTGTTGATACAAAAACTAGGGCTTCGCATCAAACACACCGGGAGGGCCTTGGGGCCAGGTTGCAATCAACCTTTGAAGCAGCGAACACCCATGTGTGTGATCGGCCCCAACGATCAAGAGATCGCCCTAGGCCGATGAGGAGCTTCGGTGACGGCTAGAAGAACCTCGAACGCACCTCGAAGATCCATCGGAGGAGGCGACGTGAGGGTTGCCCTAGGACCAGCAAGGCTGCCTAGGGCGTCGATGAAGAATGCGGAGATTGCCACCCGAACAGCGGGGTAGAGAGGATGACCTACAAGTAAGAGGCGGTAGTAGGTTGGTTTTTGTCGATTGGATGTAGATAGGATCAAATCGGCCATGAACCTCTTTATTATATAGAGGAGGGTGGTCTTATCCTTTTTTAGGAAACCGTCCTAGGATGTTTCCAATCATCAAAACTGACCAAAACGCGATTTGGAAAGCAATCGGTTTGGATCGTGTACGGACTCTGTCCGTCGCGGGCTGACCGGACGCTGGAACCAGGCTGACCGGCCAGCGGTGCCCGGCGTTCGGTCGGTTCGAAGTTTCAAACCGGGCTGCACATGCGGATTGACCGGGCCTTTCGGGACGTATTTGGACGGACCGGGCGCGGGGCTTCGTGGACCGGACAGCGTTGACATTTCTAACGATCCAATTTAGGGCGGCTAGAAACGTATTATGGTATCTATCTAAAGTGTCAACTTGGATGTGGAGTTAATCTCACATTCCAACAAAAGGAGAGTTAGGCGGTGTTAGTTATGGTGTGTATGCTTTGCAACATTATCCATAGTGGAGTTAATCTCACTAGGATAGGTACAAGAGGTATACCATACATCTCTAAGCATTGCCTATGTACTAGTCCTGTCACCCTAGCAAAGAAAGCTCTAAAAATGTGTGCATGGTATTCTTGATATGCCTTGTAATCTATAGAATAATATGAATATGATATACGCAAGCGCCGCGAGATAGAATCACCACTTGTAGCACTTCACCGAGTCTATCCGGATATCGTATTTATTTTTTACCACGGGAAAGGGGTAGGTTATGGAAGGAAGAGGGAAAGAATGATTTATTAAGTGATTTGATAGATTCACTTGCAAAGATGATAATGCGAGTATCCATATCCTCAAACAATACTTATATATAGGTAAGTCACATAATAAAGATATATGAATAATAAATGATAACTATCCAAGTCTAAGATAATGGTGTGCCACTAGTATCATAACGATTAACAACATGGTATAGAGAGCATAATCATATGTCAATGAATATCATGATTAGTGCAATACATCTAGCTATCATGGCAAGGATGCAATATATCTACACATTGTGAACATTACTAAAAAGATCAAGAGCAAAACAAGATCATCATAGCAATATCGTTCCACTAGTCCTACACTCGGTGGACTACAAAGGACTCAACAGAATTTGTCACTCCCGCGATCTACCACCACGACCGAAATGTAGGGTGCAAAGTCTGCATTAAACGTTGTATAAACACCACATTTACACATTGTTGACCACTCACCCAAGAATTCATTAAGTGAGTGAGCTATACGACTCAATGCTTGAATATAGAGACAAACTCACTAATCTAGATATGTAATCATCATAAGCATTACAAAGATATAACTAAGAATATAATCATTTAATACAGCAAAGTCATAGCAAATGTATTCAACACAAATACTTACAGTTGGATACAAGAGAGAAGCCACGAGAGAAGCTTAGCTCCCGCTACTTCTTGACTATCAAATCAAGGCAAGCTCGACTTCCTCTAGATCTAACTAGGTAGCTAATGCTCTATTATGAGGAACTAGGGCTTAGTATCTAGACTTGGGTCTTTACTGATGGGACTTGATGAGGCCATTAAGGATGCAAAGGGTGAGCATTATACAATATGTGATTTATACACATTATCATTTCGAAAATATCATATATTGTGCTTATTGTGTGGCACATGGATCAGATCCTCTGGTGCTCAAGTCAATTATAGCACTCACAAATGAGCAAACTTACAATTTTAGAAGATGCGCTTGTATTGGGTTGTTGAAACTTCTTGTATGCACTGCTTTAGAAGATAATTTGTGTGTGATAGCCAGCTATATGCTCGATCTGTTCTATATGTATGTGAGTAGGAAATGAATCTGCATGTGTGCACTCTTTTTTAGAAGATGACTTGTGTGACACATTTCCTACTCACATGCATCGTCAGAAAACAGAGCAACATATAGCTGGTTAATCATACTTTTGCATCATACATAGTGTAACACCGAATTTTGGCCATTTTAAAACTCGCTAAAAATTGAAACTTTTTTAAAACCCTCGATTTAATATTTAAGCCTTAACAATATTTTATGATTTAATTTGGAAATTTTGAGGACTAGAATATTAAATTCTAGCACCTTGAATTTTTGAACCCATAAAATATTTTATTTTGAGACCTAATGGGAGTGACAAATAATTTGGAAAATAATAGAAAGAGGAAAGAAATAAAGGAGAAAGAAAAGAAAAAGAAAAGAAAAAGGAAGAAGAGGAGGAGAGAAACTTGGGCCGCTTCACTCAATTTCCACAGCCCAGCCCCCAGCCCTCCCCTTCCCTCTCCTTCTCTCTCTTTTCCCATCCCGTAGAATGGGCCGCCCAACCGCCAAGCGCCACGGCCCATCCCTTCCCCTTCTTTCCATCAGCCGACCTGCGGGCCTCGCGCCTCGCTATTTCCTCTCGGCCACGTAGCGGCGGCCCGAACGACGATCCACGCGCCCGGGTTCCCGGCTGCCGCCCTCACCCGTCCGACGCCCGGAAGAGGAGAAGACAAGGAGCGATGGAACACGGGCGCCACGCACCGACGGAAGTGAGGCGGACGCTGACTCGACGCCTCACGGGAAATTGCGCCTGGCGTCGGCAAAAGGTTTCGCCGCCGCCTGCTGACGGCCGCCGCCTGGCCCGCCCTCCGCCGGTAAGTCCGGTCAAGATCATAAACACACACAACACGCGATCAACCGGATGGCACGTCGGAGTAACGTCTTCTCGCCAGATATACAAAGCTCTTGACGCGCCAGAACATCTGTCAAACGTCTTCCAGAGGCGCACATCACCGAACGACGCCAGAACCGCCAACGATCCGTTGATCACGCGTTAACGGCGATGACAGACGCGATCTCACAGTACATCGCGATCGTGGCGCCCGTATCGATCACCAACGCCGGCAACGATTGTTGCATTGGCGCTCGTTACAAAGACGCGGTTAGGAACGACACTCGGTGTTTCGCGGTTATCGAAGTCATCTTCCGCTTCGCGATTTTTATCGTCCCGCCGCTTTCATTCATTAACGGAAGCCACCCATGACTGATCCACTATCACTCACAAACAACTGATCTCATTTTAGTGGAACACGCTTCCAAATAAGGCAACATGGTCACAAGAAGATCTGTCAGTCCTTTCTTAATGTCCACCCATGCCCAGGAGGAGCGGCCACGCCCACGCGGCGGGCTATAAATAGCCCGGCCGGGTGCTCCTCGACCTCGCAATCTTCACGAGCCCGTGAGCTCTAGAACACACAAGGTGCTCGCCCCTCCCTCCCTAGTTCCCTCCATCGCTCAGTTGGAAGTTTCAAAAACGGAAGACCGTCGCCCGCCCGGCTAGGTTTACGACGCCCGAGGACGCTTCGAGCCGTCGTGGGTCGCAATTGGTACACCGTATGAACGCCATCCCTCCTCTTCGACAGGTAACGAGTATTTTGGCCCTATTGTCTTTGTCGAAGCCGAGCGGGCCGCCGCCGAAGTTCGCCCACGCCGCGCCGCCGGCGGGTGGGGCTATTTCCACCGCCACTCCCGAAGTCAAGCCATCGGGTTCGGGAGAGGAGAGGTTTAGGCCGCCGCGCCGCGGCGAGCTACGGGCGCCAAGAACGGCCGATCCCCAACCGGCGGCGGGCGCCGCCGCACGGAGCTACCGTGACGAGAGGTCGGCCGCGTCGCCGCCATCCACCGTGGACGCCGCCGGGACGCGGCCAATGGGGCGCCAAAGACGGGCCTCCCCGTCCTCGCGCCTCCGTTCCGTCGAAGCCACGTGGCGCTACCGGGACCCGCTGGTCATCGGACGGTGGGGGTATGCAGATGAAAATAATGTGGTGTAAAATACTACGTACCCCGCTTTGTACCGCGTGAGGTTATAAATATATTTTCCGGCATCGTAAAAATTCGAAAAAATATGTAAATAAACTAGATTATGTGGAGATGATTGTCATGATTTTTATTATATTTTCCCTTTAATAAAATATTGACATAAAAATCCCGCGAGGTTTATTATCCGGAATTAAACTTCGAAAAATCATAACTTCCAATCAGAACTCCGATTTAGGTCAAACCACTTCCAAGATTTTTCTAAAATCGTACTCTGTCCGTTTATCATGATTTTGCTCATTATCACATGGTGTCTTTTATCGCTATTCATTCGCCCCTAATATTTATTCGATAATGTCGCCAAACGTGGAAGTAGCCAACGAAGACCTTTATCGGGATAATCGCAACCCTGATTACATCGCGAAGCTGACCAACGTAAACAACCAAGGCAAGTCCTTACCCCACTCCCTTAATAAGGTTGACCTAAAAATAACCAACCTACTTTTATAAGATGATAATCATGATTTATGTTGCCATGTGAATGAGATGATGCTTGATGATATAACTCGACTAAGTAAGACTAGTGTAACCTAATTAATAATGTGAACCATCCAACAAAAGGTGAGTGGTGACGGTTTACATGGAGGTAGACTAGTCACAATCAATCGGGATGAATCCGGGAGAGATGCTCGCCTCCCTAAGGACCCGGTTCATAGACCATCCCCTAGTACGACATTAAATGCGACCACACGTCGAGATGGGACGACCTGATCTCACACCCCGTTAGGTCAAAGTATAGTTTCTAACCTAGGAGGCCGGCGAAGGCAAACGGGTCTATCGGGGGGGAGCGGCGTGGGGAGAGTGGCCCCATTGTCCCGTTGGCGTGGATCTTTGAAGCGATCTTCCACGCGTAAGTGTGTGGGCGCGCGGGCGCAAAAGCTAGAGGCACATATTGATGATTATGATTGGGTTACGTGTTGACGGTATAGGTTGGGTAATTAGGTATTACCCGTAAAAGCCGTGGTGATTTGGTATCACCATATTGTCTAGGGGTGATACGTCATCCGCGTAGGGTGGCGTGTTATCCTTCCAATCCCCGAGAAACCGTGGTGGGAACTATATGGAAACCTAGGATGGCTGCCAAAGTGGTACGGGATCTTGTTGGACTATTCTTGCTCGCGATCCCGTGAAGAGTATGTCCATCGTGTGGGGAAATTTGTACACCTCTGCGAGTTCTTTTTAAATCTATTCAATAGCCACGTCCTTGGAATTGGGCAACCGCTAGGGACGGATCATCTATGATTAGTTTAACCCTTGTTGATGCTAACCGTTTGTGTTTTGTGAAGCGATGACCATATAACTTGATCGGGAACTAGTGAGGGCAGTTTTAGAGACCTCGCTAGGGCCCAAACTCTTAATAACCACCAAACCCCTGGTTTGGACTTGCTTTGAGTACTTTTGTACTCACCCGTTGTTAATTTTCCGTATTAGGCTCGGATGGGGACTTCGGCTACGATGACTACGATAAGGCAATGAAGGAGGATTAGACGTTTACGCCTTTGGAGTTTCTAGGACCGGGATGTTGACACTAGGGTTTTCGACTACGCTCAAGTTGCTTGTGGGTGTGACATGATAGGAGCCACTATGCTTGTTGAAAGGGACACTGATAAATAAATAATTAGCCACGCATGGCTTAGATTTATCCACCGTTGTGTAACCTCTAAGATAGTGACCCTCGCGGCACTTGTGTAAGACCTTATTTATCCTATCAATAAAAAGCTTCGGCATTTTTTTTATAAATAAATCTGTGTCCACTCTTGTCTCATAAAACTAATTAGCGCTTGATCCCGGCACTAATATTTGTGTAATTAACGACCCATTAAAAGTGGGGCGTGACACATAGCTACCTAGAACAAAAGAAGTTACAATGACGTTCTTCTATTAATTAAATTTCCAATCAATTAGTAGACAACTATAATTTCTAATGTGCAGTAACCTACTTGAAATTTATTCTATTAATCTTTCCTCCAGTAACTCAATATTTGTCAAAGTTGTCATGTTTGGGAACCATAATGAGGACTGGTGGATATACGGAGCTACCAAATATATAAATGTCATAATTCTTATTTCTGGGGGGCGCAATTAACTTGAAAAATATTGACTAAAGTTTGTTTTAGATTGTATCTATATATATCCTCCACATTTAATGGATAATTATCCATATAAAAAGTTTTATGAATTATCATTAGAGATATTATGTTCTTGTATATCATAATACATTTCATTCCAAATTATATGTCACTTTAGCTTTGTAGTTTGTACTATGCAAAACTTTAACTTTGACCAAGAAAAATATACTGACATCATCCACAAAATATTTTTGTAAGTCTGGAGACGGAGAAAAAAACTTCATTGAGAAGAGAAAGTCTCTAGAGGTTGGAGCTTCATGGATGGCAACGATTATGAAGCAGTGCCTCTAACGGCTGTGGGGCTTGAATTGTAGGTGGAACAGTGATTTGTGTCTTGGGCGGAAACTTCAGGTGACAATCAGTACTACAAATCTAAAGAGAGAGAGAGAGGGAAAAACAAAACCAATCAAAACTTTAGATCTTCATGAGCCATGATTTCAGAGGCCAACTTCGTTATCCCTTTGCCACAGTTGAGTGACTACATAGACTGAGGGATTCAAACTCGCATCTAATTTTCTCTCTAGTTCCTAGACTGAAAGGAAATTACCTATGTGCTTAGGCAAATGCTAATCGAAGAGATTTCCAAGGATCTCTCTCTAGTTTCTAGACCGAAAGGAAATTACCTACATGCTAAGGCAAAAGCTAGTGGAAGAGATGGTTGGTTGAGACATCTTAATATCTTATTTATATGCCTATTACACATTCTCAACAAGCCCTTAGATATTTAGACTGAAGCGCACTACTATAGATTTTATTTTACGTTGCGGTTATTTTTGATTTTCCGTTGCGGTTATTGGAACCGCAACGAACGAAAAGGTTACCGTAAATAGATGGATTAACTGTTGCGGTTTCTAGGACCTCAAAAAACTGCAACGGTTAATAAATAAAAAATACAAAAAAAGTAAAAACCAATCCGAAACGCTAACGGGCCCGGATCTAGGCGGCCGGGCCCGTTAGGGTTGGGTCTGCCGCCGCCGGCCGACCCACCGCACCGCCGTCATGGGGCGGATCCGGTGGCATAGAGGCCGGATCCGGCCCCCGCCACCGGATCCGGCCCCCACCTACGATCCGGAGGAAGGGGAGGGAGGTAGCCGATGCCGAGCTCCGCCCGCCCCCGGCCCGCCGATCCACGCCCTAATGGGCCAAGGCCCAAAGGGGAAGGCGCCTTGACCAGGCACCACCAACACCGTAAATTAGGTTAGATTCGCTAGGTTGCTTGCGGGGTTAAGTCTTTCGACTATAAATATAAGAAGCCTTGTAAACGTTTGAATCTTTAAGGCCGGTCTCAATGGGGCTTTCATGGGCGTTTGATCATGCGTAGAAGAGGAAAGATGAGAGGGATGAGAGAGACCTTGGGACCCGTGAGCCTATGAAATTGTCCATTGAGGGAGACGTCTATTTGATGCTAAAGTTTCACATCTTGAAAACCGGGAGGTGAAACGTTCTATTGAGAGTGGCCTAAGTAGAAAGTAGGGTTAATTCCTCATATCTCTCTCTTTCCACGCCTCGGTCTCTGTTGATTGTGGATAGCGTCAACTTTTGAGGATAAACAAACACAAGAAATGAACTAAAGAGAAATGAGAATACTAGAAGATAGGGTTTATACTAACAATTTCCACGAGTCATGTGAATCTCTGTTCTATGCAGGATTAAACCAAAAAATACCAAAAGGGATTTGAATACGACTAAAAATTGCAAAGCAAGTGGGCTAGTATACAAGAGAAGAATCTAGAAGACACCGTAAGACACTCCATGCAAGGTGGGACCCAACTCGACGGCGGGGGTGGCCGATTGGCCTAGCAGGTGGGGCCGACCGTCCAAACAACTCGCCTCCACAAGTCCATCTTCTAGAAGCTTCCTCCAACTGCCTTTGATTGCATTTCCACCATCCATTAAGTCGGTTTGATCCAACAATCACAATTTATCCCTCAAGCCTATATAAGCAAGGGTGGACCCCCCTAGAAAACCTAAGTCATAATTCATAAGAAGAATTCCATAGATCAAGACACCTAGAGCGACAAACCCTAGTTCTTCAGAATAGTTCTAGTTCTAGAGCAATTAGCTAATTAGTAGTAGATTAGAAGGAGGTCAAGTCTAGAAAGGCTTGACTTCATCAAAGCATTCTCTAGGTATATTTATCTCTTTTATTTGTTACTTTTTGTTTTATATTGTATTCTACTTACATTTTGTTATCTTATACTCAAAGTTGCTTATGGCATTGTGTTTTGTCATTATTATATTATTGATTGTAATATTTATTGTTTACTTTAATATATCTAGTAGAGTTAATTATTTGTGATGTCATCTTGGGTTTGTATAGCACTTATCTTATCGTACGTAGGATAAGTGGTATAGATTATGTAAGCATGGTACTTAGTATGTTATATCTGTAAATACCCTTTATATGCCAAGTAGCGTGCTAGATCATAGAGTTAACAACTCTATTAAGTCCTCTCGTAATCCTCCCTCTGCATATAGAGAATGGTAAAACGTAGTCGCGTTGAGGGGAAAGATCTTTTACATTAAAACCTTCTTAGCTGATGTTGCTTGAATGTGATATGAAGTAATAATGCTAATTATCATAGTTAGATGTTTTGCACTAATTAGAGTAATATATAACTTGTAGTTATGACTATACATATGTTTTCCTTATACTATGCCTATGCTTTTTCTTAGTTAACTGATGGACTGAATCGAGTAGTGCATTCAGTGCAGTAACCGGTCCAGCAGCCAACTTTGATGGATTCAAATTCAATTTTTCAAACATCCACTTCGACTTCTCCCAATAAAAAGTCGGGATAATTGCTTATTTGGCCCTAGAAAAACTTGACCTTACTTATCCGCCCTTTTTTTCGAAGTTGCCTATTTCGCCTCAAAACCAAACTTTCTTTCTTATTTAGCCTTACATTACATCTGTTTGGTCGATCCGTTAGGTCTCCCACTCGGCAACGAAAAGACATTCCTACCCTTCCCTTCAATTCATGGCGGCTCGGTGGTTCCTCCGTCCCCGAACCGACAGCCATAGAAAGAAAAAACGCCGCTACCACCCCAATGCTGCGCCGCCGTAGATGGCCAAGCGAGCCGCCCCTAGAGATCCGCCCCGCCTCTTCTCTTCGTCCTTTCCCTAGTTCCCATGGCGATGGGGACCGGTTGGAAAGTGGTCGCGGCGCCGCCCTCGCCTTCCCTCGCCGCCCGCCTCGCTTCGCAAGCCGGCGGCCTTGAGCTCGTCCCTCCGGCCCATCGCTTGCTCGCTCAAGTGCAGAGGATCTCGCGGCTCGCCCGGGGATGGGACGCTGACGACGGACGCGACGCGGGCGAGGTTGTGGCGAACACCCGCTGCACGAGGATGGCGCGGCGCGAAATTTGGCGAGAGCCGCGGCGGGAGTGAAGAGAGGCGCGCGACGCTCGTTGTCGCGGTCGGTGGCGACGTATGCGTATCGGGCAGAGGGTCGTCATGGCGGAGCGACGAGTGGGTCGCCGAGGTCGGTGAAGAGGCAAGAGTTTGTCGGGCGCTGCACCCGACCTCAGGCATGCTTGAGGCGTTCCACGCCGACGCAGAGCGGGTCGCCGAGGAGTCGGCGGCGCCGCCCGAACTCGCACCGCACGCGGCGCCACGTCGCCGCCGGCCTTCGGCCCCACTATCGCCACCACGACCACCATTGAAACACCCGGCAAAAGCTCATCCCGCCCGGGCGAGGCCGCGGGCGAAGCCGCAAGCAAGAGCGCCGGCGAGGCCACGGCGAGCTGCAAGCAAGAGCGCCGGCGAGGCCACGACGGAAGGTGGAGACGCTGCTGGAGAGCCCATGCGAGTGCAAGCGCAATGAGAGGCCAGGTCGCCGGTGGGCGGCGGCAGCTTGGTGCTCGCCGGTAACATAATCAGGTCCCGCTTTGAGAAGTTCCTCTCTACAACCTAGGTGACTCGACAAATGGACCCCATTGTAGGGTAAAATGGTCTTTTTTACCGGCACTTGACACCGTTAACCTCCGAAATCTAAATGTAAGGCCAAATAAGAAAGAAAGTTTAGTTTTGAGGCCAAATAGGCAACTTCGAAAAAAAAAAAAAAAAAAAAAAGTCACATAAGCAACAACAAATTTTTCCAAGGCCAAATAAGCAATCATCCCAAAAAGTTTGAGATGGAATATAGCGCTACAAAAGTTACAAAGTATGTCATGGTGTTTCATCCAAGGTTTGAGAAATATACTACTCCAAAGCTAGCAAAAAAATCACTCGAACCTGCCATCTTCAGAGAAATGAAGTGTTGGTTGCTGTGGTTTTGAACAATGTTTGACTAGGATTTGACTAACAAAATGAAGATTTCTTGAGTCAAGATCATGACCATTGGAAGTTAGGAACATTGTACTTTCCATTTTGTTACCTACACACTAAGGTTATTAGACAATGAGGTATGTCCATGCATCAGGGACGCGAGAGCATAGGACGCATGTAATGTAACCCCCAAAATCACGAGTAGCATAGATATCCTCTCCGACTAAACAGCGATGCAATGCAACAACCTGTGTCAAGTCAATGATTGACTATGTTTAGCTGGCTACGGCATGCGTTGTATGCCTTGACGGAGGGTTTTTTTTTTCCCTTTTACTTTTGCAATATAAACTAGAGGCCTAGCGATCAGGCAACAGATACACCCAGGAGGAATGAAATTACTTTCGACGTCACGTGCCTGCTTTTTTTTTGCCGTGAAATAAAATTGTCTTGTGGCCGCACGACTCACGTCCGGGACATACCAGCAGCGACCGTGGCGCAACGTAACCCAACCAACGCGCAGTGTGGCCCAAGGCCCAAGGCCCAATGAGTAAGCGGCACGGTACGGGACTTTTAGCTCGGCATGGAGAAGTTTTGTTGTTGGGCCAAGTCTCCTCCTCCATCTCAAAAATAGATAATAGTTATGGGAGGCGTCTTGGAGTCAAAAAATTTTTAACTTTTACTAGATTTATACAAAATACGTGCCACATTCAAATCTCCAAATAAATTTGTTAAAAAACTAGACTTCAAGATCTTTCCATGATACCAATTACTTAGCATAAGTATTTATATATTTAAATATATAATTGCCGGCATTTTGAAAAACGCCGATTTCTGGGAAGCGAGAATGACATCTATTTTGAGACGGAGAGACTATGTTAGTATCCCATCCGTGTGTCAGATATTTGTGAGTAATTATATTTTTGCTAATTTAATAATAATAATAGGGATAATTGCTTATTTGGCCCTTAAAAAACTTCATGTTGCTTATCCGGCCTTTTATTTCCTCGAAGTTGCCTATCGACCTCAAAACGAAAGTTTCTTGCTTATTTGGCCTTCCATCCATTTTTTCGGGGGCTAACGGTGTTAAGTGACAGCTAAAAGTCTATTTTACCCCTAGCTGAAAAAATTAAAAAACAGGGTTTCATTTGTTTATGGTATATTTTAAGTGGATATATATATATTTGAAACACATAAATATTCAATATATGAGTGAGGTTTTTGTACGGCGGCACCTTTTTCAAAATTGCATGCGACCTTTTGAAAACTGCATGCACGGTAGTGTGCGTTCATACTTTTTAATTAATTAGAGTAGGTCCATATAAGTATATATACCAATAGTATATAGTATATATACCAATAGTATATAGACCAAGTGTACAAATGTATATCTCCCCATTTGAAAATTATGCGTGATTTGAGCTGCCACGGCCCACGGATGCATGTCGTATACATACGGGCATGCAATAGTAGTATGTGTACACGTGGCAGAGAAGTATACAAACTTTTGAACAGGTAGTATGTGCGTGAAACCCTGTTTTTTTTAAAAAAATAAGCCAGGGGTAAAATGGACTTTTTAGCTGCCACTTAACACCGTTAGCTCCCGAAAACGGACGGAAGGCCAAATAAGCAAGAAACTTTCGTTTTAAGGCCAAATAGGCAACTTTAAGAAAAAAAGGGCTAGATAAGCAAGATAAAATTTTTCCAGGGCCAAATAAGCAATTATCCCATAATAATACCACACGGCTTACGTGAGACATGATTCACAGGCTCATAATCCCTCACCGTTACAAAGGTATCACCACGGGGCAATTGTGGTAAACCATCATTCTTGAACTAATTATTCATCGGTTAAAGTCCACCGCTCTTCTGGTGACGACTTGCAATAGATCACACTAGATGATGTCCTCTTTAAAGCTTTTTGTTATTTTTGTATTTGTATTTGAATGTGTTACAAATTCTTTTATAAAATTTTAAATGTAAAGGTTTTTGTTATCCCATCTGCTGGCATAGGACCCATGTTTTAAATCGCGGGCTAACGAATTTAGCGTGAGCTTAAAAAAATGCCATTTATTATAAGCGGGCGCTTATTTACGCTATATAGCGCGCTATATCGCGCTATTTGCCATCGCGACGGCAATTTCTAGCCGCTATAGCGCCGCTTATTTCGCCGCTATAGTGTGCTATTTAAAAACAGGGCATAGGACAGATGTAACCCCCTGTAGTCACGAGTAGCATCGATATCCTCATCGACCAAACAGCGATGCAATGCAACAACCTGTAAGTCAACGATTGACTATGTTTAGCTGGCTAGGGCAGGCGTTGTATGCCTTGACAGAAGTTTTTTTCCCTTTTTTTTTTTTTTTGCAGTATAAACTCCAGGCCTAGTGATCAGGCAACAGATACACGGAGAAGGAACGAAATTTCTTTCAACGTCACGTGCCTGCTTTTACCGTGATAATTTTTTCTTTTGAGGTGGCCGCACCAAGTAGCGTCCGTGGCGCCCACGGCCCAAGGAGTGAGCAGCTTGGGACGGGCCTTTTGCCTGGGCCTTGGGAAGTTATGCCTTTGGGCCAAGTCTGTGGGAGTATCCCATTCGTGCGTCAGATATTTGTGATTATTTCTATTTTGGTAATTTACTGATAATAATACCACACGGTTTACGTGAGACAGGACACACAGGCTCATAATCCCTCAACCGTACAGAGATATCACCACGGGGCAATCGTGGTAAGCCATAATTCTTGAATTAATTATTCCTCGGTTATAGTCTACCACTCTGTGGGAACGACTTTCAATAGAGCACACTACATGATGTCCTCTTCAAAGCTTTTTGGTATTTTTGTATTTGTATCTGAATGTGTTACAATTTTTTTATTTTAAAATTAAATGTGAAGGTTCAGTACAAATTAATAGAATTGATGTCTTAAATCAACAATTATGTGAATACATTTTTCCACAAAACGGTATTTTTGAAAAGTTTCATGATACTTTCTACAAATTATTATAGTACATTTAATATTTGTGTTCTCTTCATCTTGTAAATGTCAAAATAATCAATTTATTATTGTCTTCATGAGTCAATCACGCACACCTGCATTATTCTCTCGATTTCAATTGACCACTGCTGGATATCTGAGTATGTCAAATATATATGACGGCGGACACAAACGGAGAAGAAGAAAATGGTGCATCTTGTTTTTTGTCCACATCTCAAATTCTCATTTTTTGCCTCGCCGAGATAAAACGACTTCAACCCGGTTCCACTAGAATCTATTTCTAGTTTCTCTTATACACCAATGGCAACCTTTTTTTCTCTACTTCTACTTTTTAACAACAAAAGTTTAAATGGGTTGTATTTATATTATCCTTTGCCCACAAAAAGTTCAAGAGATTTTTTAAAGTTGTATTTCTATGTATATATTTTTTATGTACTTTTAGAGTCAGAATTTAGCCTACCACTTAAATGGTCCTATAAAAGTGATTCTGAAACATGCCAATAAGAAGCTGGATCACTTTTATGAATATGTTTCACCTTTATGGGCCTGAAGTTCCTTACCATAACTATGCCTACTACCCATCCATCCATCCAGTTAAGAGAAATGACAATTGTTGGTTGATTGCTTCTAAAGATCAGCTTAAGGGAAATGACAAGAAATGTGATTCGGTTATGACGTGGTGATTGATGAGTCGAAGTTGTCACATGTCAAGCAGGGGCTAGGTCCACAACACGCGCGAGGGCAAGCGAGGCATTTTTCGCCGCTAGGTGGGACCACTCCTCTACGAATGTTTAGTCGTAGAGATAGAGACAAGAGATGGGTATAGACATGTCCCTCCAAAAAATTTCATACCAAACTCAACTTAATTTAAAAGATTAAAACGACAGTTCTTTTCTTAGGAAATGGATGGATTTCATAATTGCTCAAAACTCAATTGAAATAAAAAAATATATATTATTGAAAAGGAAAAATAAAATGAAAAGCCATCATTTTGTCACATGGCGGAGTGGGCGTACCGATGTTTTTGCTTGGGCACGGGCGCTGCCCATTCAGCAGCAATCAATCACATGGGTTGCAGGCATCCGATATTTTCTTGGCCCTACTATAGGCAACTTGCGTGTACTACTAGTTGACCAAAGCGCTACAGCGACGTTACAATCACTGTCACAGCTCCAATGTACGAGAACCAAGCATTTCACAGGAATTCTATAGGAAAAATATCTCGCGTTCCAAAGGGGGCCTTAAGCTAGATCCATGGCGGGCGTGCTGGAGAGCGCATCGACTGGGGTGATGAACTCTGTGATAGAGAAGCTGGGTGCTCTAATGGGGAGCAGTACGACAAGCACAGGGCCGTGCGGAGGGACGTGGCGTTCCTCAAGGACGAGCTCAGCAGCATGCACGCTGTCCTCAACAAGCTCGCCAACATGGAGGAGCTTGACCCGCAGACGGTGGAGTGGAGGAACCAAGTGATGGGCACGGCATTTGACATCGAGGATTCCATCGACGACTTCATGCATCAGGTAGGTGAGGATGCCACCAGCACCGGTGATTTTGGCTTCATCGCCAAGATCCGCCAGTATGTCAATGAACTGAGGTTGCGCCATCAGTTTACCAAGCAAATCCAAGAGCTCAAGAGTCGGGTGATTGAAGTCAGTGAGCGCCGTAAAAGGTACAAGCTTGACGAAGCTGCGGCCTCTAGATCCAGCTTTGTAACTGTTGATCCTCGCATGGCTGCGCTATATACAGAGTCGGGCAGCCTTGTCGGCATAGAAGGTCCAGTGGAAGATATTGTCAAGCTGTTAGACAAGAAGGAAGGAGATGCATCATCGCAGGGTCTGAGAGTGGTATCCATTGTTGGGTTTGGAGGTCTTGGCAAAACAACAGTAGCAAATGAAGTCTACCATAAGATTCGAGGGCAATACGACTGTGAGATGTTTGTGTCAGTGTCTCAAAAGACCGGATCTGTTGAAGCTCCTTGGTAGGATTATCCATAAAGTTGGAATGCCACAACTGAATCATATCGCTGAAGCGGAAGATTTAATTGAAAGCATCAGAGGGTATCTGAAAGACTTAAGGTGCCTCTCAATACTCGATTGCTTCTTTTCATGCTATACCATACTAGCTGATTGACATGTACAATTTGTCTAGTTTGCGTAAAGTAGTACAGATGTCTAACTTTAGTAACTGCTTTGTAGTACAGATGAAAGCTTACAAGATTTTTTTTTTAGGAAAAGGAATTTTTATTCGTCTCTGCATAAGTTTTTTTGAGCAATCGTCTCTGCATAAGTTATCCACACAGCATTACTGAAAAAAAAACACACCCGTGCTAAAAACAGCTTGCTCTAAAAGAAGTGACAAAAAACAATAGCCGCAAACTAAACACCAAGTCTATTAGAAGACAACCATCCTTTACATGCAATGGTTTCAAAAAAATGACTACAATGAAAGAGATTTATTAAGGCATCTTGGAAACTAACTCTGATCAACACTTCAACTTATTATTTACCCCAAGCCTGAAAAACAAATGATATGTTACATGGAAGCAGTAGCCCTGCAGATTGAGTCATATATGGGGTGTGAAAAAAAAGAGAGTGGGCTGTCTTTCTTGCAAACCAGAGAAGGTTACAAGTTTACAAGGCCGTTTGTGTTCAACTACATAATCTATTAGCTAGGCATTAAAATAGCAATGTAATGCCTCTTTACAAGAACTTAGGCCACAACATTATATCTTCTGTTTGATTTCATCAATTACTTTTGAGCCAGGTAAATGCTCCTATCTACATCGTGCAAGGACAGTAGATGAGTTTTATTATTCAGAATATAGGATAAATGTGATTATTTTCTTGGATTGTTTGAATATGTTTTTATCTGAGTTTCAACTCAAACTAAACACTCGATTTTTGAACATTGCAGTTACTTTTTGTAATTGATGATATATGGGATATATCAGTGTGGGATATTCTTCGTTGTGCATTGCCAGATAATCATAAAGGAAGCAAAGTAATCACAACTACACGAATTGAGACAGTGGCTAAGGCATGTTGTAGCTACCGACCTGAGTTCATTTACAAGATGAAACCTCTAAATGATGAGAACTCAGCCAAATTATTTTTTTTAGCAGAGTTGGATATGTTTGTGCTCAGCCACTGAAAGAGATCTCAGACGAAATATTACCAAAGTGTGGTGGTCTCCCATTAGCCATTATAAGCATTGGCAGCCTTTTGGCTAGCCAACCAGCCAGATCAAGGGAGCAATGGAAGTTTGTGTGCAGTTCACTAAGGTCAAATTTGAGAGAAAATCCAACTTTAGATGGAATGAGACAAGTACTAAAAGCTTAGTTACAACAATCTTCCTCTCCATCTGAAGACATGCTTGCTATACATCGGCATGTATCCAGAGGATCACTGCATTGAAAAGGTGGATCTGGTGAGGCTATGGGTCGCAGAAGGTTTTGTCGTTAACTCACGTGATGAAGATGCAGAGAAAGCCGCTGGAAGTTACTTCAATGAACTTGTCAATAGGAGCATGATCCAACCTACATACATGGGCTACAACGGTGAGGTGTCGAGGTGCAAAGTGCACGACATGATTCTTGATCTAATTAGACTGAAGTCAGAAGAAGAAAATTTTTTGAGGGTCGTGGACAATGTGAGTCACATGGCCCTATCATCACAGAGCAAGGTTCGCCGGCTTTCCCTTCATTTGGGCTTTGAGAAGATCAAGGCACAGCTTCTGCAACAAGCTTAAGCATGTCACATATGCGCTCATTTGCTCTGTTTGGCAACACTGGCTTCATACCTTCTATTTCAAAAATTCAAGTACATCCGAGTATTGAATCTGAAAGACTGGCATGCTGATGGGCATGACAGTGTTGATCTTACATCAGTCTGCAGATTATTTCAGCTAAGGTATCTGAATGTTGGTAGGAAAGCACGCCTGGCAGCTCAAATCAGGAACCTGCAATGTTTGGAAACACTGGAACTGAATAAGCTTGATGGAGATGTGCCGTCAGATATTGTCCATTTGCCTTGCCTGCGGCATTTCGTTGTTCCTTCTGGTAATCGGCTCCCAGACGGAATTAGTGTGATGAGATCCCTACACACTCTAAGGTGCTTCGATGTGGGCTTGAACTCGGTGGGCAATTTTAAGGGCATTGCTGAACTTCTGAATATTAGGGATCTTGAGATTTCGTGCAGCGGCTCCGCCCCTGAGCAAGGAATCATGGACAGCTTGTGGTGTTCTATTGCCAAACTTATCAGCTGCAAACTGAGGGCTCTAACATTTCCATCTTTCCCCGCTAATCTGCCTCCTCCGATTGTTGGATTAGATCTTTTGGCTTCCATTTCTCAAGCCGAGCACCATCTTGAGGTACTAAAGGTTTCTTCGACTTTGTTTCCCCAGGTTCCAAGCTGGATTGGTCAACATTGTAGTAGACTGTCAGTTTTGTCACTCACGGTTAACATCCTGAGGCAGGATGACGTTGATCTACTTGTCCAGTTACCAAACCTGTTGGACCTAAAGCTAAACATCCGGAAATGTCCAAAACAAAGAATCCTCATTGACAGAAGCAACCCAGTGGCATTCCCAGCTCTCAAGATGTTCACATTCTCCTGTTTCGCGCCATGCCTCTTCTTTGGGGCAGGTGCGCTGCCCAATCTCCATACGCTCACCCTGGACCACCATGGGCGCGGACTGGAGCAGGAGCGCCATGCCACGCCCATACTTGAAGGCGTCCAGCACCTGCTCAACCTCAAGGAAGTCCATGTTGTCTTCACCAACGGTTATTATGATGGGAAAGCAATGCCAGGTATAACGGAAGCCGATGCCGAGGTTACATACAGGGATGCCATCAGCATGCACCCAGGGAAGAGTGGCATCAAGATCTTGGTTAATCTTTTTCTGCTTAGTAATGCAACCCCCGGCTTTCTATTATGACTCTGACGACGGCGCGTTTGTGAAGAGCTAGTAACTGAGAGGTACCCAAATGCCACTAATCTATCCTCCGTCTACACAACACAATAATTCATTTCTTTTGTTTACATATACTCTGACTTTTTCACAACATGCTTTGAATCGATGATGGTAAACTATTCAAACCTAAATCCACGGCCATTTGCCTGCAAATTCATCTTCTTCTCATTTGATGGGTACGGAAGTTATTTACTGAGTTGACTTTTTTTTTGTCCTTTAAATTGTTTGCAGTTGGTCAGTTCATACCATTGCTTGCGGATTGATCAATGGAGACCGTCTTTGTTATAGCCCCAAGTCCTAGCCAAGACACTTGGGGCCACAGCCTAGCAAGCGCACCAAAGCCCAACGTCCAAAGCATGGGACCTTAAAAGGCCCGCCCATGTCACTGGGGGAGACATTAGCTAGAACCTTTTTTTTTTTTTTTTTTTCGCGCTACGTATTATTATATTAAAAAGAAAATGAGTCTAAGAAAACTCAAAACACAAAACAAGGCCATTAGGGCGTGAGTTTACATGAGTAATTAGTCAAGAAGACAAGAGACTACGGCTAGCGACCTAAGCTCTACACCACATTACAACAAAATATATGTCTGAGACCTTTAGCCCAGACAAATATACACCACAAATTTGCTTCATCTATAATTTCTTGTACCACGTTACCAAGAAATTACTTCATGTATATTATAATTTGATAATTTCAAACTTGCTATGTTATTTACTTCATGTATAAAAATATATTGCAAACTTATAATTGTTTACTGAATCAAATAATGATTTTTACTAGATTGTATATTAAGTTTTGCATCAGTATACCCTATGGTAAAATCCTAGCTCCGCCACTGTGTTAGCATTTTAGTCGCTAGCTTTGTCCAGATGTACATGGTGTGTTTGGTTGCTTAGTTCTACTCCTCTTGGCCACCTCATCCATGTAGGAAGAAACGTAAGCACATTTGGTTGCATGGGTGCAATATTTCAGCTTGACTCCACCCAAGTATACGATTTGATCATGATCCGGTGAAGACAGCTAAAACAAGTTTCACTTCAGAGCTTGATTCGACGGATGCAAGTTGTAGAGGATGGGCCCGCATGTCATCCTCATGTGTTATTTGACATGCTCTATCCGCTCATGCACGCGATCAAACATCTCCACATCCACTAATGTGACCTAATCTAACACCTTCATTTCTCCTACCTGCTCATCTCATGCATGATATACGCAACCCCATTTAATTAAATACCCATAAAGGATCGAGGGTGGGATGGGAATTTCCTAAAGAACAAAGAAATGAGATTTTAAAAAATAGTGATGTATTGCACTCCCTTTTCTGTTTCCCATTAACACTTGGTATCAGATTTAATCGTGCCATTCTCCAACTTGAAATCTCACTATCCCATCTATCTGAATCTGACTTTTGCGTGTTGTGTTGGAGATTAGCCAGTATAGATTCAATATTTATATTACAACAGTGGTGGTTATGAAAAACCGTCAGCGAAAATATGTATCCACTAGCTGTTCATAACTGAGCCCACACTTTGGTTTCTGCTGCACCTAATCTTTATGTATCACTAGTGAAAGAACGTAATATCCACAAACATTGTTTTCTATGCTCTCTCTATTTTTTTATATGTCATACTTGGTTTGTCCTAACTCAAACGTATATATCTTTTAACCATAGGTTTTTTTTAAAAAAATTGTATAACTAGTTTCATGTCATAATATTTATATTTTCAGATTTATTATAAGAAATACTATAATAACATATAAAAGTCACATATTATGAAACTATAAGGATTTTTTAAAAAAACAGTTGGTCAAAAGATAGCAATGCTTAAATTAGAACAAACCAAATATGACGAAAAAGAAAACGGAGACACTACTAGTGTGTGAGGTATAAATATTATGACATGAAACTAGTAGTAGTATCTCCGTTTTCTTTTATGCCGGTGTGATATGTCGTCCTCTCTCCTCTCCTGACCTCCTCCTCTCCACCCTCGCCGCCACCCCCTCGCTTTCTCCTTCTCCGGGCGAGCTCGCCGGAGTTGTTGAGGCGGGGGATTGACTCCTTCCCCTCTTCTTCCTCTACTTAAATAAGGGGCGACATGGCCAGCAAAGAGGAGGCTACTTCTCCTCTTTTCAATCTTTGTTTGTGCATCCATGGAATCCATGGCTCAAGGATTCGTCGGAACAGCCGGGTCCCGCCGGACTGTTGGTTCTTGGTATGCTCCGTCTTGCTTGAGTGAAGCAAGCCAAGGTGGTGCGGTCATGGTGGCTCGGCGTGATGGAGGGCGTGGCGCCGTCCGGCGTATCGAGCCTTTGTCCATGGAAGGGCGCGCGCTTTGGCTCCGCGCCGGGGTCTCATCAACCTCATATGGAGGCGGCTGGCGGCGGCGTCTGCCTGCCTCGCATCTCCCCAGACAAACACAACGGCCGAAATCCGGACGAGGTGTGGAAGACGGAGCCGTCCTCGTGGGTGGACGTCTCTCCGACCAGCCGGCCATGCGCCTCTGATCCTTGCCACGGAGCGGTCGTGGTGGGGTGCATGTTGCGCCGCAGCACGTCCTCGCGATGCCCCTGAAGATCACTTCTGCGGCGCCGCCCTTCATCCACCCACGCCCACACGAGCAGTGGCCACCGCCGTCGAATCGCGCCAAACATGCCGGCGATGGTGCACCGCCCGATCCCGCTCATTGCTGAGCTCGGGGAGATTTTTTCGTGCATGCAGTGTCCCACATGGTGGGTCCCACAGGTCATGGGGTTTGCACATACGTGTGGTTCATGCGTGTAGTGTTTCTCTTCCTGAACCCTTCAGGCGGACGCGTGCAGACGGCGTGGGCGCATGATGCCCGTCCTCATCCGTTCGCTACGGCTCCCCATGGTCCTTATCTTGTTTTCGTGTTCTTTTTTTTGTTTTTATGATCCATCAAGCAGCACATAAAATATGTACATCAAAAATCTCATCAGTTCCTTCCGTCATCGGTCGAAAGCAGTGAGCCACCCACTGGCTCTAGGAACGGTGGTCTCTTACCCGCCGGTGATTTCTTCAACAATATATTCGGTTCATCGGCGAAGCAACTCAATGACGCCGCCCTCGCCCTTTACAAGCCTTTGCTTCGCGAGTCCCTTCCGCACCAACGGCACCATGCGCCGCCGGTGACGCCTCGCCGTCCGCCGGCGAACTGTTCTCCCGTGGCGATTCGGAACTAGGTCCTATGTGAACCTTGATGTAATAGGCTCCTTTGTTAAGGGCCTAATTGTAAAAATGCTGCTTTAATATAATATATGCATGCTTTTCGTCAAAAAAGAAAAAAACTGGCTTACGGGCCTTGAGCTCGTACAGATACACGGACACGGAGGAGGAACGAAATTCCATTCGACCTGCTTGCTTTTACTGCGAAAAAAATTGGCATCTGGCCGCACGGCTCACGTCGGGGACAGACGAAGGCGTAGCACCAGCGGCCGTGGCGCAACCAAGGCGAAAGAGTAAGCGGCACATGACGGGACTTGAAGTTCTGTTGTTGGGCCAAGTCTGTGAGAGTGTCCCGTCCATGCGTACTAATGTAATAATATAATTTTTTTCACAAATACATAAAAGATTTATGTAATAATATAATTGTATTATAATAATACCACACGGCTTATGTGAGACGGGATTTACGGGCTCATAATCCATCACCCTTACAGAGGTATCACCATGGGGCAACCGTGGTAAGCCATAATTCTTGAACTAATTATTCATTGGTTAAAGTCCATCTCTCTGTGGGAACGACTTTCAATAGAGCACACTACATGATGTTCTCTTCAAAGCTTTTTGGTATTTTTATATTTTATATTTGTATGTGAATGTGTTACAATTTTTTTTTATTTTAAAATTAAATGTGAAGGTTC
Organism: Hyparrhenia diplandra; assembly: GCA_015847255.1. Classification (NCBI taxonomy): domain Eukaryota; kingdom Viridiplantae; phylum Streptophyta; class Magnoliopsida; order Poales; family Poaceae; genus Hyparrhenia; species Hyparrhenia diplandra. The sequence goes on along the minus strand of JADLZK010009548.1, from coordinate 95,566 downwards.
AATACAAATATATAGAATTGATGGCTTGAATCAACAATCGTGTGAATACATTCTTTTCCCACAAAATTTTATTTTCGAAAAGTTTCATGATACTTTCTATTAATTATAGTACATTTAATATTTGTGTTTTCTTCATCACCTCGTAATTGTCAAAATAATCAATTTATTACTATCTTCACGTTAGTCAATCATGCACACCCGCATTATCTCAATTTCAATTGATCATTAGTATATGATGAAGAATGTCAAATATATATGATTACGGACACAAACTTAGAAGAGCAAAATGATGTATCTTGTTAATTTCTTTTTGACCACTCGATTTCTCTTTTTTTTTTTTTTTTTTTGCCTCGCTGAGAGAAACGACTTCAGCCTGGTTCTGTTTCTAGTTTCTCTTATACACCAACGACAATATTTTTTTTCTACCTCTACATTTTAAGTGCAAAAATATAAAAATTGGATGTATTTGTATTATCCTTCGCCCACAATTTTTTTTACACTTTTCCTATAAATCTGTTGAAAAGAAAGTTTCTAATTCTATCTTGCGACGCATGTGAGCTGGACTCCTACGAAAGCGAGCGCGATCGGAACTCTGACACACGCGGTCTTGTGCATGCGTGCACCTATTTTTGTCTTGTTTTGCCATAGAAAAAAAATTATTTATTATCATTTTGTTTGGTGTGGTAAAATTGTTTAATTTTGTATCAGCCTTTTTTGTCCTTTTTTTTTTTATAGAAAAAATTGTTAATTATTTCTTGTCTGTTGTAGTAAAATTATGCTAGTTAAGTGCTAATGATGGATCCCACCCTTGGATGATGATCCAAAGATCTACCATGTTGCAAGAAATGTTGGTTATTTTTCTTGTGAAAGAGATATAGCAACTCCCATTTTTTAAGTGTATTTCTATTTATTTTTCACTTTTCCTATTCATCCGTTGAAAGAAAATCTCTTGCTTCTCTTGCGACACGCGTCGCGTCAGGGAGGCAACGTGCAAGCAGTTGTTGTGTTTAATGGGTCCGCCCTTCTTATCGGGTCGGTAGGGCACCCACTACCGCCCGACAGACATACACCCAATTTTTTGACAATCAGATTTCTCGATCCGCACGTCCGCATGGGAAGCAACTTCGGTGTTGGTAAGGTCGGGTGGGAGGGGATTGTTTTGCCCTTCTCCGGATCTCCTTGCTCCTCTCCGTCCGTGCACGCGGCTGATCCTCTCATCGTCGATTTGCTTTGGATCCTCTGCAGTACTTTCGCTCGTGGCTCCTCTCCCTTGATTTGAGCTCTTTTGTTTGGGATTTTCTCAGGTGTTTCTTTTGGATCTGGTTCTGTAGTTGGTTGATTGGATTTTCTTGGTGTCTGTGGTTCGATTCCATGGAGGATTGAGTTGGCGTTGTCGCGTGCATTGTTGTCCCTTTCCCCATTTCTCCCTTCACTCTCTCCTGGTCGGACGCTCTCGGAGAGGCTATTGGAGAGGCGAGCTCGCCGCTCGGCCGCCCCTCGTCTCCGTGCGTCGCCCCGCCTTAACCAATCGGCCTCAGGTCCCACCCTCATCTCTGACCGCACCCTAAACCCTAAACCCTACCCTCACCGGCGGCCGGCGGCGTATGGCTTTGTCGGAGGAGGCCCGTGTGAAGGCACATCGGTGGGGTAGCGTGGCTTCCATCTCGCACCGGAGGCGGGCTCCCAAAACAAGTTTCGCAGCCCGTGGATGCCGCCGCTTCTTAGTGCCGCGGGAGGCGATGAGCCACTAGCCGATCTTTGCCGCTTCGGAGCTAGTGTAGCTATTTTTGGCAGGTGTTTTTGTGGATGAGGCCTCCGGCACCATGGCTGAAGCCGCCAGACATTTTTTGCGGCCACCGTGTTCTGGCTTTTTTGTCTATTTTTGGTGCTTTGTGTAGATCTCGTGTTCGCTTGTCTATAGTTGATTCATGACAGTAATCATACTGGCTTTTGTGCTCTGTTGGTAGTCCTTAGATTCATGGTAGTTATGTTTATGATCCATTTTAGGCAGTATGATTAGTCCATTTTAGAACCTCGCCCAGTTTTAAGGCTCATATTTTAGCATTCATCGATCTACACTCTCCTTTTTGGTATGTTTCATTTTCATGACGGCTAGTTGGAATGTCATTTTAAAATATTTTCGTGTGTTTCCATGTAAGTTGGTATTGTAATGTGATAATCTGTCTATATAAGTGTAGAAGATTGGTTTTGGTTCACAAATTGTAACACACATGGTACACTCATCGGTTGTGCTTTAATCAGTATTTACCATCTACTATTTCATATTTCACTTATTAGTATTATAACCCATTCATTTAGTTCACTGGTTCACAATTGTAATACTCTGCCATTGTTATGTGCTGACTTTAAATTTTTCTTATTGTATTGGTAGGAAGGTCTGCTCCAGTTTTGGCTACACATACTGCTCATTTGCAGGTTACAGCTTTGCAAAAGGTCATTCACTTAGTCCACTCGAGGTCCTTCTGGTTATCTGATTTTATTAGAGCCGAGGTGCTTCGTAGTGGTTATCTGATTTTATTAGAGCCGAGGTGCTTCCTAGTGGTTATCTGATTTTTTTGTGCATGGAGGATAGGGCTGGCCCTTTGGATGCCTAATCTTCGCTGTTGTCAATGGTTTTACTTAGCTTGCTGAGTTAGCTTTTGCTCATAGCTGCAACTTGCATGCCAGCATACATATAAATATGTTTGGTTTGAATTTTCTTTTCTTATATTGTTTAATGTGTGCTCAGATTGATCAGGTATACATACTCTATGTATATATGCAAAAAATGTATCTTTAGTGGCCTATAGTGATCAATTAGTGTTTTGTATTTGTATGAGGTGGCCAAAATCATTGCAGCCATACATTGTATTTGCCACAAACTTTTGGATCCAGAATGTAGCTGCTAACAGAGTAGCATGCATTAATTTGTAAATAACAGATGGCTAGCTTACTATATCAAACAAGAGACAATTGTCTTTCTCTAGAGTAGTGCTTTAGTTCACATTGTCCTTTTGCGCACTTTGTCGTAACATCTAGTCAATTTCCCTGTTCTAATTAAGTAACCGAGTCAGTTGGAATATCAAAATATCTAATATGCCTGACAATTGAAGTACTTCCTACTATTGGTCCACACATGGCGTCTGTTATTTTTTCTCAACCAATCTGGTCTCAAAGTTTTGTGATCTTCTGGATCAACTCTCTTATATTTTCTGTTAATTAGTGATTGACTGATATTATCATGCTTTACTTATAATTTTAGAATAAGCTAATAATGGAGCAATATGCCTTTTTCTTCTTGTAGAATAAGCTAATAATGGATCTAATAATGCAGCTTTGCAACATGCAAGACAAGTGAGGGACATGCTAGCTTGGCCCTTCCTGACATAATTTTTTGCGAGGTGCAGTTCTGCTATGTGTTGAAAATTAGGATGTGACAAGGATTAAGTGTATGCTTGTTTTTCCACTCAATAGTCGATGTAGCAGTGAGGGCTGCCTTTCCCTATCGGAGCTTGTCCATAGTATCTTCCTCGCTACTATTGCCAACATGTAGGTGTACTCATGCGGTCTTTGCTTGCCATGCCATTTGCTATCGGAGTTTTGTACATCTATTGTTCCATTCTCAAGTATACCTCTACTAGTAGTAGTACTCATGGCAGCTTTGTTGTTTTTTCCATAGCACTTTGGTGATACCAAACAACTATTTACGAGTATATATAAACCAATCAACTTAAAGATTCAGTTACATAATTGTTGTATGATATAATGTAAATTGCAAGTGTCAAGCAATCGGAATTCTAGTGCTGAGCATACACAATCCATCTGTGATTGTGCTTTCATAGATAAAAAATTATGATATGTCCTTCCATAGAAAAAAATTGTTTGTTGCCCGAGTTTACGTTTTTACGTTTTCATTAATGTAGGTTGCTAGTAGAGTTTTTTGGTTTTCCCCGTAGTAATTTCATTTTTTAATACTAGAAATTGCACTATTTGACAAGTGCAATTTTGCCATTGTTTTTATGTAATTTGTAATATATTTTTATTTTTGTTAATGTGTTCATTAGATATCATCAATTATGAATTAAGAACAAGGATATAGCAATACGTAACATGTTTCTTTTTGTCCAAGAGCTATTACTTTGTCATTGGTGGTGCCGAGGGCCCCCGTTACAAAGATGAGGGACGTTGAATTGCTAAAGGAAACAATATTGGGAGAGAAAGTAGTGTACAAACATATTCAAGATTGACAAAGTAAGTTGATTTCATTTTTACCTCATGAGTATTTGTTGAATTCAAAATGTTTGATTCGAATAGGTAATAGCTCTCGGATTCAATTGAAAACCCTCTATGGATGTGGCCTACATAAGAGAAGAGCCATATACAATTGCTTACCATGGATTATTTGTTGCTAGAGTTGATGCTTTTTTTTTTTAAAAAATGTATGTCCTGAATATTTTTGGTGGATATTTTGGAGACTTACATTCATTTTTTTTTCTTTCTTCATCTTGACCATAGCACTTATAGTCCACTTGTGTTCTTTGAAGTATCCTGCTCATTACAAATAAACAAAAGTATAGTCGATACCGTAGTCGCAATTTGGGATAGGCCAAATTTGCACATTTCCAAAGATCGCAACTTGTCAAATCTAAATGTGCAATAACTAGAATTCTAATTTACCTCATGAGTGTAATTGGGGTTGACAATATTTGAATGATAGTTGTAGTAACTTTCGAGATTGAGTTCAAAATGTCTTGCCAAAGCGTGCATATAAAAATTCTCATGTTTTTTAGCAAAGACCTAACTAGTTTCTTTGAACATTCAAAGGCAATAACATGAAATTTGTCAAATGGAAACTAGTTTCATTATTTTCAAACCTCATGATCAGTTGTTAACTCGGACAATTGAGTAAGTTGGATGGCATTATCATCACTTACAAGACCAATCTGCATTAAAGAATCTGGTTCTTCCATTTCATCAACTCCTTGGATGTGGACCTCGCAAGAAAAGAGAATTTATCAAATCGTCGCCTTGTTTGTCGCATTTGTCATGTCCCTTGTAATAATTTTTTTTTTTTTGTCAAATCTGTCTACTTGTTTGTCTCAAATTGTCATGTCCCTTGTAAGAAATAAAATTTGTTTCAAACAAGATCTCATAGTCCAAAAAACAGGGGACCTGCGCGATACAATGCGGGACAATACAAAATGACATCGCTTGATTCCCTATATGAACCTAGCGCCGAAGGCGCGAGTGCGCGAAAGTAAGCCTTTAAACCGAGGCCGAAAGTGGGCCGTTAGGCCCTCGAGGCCGAGACGCAAAGTCATCACGGGGACCCCGCGGTTGTGTTTGGATTGTCCCTTGTAATGTCCCTTTGTACCGTGTACTTTTCTCCGGCTTGTAATGTCCCTTGTATTGTATTGTATTTTGCCTTTTATTATCACTTGTGCTTGTCACTTGTTTATGTCCTTGTATTGTCCCTTGTTTTATTTGTTAAAGCTGAGGCCCTGTTGTGTTGTTGTTTGTTATGGTACGAATTCCTTGGACTGAGGCTGGTGCTCTCTATGTTGTGGAGATTGAAACAGAGCTTGCTATCATTAGTGAGTACCACTAGCACCCGGCGATTTTTGTTGAGCTTCATGTCGCTAATTTAGTCATCGGATGCGATCCAATTTGTATCATTTCTTACTTGAAACAAATATGCTATCTTTGTTAGGAATGCCTCACTGAGTGCAAATTGTAATAGTGTAAATTGCAAATATAGTTAACTGCAATTTTAGTGATGGGTATCTGAAATTTTGATTGCTACTGATCCTACATTGCATCTGTGTTCAGTTGTGGCCCTCAACATGATATTGATCCTATATTGTGCTTTATCTCTTTTCGGGAACCGGTTTATGTGCTTAACGGATGGGTTTCGTGTTTTGAGCTTCTAGGCATTCAAATGCACCTCGCATGTTATTAGTGAGTCCCAAAAGCATCTGCTCATGTTGTTTCATCGTTGCTATTGCTAATTAACTCATGAGAAGCACCGCTTTGATTTCCATTTTAGTTTGACTTGTCTTGGCTTCTATATCGGTTTAATAACCGATCTAACTATGCATGTATACAAAAGTCTTAGGATATCCCTCACTTGGGATGCTGAATTGCGCATCGTTATAGTCTCGAATTGCAAACCGTTGTAGTATAGATTGCAAAATTAGTTAACTGCAATTTTAGTGATGACTATATGGAATTTTGATTCCTACTGATCCTACATTGCATCTGTGTTCGGTTGGGCCCTCAAAATGAATATGACTACACAAAAACAAATTGTTTGCTTTGTTAAAATCTTTATTTTGTCTTTTTGTTCTAGGTCACCACCCTCTTACATTTTTTTGTTCCTCATACCAGGTGTCATTACAAGCTGAAGCCTTTGTGCGAGATGTTATGTGTTTACAACAAAGCTGTGTTTTAGTATCCATTTCTTGATTGCACATTTATAATGAGTAAGTTGCAGACCTAAATTACTGCAATTATGGTGTTTAATATGTGCAATATTCCAAAGTTGTGATAATTTTTTCAGCCTAAATTACTGCAATTACTGCAATTATGCTATATGGTGTCTTTTGAAATATAGCTATGATAATTTTTCGCCTCCTTGGAACCCCCATACATCACAAAGTTGAGAACCATTGTCCAAAGATATTCCAAAGATAACTTTATTTTTAGTTTCTCTGAAAAGTATATGTTCTCAACTTGTAATGATCAAAGCATTAGTATGCGGAGTTACTAACTGTTCTTGTTAGATTGAATATTAGGAGCAAGCAGTTTTTGTTCTCTCAACTCATGTGGAAGAATGTCTTTGTATGATTGTTTCAGCTTGTTATAAACAATCAATTGCTTTGTTGTTACCGAATGGTCTCTGTATGTTTTCACCATGCTCTGAAGCTGTCACAAGTATCAGGCTCAACATTCCATAGAAGAATGGAGATGAAAATACATGTTTTTCTTGCTCTGTCACTTGTGTAGGATTAAATCCCCAAATGGACTAAACCCTCACAGGGTTCAAGTGACACAAGGGGACTAACTGAATCCCTATTCTGGTTTAAATCCCCTGTGCGCTGAACAAGCCCTCAAGGTGCTCAACAAGGTCGAGGTGAGTGACCGCCACTGCAGTTTACAAGTATGGTTTTGATTAGGTTTGTTAAATTTGGTTTGTTCCATTCCTGTTTACTGAAGCATCAGTGCTGTGTCTTTGCATTCTTGTTTGCAGGATCTATGGAAGGAACTCACGATGGCGAACTCAGCCAGAAGGGTTTGCTTTGCTTTTTTTAGGAACAAGGCAGATGCAGGCTGAGGCTGTCAACAATCTACAGAATTATCTGAGCGACAAAGTCTACCCGGAGGAACCAGGCAGTACCTCGTCCAGCAACTACTATTGAAGGAGTTGTTCATGTGAAGATCAAAACACCATATCATCAATGAGGCATCGTGTGTGATCAGTTATGAAGGGCGGTACCTCATCCAAGCTACTACTATGTACTATCGAAAGGGCTGTTCATGCAAAGATTAAAACACCTTATTGGCATGGAGTTGTTTTTGTTTTGGGTTATGTGACATGTATCCAACCAAGAACAGATAGGATAGGCTGAGGTTTCACAGTTTGTTGTATGTATCAAATGGCTGTGCCCTATACGGTGGCAGGTGTGTTTGTTTTTATTGGGCTGGTAACTGCATTGTGGTCCAAATCAGCACAGACATGAGTTAACGGGTTTTGGATCTTGCATCCGTTAAGCTTTGGCGGGCCCGATAGCCGGTTTGGGGTGGGTTTGCGGGTTTGATCGTGGACCCGTTTAGGCTGCCTGTACAGAAAATGAACAGAGGAGGACAGATCTGACCTTTAGATGTAGATCCAATGGTCTACCATGTTGCAAGAAAAGTTTGTTAGTTTTCTTGTGAAAGAGATATAGCAAGTCCCTTATTTTTTTAATGTATTTAGAATCAGAATTCAGTCTACCAGCTAAATGGTCCTATAAAAGTGATTCTGATTATCGGAAACATGACAATGAGAATCTGAATCACTTTTTTGGAATTTGTTTCACCTTATGAGTGCCTAGGAAACCAAACAAGGAGACTTTGTCCATACTAGCAAATATGCCCGTGCGTTGCAACGGGAGAAATAAAATCAACCATTTTTAAATGATTTCTACTTATTTATGTTTTCCTTCTATATAAATTTTAGTGCACTAATCCAATGTCTTGGATCGAATCAGAAATCAACGAACTGGACCTCGTATCATCGCTGGTCGTGAGTATAGTAACTTGTATAAGCACAATAATCATAAATCCAGGTCGATAAAGAGTATGCGAAGATAGTATAGGAAGTATAACAATAGCTGGTTCCTCACTTCAATGTTATTATAGGAAACATTCAACATGAACAGATCAAATTAGTTCGTATACTCATATTCATTCTTTTAGCAAACAATAAATCTGGTCTAACCCTATCAAACAATATTAGTATTCAATTGTTTAGCGGTGCTCAATGAATATAAATTAGCACGATGACTTATGCTACATTAGTGACAAAGTATTAGATTGTAAAAGTAGAGTAGATGTTATGTTATCGTTCTCAACACATCAAGAAGCGCATCGTGTGCTACGCCCACGACACAGGCGTAGCACGCTCGGCTTCGTGGAGTCCATCGTAGGCCATGAAGCTCAGTTTATGAGCTTAAGAACGCAAACATAACATCCCTCACCCGGCTCCGTGCACTTCTGTCCTCAACTCAATCCCTTCTCTGTTCTTCTTGTCAAAAAATCCCTTCTCTGTTCTCTCTTCAACCAAATCAAGTTGGTGTGGCTCTCGTGTGCCATCGGTGACTCATCTGCTCATCTGCTTTCCTCCCTCCAACTCCAGTCGATGCCGCGAGCGACTGGATGGGCTCGGCCAGTTGGGCGGCGCGGTTGGTTCCAATGATGCGGCTTCTTCCTTGGTTCCCTCTCGACGTGGCAGGCGCGTCTCTTAGTGTGCTGCATGCATGTTGGGGACGGACTTGGCTCCACGGCGAGTGGGGTGGACAACTCGGCCACGTCGTATTTGTAAATCTCTTGCTTTTTGCTCTCTAGGGCCGTGTATTCTCAATATATATGTATATGGACGGTGGATTTGAGTCGTATATGTGGAGATTTTTTTTTTTTTTTGCCCTCTCGGTTTCCATGTGTGCTTTGGATTTAGAGCTTTTTTACGTATCCTATACATCCTGTGATACAGAAAAGGTTTTGAGTCGTATGTATGTGGAGAGTTTTTTGCCCTCTCGGTTCCCAACTCTGTTTTGGGTTTAGAGCTCTTTTACGTATCCTATACATACGTATAGTCAGATGAGATGTTAATGGAGAGTCGGTTGCGTGCCGCATGCGGTTTACAGGCCACTGATTCATGTCAGAGTAATTAAGTCAGTTAACGTGGCAAATTGATGAACAGACATGCAAGAGCGAGAGAATTGCAAAGCGTGTGTGAATGAATTGGCAGCTGGTCCAGCAGCCGTCAGCAGCCGTCACGTCATGCTCCTTCCTGGCCGGGGAACAGGCAGGAGTCGGAAGGGCGGGTTCCCGCTGGGCTGGGCTGGCAGGGAAGCCTGTCCGTGTCCGTGTCCATCGGCCCGCGTCCGCGTCAATTTCCTTGTATCCCGCGAGGTGATACAGAAAAGGCGGAAAAAAAAGGCGTGCCCGTGCGTATTTGTACGGAACACGGATTGACGGAAGAAAACTTGGTGGAAAACAGGCGGACAGAAATTTTTTTTTTTGACAGATTGGCAGAAATTTTCGTGTTTTATTATTAGGTAGGTATAGATAAGTGATAAGTCCCTAAATGTATCTCTTAGAGACTTTGTTTCCCCAAAAAGTCCTAGTAGGACTTTAGTAAACAAACAGACCTTTCTACTATCCACCCACCCATCCATCCATCCATAACGAAATAGAAGATGAATGTGAGACTGTGTGCATCCATTGACGATTGACCCAATCATGGTGGACAGCGAGTTACATACAGAAACCAAGTTGTTTACTACTCCTGGGCCGTGGACTTGCTTACCCACTTTGCACGTGGGGAGTATACGACTGGGCCGTGAGCCCAAGGGCCTTAATGGTCCCCATAGGCCTGGCATGTGTGGTATGGGCCATGGCCTTAATGGTCCCCGTGGCATGTGTGGTATGGGCCATGGCCTTAATGGTCCCCGTGGCAACAAGCAAGCAAAGAATCACAGGCGCCAGAACCAGAACACCCGTCGACGTCGTCGGCGGCCGCGACAGGAGGCTCACCACACACCACTGCTGCAGCGCGAGCTTCCTCCCACTTCCTATCCAATCCATCCCTATCCAGCTATCCCTACGAGTGTCCAGCTAGCAAGATGGGAGGCGATGGGCACTTTCGATGTTTGAGCAGGCGGTGACAGACCTCTGCTGGCATGCGAGCGAAGTAGTGTCGTCGGGGATGGGGCTCTTGGGTTGGCCCTGGGGGCGGCGTGGCCCGTCGGGCTTCGGCTCCGCGTCCACCGCCGAGGAAGTCACCGCCGGCGTCGACGCCAGCAACCTCACCGCCATCGTCACAGGTCGGTCTGTCTGTCTCTCCATCTCTTCCTTCATCCTCTGCTTGCTCAGCTTCTTTTTCAGAATTCAGAGTGCAGAAGCAGGACACAGCAGCAGTGATGGTTTCTCTGTACTACTCTAGCCTAACTTAATTTGATTACACCCCATCGTCTCTAAGCCTGCCAATAGCTGCAACATGCTTACTATTAGTAGCCACCAGCTGTATTGCATCTCTTCTGTAATACTCCAGTTTTGTTCCTGAATATCATAAATCTTTCAGTTTTATGGCACATGCTTGCTCAACATGTTCATGCTGGAATCAACTTTCGTTGATATTGATTTATTGTTTGACTCTATTTGGTTCTTCGGATTACGTGGATGTATTCATCCTGCATTACATATCAACCTTGCATACCATAGCCTGTATCTAATGAATCTTGCCTGCAAATGACTATGCATGATCTGCCTGTCACACTTTCTTCTCCCTGGCTGGCTGGCTGGCTGGTTTCATTTGGCAAAATGTAGGAGCAACGAATGGCATTGGAAAGGAGACGGCCAGAGTTCTAGCACTGAGAGGAGCCAAGGTGATTATACCAGCTAGGACACTGGAGAGTGGCCTCAAGGTGAAAGAGCGCCTCGCAGAACAGGTTCCGAGCTCCAAGCTGCACGTCATGGAGATGGACCTGAGCTCTCTCAGCTCAGTCCGTGACTTCGCGCGGTCCTTCAATTCATCCCACGACCATCTCAACCTCCTCATGTGCGTATATATTGCCGTCTCTAAAACAATACACATGTACATATATCCAGAATTCAGCATATATGGTAATCTGAAACATGTTCCTCTGAAGAAACAATGCAGGGATTATGGCCTGCCCTTACCAGCTGTCCAAGGATGGAATCGAGCTGCAATTCGCAACGAATCATGTTGGTGAGTAGGATCCCGGTCATTCATGCCAATAAATCCCTGACACATATAGCATCAGGGGATTTGCTCTGCAGTCTACTGATATGTCCTGAATTGGTGTTAGTACATTTGTTCACAAGAATCCTCTGATTTTTTTCTTTTTTTTCACGATCAGGGCTATTCACCCGTGTTGATTTTTTTTCCAGAAAAAATAGCGCATGATTAATTAGGCACAAGCATTTATTAACTTTGACCTTATGAGCAGGCCATTTCTTGCTGACAAGTCTCCTACTGGACAAGATGAAATCAACTGCTAGCGAGACAGGTGTGCAGGGCAGGATCATAAACGTGTCATCCGTTGCACATAAAAGAAGTGATGGTACATGCTTTGAGCTGAACAAGCTAAACGATAAAGCTAGGTTAGCAAAGTGTTATCACTTAATTATGCTTGTTGATTTTTATTACATGCATGAGCGTGGTATAAGTAGCTGAACTTTTTCTTTTTCCATTTCTGACTCCAAATTTATAGGTACCAACCGTTCATTGCATATGCACATTCGAAATTAGCCAATATTCTCCACACCAATGAGTTGTCCAGACGTTTTGAGGTATGGAATCTGCTCCCTCGCTACCAAATGCATATTCAAATCCTCACAAAATAACACATGTTTGGTGCAATTTCAGGAAGAAGGATGCAATCTGACAGCAAATTCCCTGCATCCTGGAGTAATCATCACCAATATCATTCGCTATGTTGCAGGAAATAACAGTAATGACATCGCAAGCTCAGACTTAATCTTTCAAAAAAATTCTATTTCTCTTTCAAAAGCATTGCAAGCTCAGGCCCAACAAAAAGATTCAGTCAAGAGCAATAACCATATTGCTGGATCCTCTATTCAGTAAACTAATATAGTTATGCTTTTTACAGATGCGCTGATGTCGGTTGTCTCCCCTGTAGCAAATCTTGTTCTGAAGAGCGTGCCTCAGGTTATTGAATCCTATTAGCACCCAGCTAACCTTCTGAAACATAATCAGTATCATAATCATAAGAATATCATCTGACAGACATGGTTTCTAGGGAGCTGCAACTACTTGCTACCTGGCATTGCACCCAAATGTCAAAGATGTATCTGGTAAATACTTCGCCGACTGCAACGAAGCAACACCGACTGTTGTCGCAAAGGGATTTAGATCTGGCAAAGAGGCTATGGTCGTTCAGCGAAGAACTTGTACGAATCAATGCAGACAGTGAGATAGAAGACCAAAATGATATGATCCAATCCACATAAGATGTCTTTTTCCTTCACAGAAAATTCCAAAATCAACATTTGATAGCTTTAGCATGAAATTAAAGGCTGCTGTGTTGGTTGCTTTCTTGTTTATCTGTCTGTGTTCTCGAATTATCAGGAATATCTTGATTGGTAACTATTGGCCGATACAAGGCAGCCCACAACCTCTTCCAGATGGGCCACGCCTCTGAATGTAGATTTTTTTTTTTTTTTTTTTTTTTTTTTTTTTTTTGAAGCCTCTGAATGTAGATGTGCTGTCTGATGGCGTTGTAGGCCCAGCTCGCTCGTCCAATGTACCTTCTCCGCTCCTCGTGTTAGCTGAACATTTCTTTTGGTTCAGCTCAATCATACCAACCATCAGCGCCCGATGCTAGATATTGATAGCCTAGTTTACTGACACGAACTACGATTCACAATCAGCACCTGCTGCAGCCTTGAGCCTAGTTCCATCCATTAGACAGGAAATCAAGTGCCGGAACCACACTGCATGACTGATGGATCGCCTTCAGGAAATCGAGTGAACACAACAAGCAAAGGCTGAATAACTTTGCATCCAGTTCTGTCACAGAGCAGAGCTTCACCACGCACCACGCACCACGCTACTCTCTACAGGTACATACAGCTTGATGCATCATCACTACAATAAGCTAATAATAAATAAATTTTTGGTTGTACCCAAACAATCATTATAATTTATAAATAAGCCACGAGACATTGAGGCATCCTTTGGAATAACATAGGAACCTTTCCTGTTTCCCATGTTTTCGCTGGGAAAATGAATTGATTCCTAATAAATTCCTATCAACTTCATGATTCCCAAGGAACCCTCATGGTTGTATCCAAACATTCAACATATGAAATTACAGTGCTTTTATTTAGTAGCCCCATTTCTTTGGTCCTAAATTTGTTTAAAAGGAATGGAATTCACATGTTTCCATATTTCATCACATAAGGATTATTTTTTTCAAAACGAACAGGAAGAGCAGCGCTGCTCCTACTGGAAATTTTATTACGCAACCAAGCAGGTTACAGAAAGGTTCAAACAAAGAACAGAGGGCTAAAGAAACGAAACAGCAAAACAGCAAAACAAATAGGATTATTAGGCGAGTCTCAAAGCAACGTTTATTTCACTGTTTACTATACTAGTCTTCTGAAACATGAAACAACCTCTCAATGGGATAGTTTTGTTTCACTGTTTCATAGGCTTGTTGTAGCATTTAATTTCTAGGCTTTGCTATGATCAAATATAGGAACTCTGAAGCTGTTTGCTGTGATCAACTATCACATTCGGCTGCATACTACCTAGCAGGTATCAAATTTTATCATGTACGGCTGCATGCCAAATAAACATGGTCCACTATATATAATATCATACTATAAAAATACAATACTCATGAATGTGAAACCCACATTCAGTTTTCACATGAAAAACTACACATTCACATTCAGTTTACCGACGTTGACATTCAGTTTTCACATGCAGTAGAAATTGACATGATACCACAAACTGCATTCAAATTCAGATAACTTCAAAGCTAGATAAATTGCATTAACATTCACTTTTCACATTCAAATTCACTGAAACAAAACTAGATATATAACTGAGATCCACTAATAGTACATAACAAGTCAAGCAGAGTGCAAGGGGCACATGGAAGCTCATTCAAATTCACTGAAACAAAACTAGATATATAACTAAGGTCCACTAATAGTACATAACAGGTTAAAGAGAGTGCAAGGGGCACATGGAAGCTCGATATAATCTGGTGAGACCGACGATCAAGCTAAGAATTTTTAAGACAAACTTCTACATAAAACCAAATAATAAACCTTAAAGGCCAACTAATTAAGGTCTGACTGATGCAAAATGGTGTTGTTCTTCCATAGATCTAATACCAGTATTACAATTACTAGTACCCAACTTTTCTTTGCCCGAGAACCTTGGATATGAGCACCTTAGGTTTATCATGCACTTGAGCCACCGACCTGCACTTGATAACTCACCTCCGCCAATGCTGCAACAATTTACATATTTGATTAGAATATCATAAGTTGATTGACTAGTCAAATTTTTTTTTCTCAATGAATAATCATTCCTCACCAAGAAAACAACTGTAAATTATTATTCGAACAACAACAGTTAATAGCAACACCTTGCACAAACTCATTAAAATAATTGTCCCTAAGCTTAGCACCAACAATGTCATAAACAGGCAAATGAGGGCTATGGATGAATATGATTACAAATAGGCATAAGCCCATGAGTGTAGAAGCTCATCAAAACAAACATGTTTTATATTATATTTATTTGCCACACATGCATAGAGATAATAACTGAACTTTTTCTTGAAAAATATTTGAACTGAGACAATAACCCTAGTGCTCCTTCACTGAAAGTTTGAAACAGAACGGCAGTGTCAGTTTTCCAAAACGAAACAAGAGCATCTTCAGTTCAGGTCAGCATAACTAGCCTTCTCAAGAGAGAGGCCCTACCAGGGTGCCAAGCATGCAAACAATAGCTCAAAATGGTGAAAAAAATATAGTTGCATATGAAAAACAACACTTGAAGGAGTGAGGTAGGCGAGGGCAGCAGGGAAAAAAATTGTACGGAAATTGATTCAAACAACCATTTTATGTTTTTACAAGCTCTTCAATTTATTCACACGTATACAAATACAACATACTTCCAAGTGGGCATGCTGAAACTAAACTGAACCTAACTAGGTATTTTTTTTTCAATGATGCCAACACAGGCAAGCTCAGTTCAGCATCACAAAAACACGCCTCATTCCAAGGAAGGGAGCCTAACAATCAAACACAGAGCAGAGCTTCACCAACACACTGTGGCACATATCAAACCGAATAAGTTAACTACCACAGATGTACTACTAACCAAGATGAGAATTGATATGCGCTGCTTTCACAATGTCAATTAGTTTTTCTGGGCCATGATATGCGCTGCTTTCACAATGTCAATTAGTTTTTCTGGGCCTTCTGGCCCATTTCTAATTTTAACAGAACACATATGTGCACTCATATACTATGGCATAAAAGTCTGATACGTTGAAGCCCATGATGAAGCTAAAAAGTTACACAAAGAATTACCTAATCCACAATCTTAGAGCAAAATATTAAGGCTAACACCAATCTCAATGATGCACAAGGTGCTACTCAATCATAGATCTCATTCATGCACCGTAAGTTTATCATGCGCTTGAGTGACCCACACTTGGCCCCTCACCTATACAAGTGCCTTTCAATGTTGTAGCTATAAAAAATAGAGTACTTAAAAAAAAATAACATGAGCTGATTGAGGAATAAAACTTGCCCTAGTTAACATTTATTCCCTGCCCAACCAAACATCAATAATTTACTATTTGTTGCAACAACGGCTTGCATCAACACATGCATGATCTCAATGAGATGATTGCCCCTAATTTTAGTACCAATGTCTCCATCAATTATCAGGTGAGTGCTACAGAAAACAGGATTGATGATAGGCATGAGGCATCTGAAGTGTACAAGTTGATCCAAGTAACCAATTTTTATTATAGCTCCTGATGCATGCTTTCTAGGGCCCCTGGCTAGGGCTAGGATGTTAAGGCGTTATTTATAAAGAGAGGAAAAAGTTCATCATGGATCAATAAATTTATAAACATATCTAATCAGTTCAAAGGTTGCCCACAATGATTTAGGTAGGATCAACCCAGTTCAGATTGTGACACTATACTACCATAAATAAGTTATTCAGAGCCCATTGCAATGTTAGTAGCTAAATTATTTCTTATTTTGTAGACCAAAGAAAGGAAGTTGTACCTGGAGTATAGAAGCTCATGTATGGAAAGAGTTTGTCGCCTGAGCCATCCCATACCTTCTTCACCTCATTGGTCTCCAGATCAATTGTATAGACCCCCTCATATTCCGTCCTCATGAAAATGATACCAACACCAGAGCCAGTCACACCAATAAGTTTGGTCACAACAGCAGCATTAGGGAATAGTGGCTTCAGTTCAATGACTCTACTTTCCCATTTAGCATCTACTTCAGAAGTTCCCTTCCTTGACCACATGTAGAGTTTGGAGTCCTCTGTGTAGATAAGCCCCAGTCCACCATCATCCATGGTTGCAAGCATAGACTCCCGCAGAGTTACCTGCGGCAGAGATGGTAGTAGAACGAAGGACACTTGACGCAAATCCAAATCGTACTTGAGAGCTGTGCTTCCCATCCCATTCTTAAAGTAGAGAGAGTTCCCCACAAGCGCACTGCTTATCCAGAAGTCGCCGGCAGAGTATTTTTGCTGACCGCAGACAGATTCACTCCAGGTAGCAACATCAGATGAGTAGGTGTAGACGACAGCGTTGCCATGTTCGTTTCTGGACACAAAAACAACAACGAAGGGTCCCTGGTTGCAATCAAGGTGATTGCAGACGCCGTCGGCAGCGGAGCAGAGAACTGCAGCGGAGCAGAGAACTGTGGAGGTGCCAGACCACCACTTCTTCTGCGGAAAGGGAAGCTCAAGCGCCTTATCCGCAATGGGATCCCAGACCACGAGAGATGAGCCGTGCGAGTTGAGGAGGACGCGGCCGTGGCGGACATCCAGAACGCTCATGTTCCTGAACGTCTTCCACGGGGTGCAGAAGGCCGTCGCGGGAACGAATCGGGCCTTGTTGCTTGGGAATTCGGGGTCGTAGGTGTAGTCATTGCAGAGCATCCCCAGCATTGGCGGCCTACGGTGAAACTCACGGAAGCGGCGGCGGAAGCCTGGGTCGGAGAGATGATGCGGCACCAGCGCCTGGAGACGAGCGCGGCGCGGATGAGCTCCTTGGGCTCCTGCGGCGGCAAGCGGCGGAGCACATCCTCCAGGACCTCATCCGGCAGCGCGCGCGGCATGGCGCCTTTTTGCTCGGCCGAGCTCCGAGCCCGGCGGCGGGAGGTGGACCTAGGGTTATGCTGCTGGACTGGGGAATTGAAATCGGGACTGAGGAGGCAAGGAGAGGAAGAGCGTTGGACAGAAAACTTCTAGATCATCCGAATGCAGATGGGCTTCTATCTAATGGCGTTGTAGGCTCATCTCTATTCAGTTTGGAGAGTTTGGGGATGGGCCATTAGTGTTTAGGCTGTTGTTCAATACACGACTTTCTTGAGGCAAATGGTTTATTGTTCATTTGTTTGTGTCCTTGAATTATCAGGAATATCTTGATTCTTCGTGAGTGTATTAGAAGATACAAGACAGTGTATGCAGTCTTCATATGAGTAACGATTTTATATACAATGATGAAAAGAACAATTACGAGTAAGATAACATAAAAATAGGCCTTTTATCCTCTAGCAGCATTTTAAAATTTTCATGGAAATTAAATTACCAAAATTGATTGGCAAACTTGCCATGGCATGTTGCTATTGGTGTGACAAAATAAAATCTAGAAGATAGAATGAATATAGAAATGTTAAAATATATAACGTCTTCAACACAGTTTGTAACACCCTCCTTTTTATATACGAAAAGCTGATACTTATGTTGCGTAACAGTCCGGTATTTCTTCAAAAAAAAAAAAAAAAAAATCTTCTTGTGATGTGGCAGTTAGTTTTCGATATATACCCAAGTAGAGTGGATTAGAGTAGCCTTACAAGGAAAGAGTTGGAATGTGCCTATATATTCTTTTTTTCGAACACGATTTCACGCCTTTTTCATTAAGAGAAGAAGCCAAGACCGGTTGAACGAAAACAACATTACACGACACAACACAACACAATCGTAGTGGTCACAAACAAACAAAGGTAACAACCACTGCGAAAAGCAAGAAGGAGAACAAAGACACCGAGCCACACAACACAACCACGCGAGGCGATATGTAGCATTGCTAGGCCAATACTCAGAGACGCCAACCGAATAGAGGAATGGAAGTCCCGACGCCAAAACCCACGTAGTAGAGCATCAAGGAGGCGCCACATGCTCGGCAACGACTACTTGAGGTGAATCCGAAGGCCGACATCGGTGGCCCACGGCCAAGCAACGATGACGGCAACAACGATGGCATCAACCCCCGAGACGACTCAAGCCGAAGCGTGACGCCGGTGGCCCACGACCAAGCACCGACGACGACCACAACGATGGCGTCAACATCCAAGCGAGACGGGTCGGGGGTGACAACAGACCGCACGAAGGTACGCAAACACCGCCTCGTTAGGGCAAGTCGCAGCATCATAAGGTCGGGCTCGTGGACGCAAAACAAAATATGTAGTGGTAATCCCGGCCGCCAAAACACGACGCCGGTGGCCCACGACCGCATACAACAATGACGACAACAACGATGGTGTCAACCCCGAGCGCGGCGCCGCGAGCGACGGTGGAGCGGAAGGCATGACTTCAGTGCCAATTGCGGGGGTAGGGACGCCGAGGCGACAATGAAGATCCGGGGCGGAGCCGCATGGCAACGCAGAGCTTGAGGGTTCAACGGAGCCTTCGGGAAGGGAGCGACGCCACCGGACGCCAACCGCTACCGAAGAAGCACCCACTAGAACTTTCGTTCCCGAGTTACTCCGGCGCCGCCGGAGGAACGAAAAGGACGACGCCTTCAAGAAGGTAATGACGCCGGGGTGCCACCATCGCCGCCCAAGGTAAGGCTTGGGAGAGGAGGGTTTTCACCCTAGTGTCATCATCCACGGCCGCCACCGGCACACCCGACAGTCCACCATCGCATCGGGCAGCCCGAGACCGCCTCACAAGACTAGGGTCGCCGCCGCCTACCATCGCCACGGGGTGGGGGGTGGGGGCGGCCCAAATAACACGGGCGTGGGGGCCCGACCTAAGCCATCCATCGACCCACCAACGCCGGTGGGGGGCGGCCGCCGCCAGCTTTGCCACCGCACGCCGGGACCAAACCGCCCATAGCAGCTCCACCGGTAGGGAGGCACGGGCGGATTTGGCCCCGTCCTTCCGCCCACCTCCGTCGGTGGGGGAGGACGGGCGACGCCGCCCTCCCGAGCTGTCCCGCTGCACGCGGAGGTGCGCCCGACGACGCCAAGGGGTGGGGGTGAGGGGAAGGCGTGCCCCTCGACGCCGCCGAGGCTAGCTGGCCACCTCGCCGCCCACCCCGACAAAGAAATACTCTAGTAGGTTCTTGAAACATAACAGCAAACAGATAGTCACACTAATCCAGCTATTAGCTTGGCAATTTGGATGCCAAAACCACACAGTCAGCATGATCATAGGAGGAGTGAAAAGACAAATAGTATGAAACTGATAGTACGGTGCTTCCTGGGATGAAGGCGACATATATTTGCCAGTTCAGTGAAATGGTTGTTCCTTCATCAGTACTCCCCTCCGTCCCATCGAGTTTTGTCACCCCGATTCCGTGCCAACTTATTCGATGCTTCGTCTTATTCAAATTTTTGCATAAATATAATTTATTTTGTTACTACTTATTTTATCAATGAAGATACTTGAATATTGATTAATTTATTTTATAATTTACCTAAATATTTTGAATAAGACGGATGGTCAAACATGAAGTTCAAAAGTAAAAAACAACGAACTTCATGGGACAGAGGGAGTACTTCTTTTTGTTACTTTGATGTTGAAACCTGTACAAATATGAGAAGCACGATAAGTTAAGATGGCATCGACAGCGATAGTCAAACTTGGCAAGAATGTACACAAGAAGTCAAGAACAGAATTCAGTGCATAAGAATTTACTTCCTGAAAATGAATTGTAAGCAGGTACTCACAGATTTTGTTGTAATGGAGTATAATGGATACCTAAGATAACTACTTAACAAGTCTAAATAAAATACAAATGTCGGTTTACATTCTTGAATTTTGCCATTATTTTTTAATGCAATATAAATTTTTTTGAAACACATAGCACGGGTTCATTTAGTCAGTACACTGTTTATCCTTCACAACGAGCAAAACGGACCATGATTCACCATCGGCACATGCTGCAGCCTTGCTCCATTCAAACAGAAGCTCAAGTGCAGAACCATAATACTGACAATCTTTCAAGGAAGTGAAACAAACAAAGAGCAACAGATTTGTATCTGGTTCTGTGATAAGCAGATCTTCACCAACAGACTGTGGCACATGCCAAACAGAATAACTTAACTACTACAGATGTACTACTAACCAAAATGAGAATTGATGTGCGCAGCTTTCACAATGTCAATTAGTTTTTCTGACCCATTTCTAACTCTAATAGAAAACATATGTGCACTCATATACTGGTTATGTTCCATGTTTTAAATAGCGGGCTATGAAAAATAGCGTCGGGCCTTTCTGGACGTTATTGGCCGCTATAGCGCCGCTATAGCTAGCCACGCTATAGCGGCAGCTACGCGCGATAGCGTCAGGCTACCGCCGCCGCTATAAGCGTGAATAAGCGGCGCTATAGCGCGAATAGCGGCAAATAGCGGCGCTATAGCGCGAATAGCGGCACGAATAGCGGCGCTATAGCGCAAATACTGGCACTATAGCGTGCTATAAGCTCAAATAGCGTGAATAGCGCCGAAAAGTGTGATAACCGCGCCCGAGTTGCTCCGCTTCGCTATAGCGCCGCTATAAGCGCTATTTAAAAAGCGTGGGTTATGTTAGATAAATTGATGCAAGTCCAATGTAATCTTTTGTTCAGTTAGGTGTCTAGGGATGAGTTGGTTAGGATCGGCGTAGCTAGAGTCGTGCCAAGCTACGACACGATCGGGTCGTGAGTCTGTAATGTGTACGCGCCGTGGCGTGCGGCGCCATGAGGCGGATATCGCGGTGAAACGGTGTTTGCACTCGATCACGGCACGGCGCGTGGGGATGAGGACGTGATCCTCGAGCGTCTTATATATACATGAATGCGTAACTCAAGGGCTGTCGGTTGGCGGTGCCGAACTATCTCCTTTCTATTCCAAGTTTCAATCTATCGCGGCTCTAGAACGCTGTCGTAGTCACCGCGCCATCGTCGGCGCTCGCGATCCTCGGCGTTCCAAGACGCTCGCTTCTAACAAGTGGTACCAGAGCCGCTAGGTTGCCGGGCGGTGCGGCGTTCGGAGGAGCAGAGAGGTAGAAGAGGAAGCCGGAAGAGGCGGTTCATCGTGTTCAAGCTTAACTAGCCGGGAACATCCGCCGGTCGCCATGGGAGACCAATAGGCGATGGAACGGGCGTGGAATCAGCGTCCGAAATCTGGTATGGCCGATGCTAACTCGCTCCAATTACCAAGAGTGGGCAGCTCATGCGGTGTAACCGGAGGCCATGTACCTTTGGGATGCAATTGAATCGATAAGGTGGAGCGTCGTCGGGACCGACTTGCTCTAGGCGCCATGATCCGTGGCGCCCCGCGAGAGATGCACTCGCCTTCTTGAACAAGAAGTCAGCGAAGGAGGCATGGGCGGCGATCAAATCTATGCGTCTTGGTGCGGATAGGGTGAAGGAGGTGAATGCACGAAAACTACTCTCAAATGAGTTTGAGTCAATCTCATTCAAATCGGGTGAGACAATTGAGGATTTTGGCAAGAAGGATCGGGAAGCTTGCTACTGATCCGAAAGGCCTAGGCGAGACGAGCGTTGATGATGTTCGTGTTGTCAAGAAGTTTCTCGTGGTGGTGCCACCAAGATATAATCAAGTGGTCATCACGATTGAGATGTTCAAATGATCTCAACAAGATGTCGGTGGAAGATCCGTGAGTCGATTGCGTGCGCGCCGAAGATAGGTTTGAACCCACCATCGAGGAGGTGACCAACAAGGTCGGACGCTTGCTCATGACCGAGGAAGATTACCGGCAAAATTCAAGAATCGCGGGGAAGACGGATGGGTCGATCCACGAGTGGGGAAGAGTAATTGGTAATAATCGCACGCGAAGAAGAACAAAGGAGGAGTACGTGGAGGTAATCGTGGCGGGCGTGAAGTCGGAGGCAAGGAGGGGGCGGATGTGGAGGCACACCACGCCGCAATGGCCGCTGCAACAAGTGCAAAGTGTTTGGTCATTGGGCAAGGGAGTGCAAGAAGTATCCAAAGGAGCCTACCGAAGTATCCCATCATGCCAATGCCGATGTAGATCCACAGCCTGCCCTTCTTGTGGCACAGGTGTGCAATGTGGTGAGAACCACAGGTGATCAGGGTGCTCCAAGGGTGTATCTGAATCAAGGCCGAAGTCGATCCATCAATATATGAGGAAGGGTCATGGGTTCGGATAATCGAGCAACCAATCATATGGATCGGGTGTAGAGAGTCATTGACTAGCCCGGATGAGACAGTCAAGGGGGCGGTCAAGTTTGGTGATGGATCCAAGGTTGATATTTGCGGCATAGGTGCAGTAACAATTGCAGGCAAGAATCAGGACCATCATGTGCTCTCTGAAGTCTACTACATACCATCTCTGAAGTGTAATATTGTGAGCCTGGGGCAGCTCGAGGAAGGAGGATGTCGAGTAGAGATCGATGATGGTGTCATGGAGGTGCTCGAAAGAAGACAGGCGTGCAAAGAAGAACGAGGAGGGTGCTCATTCGGCAAGACGCTAGAACAGATCAGATGTGATGCGTGAAGGTTACTGCACCTGTATGCCTATTGTCGAAAATATAGGAGACCTCATGGCTTTGGCACGCCAGGTTTGGGCACCAGGGTGCTTCGAGAGCTTGTGTCTAAGGAGATGGTGGAGGGGATGCCACTAGTAAAGAATGTGGAGCAGGTATGGGATGAATGTGCATTGGGAAAGCATCACGCATCCCCGCTCCTCAAGGGCATCGGCATACCGAAATGCGGCCGAATGTCTCAGCTGGTACATGCTGATTTGTGCGGACAGGTCACGCCACCCACGCCAGGAGGAAAGCTATTTTTTCTTCTAATCGTGGACGATCATAGCAGGTATATGTGTCTTGAATTGCTAGCCACTAAGGATGAAGCACTCAGACACTTCAAGAGATATAAGGCGGCAACTGAACTCGAGTTGGGATGCAAGTTGAAAGCATTCAGAAGTGATCGAGGAGGAGAATATAACTCAGGTGCGTTTGTGTCATTTTGTCACGAGTCTGGCATAAAGCACAACACAACCACCGCATATACGCCGCAGCAGAATGGAGTCATTGAGAGGCGGAGTCAGACGGTATTGGAGATGGCAAGGTGCTTGCTCAAGAGCATGGGTGTTCCCGCCCCGGTTCGGGGAGAAGCAATCAAGACTGCAGCTTTATCCGCTGAACCGTGCTCCAACTAAAAGCCTAGATGGCAAGACGCCATATGAAGCATGGTTTGCAAGGAAGCCCGTGGTGAAACACCTTCGACGTTTGGATGCAAGGCTTATGTGAAACGTGTTGGTCCAGGGATCAGCAAGAAGCTCTCCGACGGATCGATACCAAGAGTTTTTCTAGGATATGAGCCCTGAACAAAGGGGTATCGTGTTTATGATCATGTAAATGCCAAACCGATGGTTAGTCGTGATGTTATCTTTGATGAGAAGGCAACATGGAATTGGGAGGGAAAGAGAAAAGACCTGACGGTGGTGTTGATGAAGGCCGAGCCCCGAAACTTTCTCAGCTTGAGTGTCTTGAGGACACCGCTCACGGTCCGACAATAGGACCCGATCGCATTTGGCTCAGTTCGATTCGTATAATGGAGCCGACCTCGCCTCAATGGAATAATTCCATCACTAGCGCTCATCTTCTCCACACACGCCAAAGACCTCGGTCGACGATACATAGGCCACACCACCTTCACAGGATGCAGATTTCTCCAATGAAGGCGCTCCACTATGGTATAGGACGTTGTCTGAATTGCTAGATACAACTGAAGAGGTGCAGGATTTCGAATATAGCGGGGTATGCTTAGTAGCGCAGGTTAGAGAACCGGGTCTATTCAAGGTGCACTCTCGAGAAGTGTTGGAGGAAAGCAATGGTAGAAGAGATGAAGTCGATCGAGGAGAACAAAACATGGGTTGCTCAGACTTTTACCACTCCAAGCATAAGGCCATTGGCCTCAAGTGGGTGTTTAAGGTGAAGAAGGACCCGATGGCAATGTTATCAAGCACAAGGCACGCTTTGGTTGCAAAAGGATATGCTCGATGTCGTGGAGTTGATTTTGATGAAGTGTTTGCTCCGGTCGCTAGAATAGAGACAAACCGAGTTCTATTGGCACCGGCAAAGACATGGTGGTTGGAAGGTACATCACATGGATGTAAAGTCACGCTTTACGAATGGCGACTTGACGAGACGGTGTATGTGCAAAGCAGCCTCCGTGGTTTATCATCGGTGACTCTGACAAGGTGTTAAAGCTGAACAAGGCGTTGTATGGTCTTAGGCAGGCACCTCGAGCATGGAATGCTAAGCTTGATAAAGAGCCGATTGCCCTCGGATTTGTGAGGAGCAAGTTAGAGCATGCTGTTTACAGAAGAAGCAACGGTGATTCTTTTATTCTTGTGGGAGTTTATGTTGATGACCTTATTATTTCTGGGCCTGCAGACAGTGAGATACTAAGGTTCAAGGAAGAGATGAAGGAGAAATTCAGCATGAGTGATTTGGGGCTCCTTAGCTACTATCTTGGGATAGAGGTTAGGCAGGGAGATGGTACAATCACTGAGCCGAGCGCCGTATGCTCTCAAGATTTTGGAGAATGCTAACATGAAAAACTGCAATGCATGTGACACTCCAATGGAAAATAGGCTCAAGCTCAGCAAGATAAAAGAAGAAGATGCAGTTGATCCAACCGGCTATAGGAGTCTGATCGGGAGTCTTAGATATATTGTGAACACGAGACCTGACATAGCCTACGCGGTTGGAGTGGTGAGCAGATACATGCAAGCACCAGGAAAGGAGCATTGGCTAGATGTCAAGCGTATTCTTCGATATCTGAAGGGAACATTCAGGTATGGCTGTGTTTATACAAGAGGAGGAGAGTTTCGACCATTGTTGCCGGGTTACAAATGACGGTGATTTTGCCGAGACATCGAAGATAGAAGGAGCACATCCGGTGTCAGATATTTTCTAGGCAAAAGCCTTGTGACTTGGTCATCTCGTAAGCGGAAGATAGTCGCACTCTCATCTTGTGAAGCTGAGTACGTGGCAGGGGCAGCAGCAAAGATGCCAAGGAGTATGGCTAAGCCGCTCATAGCGCATATGATGGGAACAAAGGAGGCCACTGTGAAGTTGCTCATGGACAATATGTCCGCAATAGCTCTCAGCCAGAATCCGGTGCATCATGAACGAAGTAAGCACATTGACACCAAATATCACTTCCTTCGTGGAGTGCATAGAGGATGGAAAGGTGGAGGTAGAACATGTGGGAACAGCAGATCAGCTGGCAGATATCTTCACCAAGTCGCTGACGAAGTCGGTTCATTGAACTGAGGAGTGCTTTAGGTGTCGTTGAAGTGCATCAAGTTTAGGTGGTGATTTGTTAGATAAATTGATGCAAGTCCAATGTAATCTTTTTGTTCAGTTAGGTGTCTAGGGATGAGTTGGTTAGGATCGAAGCGTAGCTAGAGTCGCGCCAAGCTACGACACGATCGGTCGAGTCCAGAATGTGTACGCGCCGTGGCGCGCCGGCCGAGCGCGCGAGGCACATTATCGCGGTGAAACGGTGTTTGCACTCGATACGTCCACGGTGTGGGGATGAGGACGTGATCCTCAGGCGTCTTATATATACATGAATGCAGAACTCAAGGGCTGTCGGTTGGCAGTGCCGAACTATCTCCTTTCTATTCCAAGTTTCAATCTATCGTGCTCTAGAACGCGTCGTAGTCACCGCGCCATCGTCGGGCGATCCCGCGTTCCAGGACGTTCTGCTCTAACAGGTTATTCTTTGATGATGTTAGTTACACCCCTCCCAATACGAGAAAAAAAGGCCTTGCGTCACACAAGCTGAACTACATCAAATGATCTTGCCCCCACTACAGGCATGCAACATATGAAACTGCAATGCTTTGATTTCATAATTTGCATTTTCTTGGGCCTAGATATTTTTAAATGAGGGAATGGTAAGTGCATGTCAGGATTTTATCACATAGTAATACTAGAGTACACATCGCCACAGATCAAGTAGAACAATGCAGGGGGTTCATAGCTGGCATACAAGTCTGATACGTTGAAGCCCATGATGGAGCTAAACAGTTTGAGACAAACAACTACTTAAACCAGTCTTAAAGACCAAGAAATTAAGGTCAATGCCAATCCCATTGATGCACAAGATGCTACTCAATCATAGATGCTTGAGTGACCCGCACTTGGTCCCTCACCTATACAAGTGCCTTATAATGTTGCAACAATAAAAAAAAATGAGCTGATTGAGGAATAAAACTTGCCCTAGATAACATTTATTCCCTCCCAAACCAAACATCAATAATTTACTATTTGTTGCCACAACAGTAAACATCAACACATGCATGATCTCAATGAGATGATTGCCCCTAATTTTAGCACCAATATCTGCATCAATTATCAGATGAGTGCTACAGAGATAACATGATTGATGATAGGCGTAAGGTATCTGAAGTTGACAAGTTCATCCAAATAACTAATTTTTATTATAGCTCCTGATGCATGCCTTCGAGGGGCCCTGGCTGGGGCTAGGATGTTAAGGCCTTATTTACAATGAGACGAAAAACAACATCATGGATAAATAAATTTATAAGCATATCTAATGAGGAAGGATCAATCCAGTTTGGTAGAATAAGATTGTGACACTAACACTACCATAAATAAGTTATCCAGGAGCCTATTGCCATGTTACTAGCTAAATTATTTCTCATTCTACGTGTAGACCAAAAAAGGAAGTTGTACCTGGAGTGTAGAAGCTCATATATGGAATGAGTTTGTCACCTGTGCCCTCCTATACTTTCTTCACCTCATTGGTCTTTAGATCAATTGACCTCATATTTTGTCCTCATGAAAATGGTGCCAACACTAGAGCCGGTCACACCAATAAGTTTGGTTAGATCAAAATCAGCATGGAACACTGTCTTAAGTTCAATGACTCTACTTTCCCATTTAGCATCTACTTCAGGAGTTTCCTTCCTTGACCACATGTAGAGTTTGGAGTCATCAATGTAGATAAGCCCCAGTCCACCATCATCTATGGTTATAAGTAGATACTCCCGCAGAGTCGCCCGCGGTAGAGATGGCAGTGAAACCATTGACAATTGACACAAACCCAAATCATACTTGAGAGTTGTGCTAGCTATCCCATTCCCAAAGTAGAGGGAGTTCCCTACTAGCGCACTGCTCATACGGTAGTAGGCATAGTATTTTTGCTGAGCGTGGACAGATTCACTCCAGGAAGCAACATCGGATGAGTAGGTGTAGACGACGGCATTGCTGCACAGAAGAACAACGAGGAAGGGGTCCATGGTGGCAGTCAAGGTGATTGCAGCCAGCAACGGAGCAGAGAATTGCAGCGGCGCAGATGCCCCGCTTCTTGTTCCCCAGAAGGGGAAGGTTTTGCACCTTATCTGCAATGGGGTCCCAGAGCACGAGGGAATAGCCGCTCGAGATGAGGAGGACGCGGCCATGGCGGGCATCCAGAATGTTCATGTCCCGTAACGTCTTGCGCGGGGTGCAGAAGGCGGTCGTGGGAATGAATCGGGCCGTGGAGCTTGGGCCGGTGTAGTCATTGCAGAGCATCCCCAACATCGGGGGCCTGCGGTGAAACTCATGGAAGCGGCGGCGGAAGCCAGGGTTGGAGACGAGGCGGCACCAGCGCCTGGAGACGAGCGCAGCGCGGTCGAGCACCTTGGGCTCATGCGGCGGCAAGCGGCGGAGCACCTCCTCCAGGATCTCATCCGGCAGCGTGCGTGGCATGGCGCCTTTGCTCGCCCGAGCTCTGAGCCCGGCGTCGGCGGCGGGAGGCGGAGCTAGGGTTACGCTGCTGGATTGGGGAATTGAAATCGGAAGGATGCAAGGAGAGTCGAACACTTGACCTCTTCTAGATGGGCCGGCCACGCATCCGAATGCAGATGGGCTTCTGTCTAATGGCATTCTAGGCCCATCTCCAAACTGAATAGAGAAAGGCCCAATTCTGCGTTAGTGTTTAGGCTGTTGTTCAATATGGTATCTTTGTTAATCCTGCTCTTCAAGGTGGCATTCAGTATTAGACGATTTCTCTTGAGCGAAATGATTTATTGTTTATTTGTCTGTGTCCTTGAATTATCAGGAATATCTTGATTCGTGACTTCACCCGAAGATACAAGGCAGTGTAGGCAGTCTTCATATGAGTAATGATTTTATATACAATGACAAGAACAATTTGGAGTAAAGATAACATAAAAATAGGTCTTTTGTCCTCTAGCAACATTTTAATTTTTCCATGGACATTAAATGACCAAAATTGATTGGAAAACTTGCCATAATTCTTTTAGTGAAAGAAAAACAAACTTACAGAAACCACCACTCGCCAGTCCTGAACCAAAAAAGGAATAGGAATAAACAGTCGACTGAAATCAGCGAATATCCGGCCGAGATGCTGGCCTGGTTCTGCCGGCCGGACTAGAACGAGACGCACACTGCAGGAACAGGAAGCTTCAGTGGCCGCCGGAGAGGAAGCAATGGAGAGGGCCACCCAGAGTTCAAAAATTTTCGGGAAAAGCATAACCAAACACACACATAGAGTTTCTCCGTTTGGGAAAGTTGTGTTATGAAACTCTTTAATTAACCACTGTACCACTCCATCTGAGTGACAAGACATTCAATTTCACTTTGGAATGACATGAGGAGATTAACTTGAATGATGCCATGACATCCCATTGTTTCAAATACTGGTGTAATACAAGAAGAATCAAGATATATATCATGATTCACTTAAAGAGTAATTAAGTGCCCAATATAACACATAAACGCAGGTAAGCAAACCAAATACTCTCTAGTAGGTTCTTGAAACATAACAGCAAACAGATAGTCACACGGAGCCAGCTATTAGCTAGGCAATTTGGATGCCAAAACCACACAGACAACATGTTTATTGGAGGAGTGAACAGACAAACAGTATGAAACCGATAGTACGGTGCTTCTCAGGATGAAGGCGGCATATATGCCAGTTCAGTGAAATGGTTGTTCCTTCATCAGCACTTCTTTGTTACTTTGATCTTCAAAGCTGTACAAGTATGAGAGGCACGATAATTAAGTTAAGATGGCATCGACAGCGATAGTCAAACATGGCAAGAATCTACACGAGAAGTCAAGAACATAATTCAGTGCATAAGAATTTACTTCCCAAAAATGAATTGTAAGCTAGCTAGGTACTCACATATTCTGTAGTTCATAAGGACAAGGAAAGTGCCTAAACTCTTACATGATGGATACCAGTGTGGACAAATTAAATTACGAAACTGCGAAGGTCCCTAATTTATTTACATATTGTATCTAGCTCACCCAAGACGCATGGAGCAAAGGCTTATTCTTGACCTCCTTATCATCCCCATACCCTCTTGTCTCGGCAATCAAAGCTTTGCCGACACCAATCCACACCAGCAGCACAATGTGATTAGGGTCGTAAAGTATTTTCGCGCATACGTTCTTGTAGAAGACCACCCTAAGCGGCAACAATTCATTCTAGGAAGCTGCATGGACACCATCCAAAGAGGATACTATAGTTGAGAACCCTGCATAGCTCATTCTAATAGCGTGCATGGACACAGTTTGTTCGACCTTGGTGAATGCTTGAACATTGTCTGTGGCCACACTAAACTACTATTGTTTATTATTTGCTCTGCTCGGTATCCAGGCGAGCATTATTCGATTTGCAGTTTTATAGTCTGGGGATCAAGGTGAGAATCACTATCTAGGGACCAACAATGTAATTATATGAGCAGTGCACCCATATATTGTCCCACTCTGGAACTGGAATAGCACTTGACCTATTTCCAATGATGTGATTGCTTTGGATCGGGATTGAGAAGGATGTTTCATTTAAGGACCACCATTCAAACGTTCTCTAGAAAATATCAGTTTTGTGCCACAAACATTTTCTGGCAAACCTGATGGTTTTATTTCTCCGTGATTAGTCTAAATAGCCATATATATGATGGTCAGGGGATGTCAGAAAGCACCAGCTCTTTGTTTCAAAAAGTTTAAAAAGGAAGGAAGACCAAAAAAAAAAAAAAAAAAAAACCTTTACGTAGCAAGATCTAAAAAAGGTATACTGCTATTGGTGATTGTCATCCATACATAAAAAAAACATGAGCTACCAGAATGCCAATATAAAACGACACATATACAAATGTAAAGTAAAAAGCAGAGTGCCTCTAGGTTCCTTGGAGCTGGCCCGGCCCATCTGCCGGTGCCACTCCCCACAGGCCCACCGAGCCACAACATATCCAGGCCTTAGGCCTACACAACCCAAAAGACTAGCCTGATGAGTGAGGACCGCCCCACCTTATATGTTGTGCTCCCCCACCATCGATTACCGATGTGGGACTAACCCCAACAATCTCTCCCGTAGTCACACATCGGACCCCGACTCTTGTCGGCTCACACCTTTTCATGTGGCCAAGATGTCGCATCGTGACGGCCCCCGCTCATAGCGGGCTTCGACGACCCCCCCATGTAATGGGCCTCGTCGATGTGTGACCTACCGAGATCTTTTTCTGGGTTCACGCAATGAAGCGTGGTGGGCCCATAACCATTGTTGGAACCGGCCCGCCCATCCGGCCGGTGCCTCTAGGTTCCCGAGCTGGCCCGCCCATCTGCCGGTGCCACTCCCCACAGGCCCACCGAGGCCACAAACATATCCGGGCCTTAGGCCTACACAACCCAAAAGACTGGGTGCGATGGGTGAGGACCGCCCCACCTTATATGTTGTGCTCCCCACCATCATCGACACGATGTGGGACTAACCCCAACACGTAGTTGATTGGTATCTTACATATGTTCAGTGAACGCAGAAAATCCAGCAGGACCAGGACATTAAGAATTCTTTCATC
Source organism: Hyparrhenia diplandra (assembly GCA_015847255.1). Classification (NCBI taxonomy): domain Eukaryota; kingdom Viridiplantae; phylum Streptophyta; class Magnoliopsida; order Poales; family Poaceae; genus Hyparrhenia; species Hyparrhenia diplandra. The sequence continues at coordinate 63,933 of JADLZK010009548.1, read as the reverse complement.
GACATTTTCACAATTGATCTGAACTATCTTAAGGTGTTTCGACATTTTGGTCGATTCCGCTGTTGCCACAGGATGTCCTTCAAGTTCCACTTTATACATGCTTGACAACTGCTCAAATGAGGTCACCAAGTTCAATCAATAATAGCTTATACTCATTCGGCAATGCAGTAGTGGTTGCCTATCAAGAAATATTTTGCACAGCAAATATTTTACCTTGGATGAATTAATTGTAAGCTTCTCTAAAAGTGGCGCATGTTCAAGAATACACGCTAGTGCACTGCAATCAGTAGGCTGCCACAAGGAATCATCAGAGAGTACCAGGGTCTTCAACTTGGAAAAGTTGGGCACCACCTCAAATCCCTTCTGAGAATAAACTAGACAGATTGCACACAGAAGAGGAAAAAAAAAAAGATAATAAATAAACATTGTTTAGATGGTGGGAAATGCTTGCACGATTGTGGGAATATATAATTGCTATCAGCAGGACAATTTTCGAACTGAAAAAAAATATATATATATAGTTTAGCAGTGAATAATCAACAAGGACGCAAGGCATAAATGTTTGAGTGTACCGTACCGTTGGGCGATTAGCTATCAGCACTAGATCTGTAGCTTGTGCTAGACCTTCAAGGACCACACACTCTGTGTTATTTTGTCCAGCATAAGCACCTGAACTATCTTCATCATCATCGCTATCAGAATCAATTTCTGAAGTGTCACCATCCCGCGTAACGTGATAACAAGCCATGGGATCATCACAATCGCAGTTGTCCAGAAATGAGTCGATCCAGACCTCTGCCCTCACCAGCTCTGGCATTCCCTCCAGCCGAGGAGTTCTGACATTCTCACCATCAGGGGAGTATGAGTTATCCAGCCACAAAGATACGAGACGCGGAACACAAATCTGAATTCGTTTCTCACAGTAATTAGAATCACAGGATATGATGACGAGGCTCCTAAGTGACAGGGACATGATCTTCCTCACACCGAACAACCAGCACTCGTTAATCTCCAGATGTTCCAATGCAGGACAGCCATCCAGGTTGATGCAACGACAGACGAAGTGTACGCCTTCGAGCTCTAGCCTGGTCAGGTGCCGCGAGATGAGGAGCGGCATATTACCCATCTCCAAGTAGCCGTCATCAGTCCTACAAACATCTATGTGGATCCGGAGAATCTGGATCTTACATTTCAGAACACGGTGTATCCATATGTTGATGCTGGACATGTCCTCATCGTTGAGGCTGTACTCAATGGCATCCTCGTCGTCCGGACGCAACGCGATCTCGCACGCGTCGAGGGATGCGGCCTCGAGCCCATCGAGTCGGACGCGAAGCAGGCGGTCCACGAATTCAGAGTCCTCCTCCACGGACTTGGCCACGATGAGCAGGCGCTTGGTGGACTTCCAGACGTCGCGCCAAGTCCGTGCGAGGACGCACGTTCGCACGGCCGACTGCGCCGGCAGGAACGACAGGATGTGCGCCTGGATCTCCTCCAGAAGCTTGCTGATGCAGTCCGCGGCCTCGGCAAGGGCTTTCTTCCGGCGTCTCGTCAGAGGTGCCATCGCCACCGATCCGAGCACTGTCGTCGGACCTGCCATGGAGAGAGGAACGAACGATCAGTAGAGTGCCAGGGGATGGAGGAAGACGTACACCGGCCGCCGGTTCACCTCACCTGATGGCCGGCGGATCGGAGAGGTACCACACGCCGATCACTTCTCCCCAATCTTGCAGTGAGTTCCTTGCTTCAAATAGCCAGCGCTTAAAAGCCAGCTCAATTCCCAACCAGCGACCATTGGGTCTGCCAATGAAGCAACCCCTTGAGTTTCCTTTCACACGGGACTGGGCCCTTCAGTCTCCTCGCGTTTCCATTCACACGGGACTGCAGTCGTCTCGCTCTCACTTTTGAATTTTGAATCGCTGCACAAACAATTAACAATGGTAAATGTAAAAAATGAAAATGAACTGGACAGTGCTACCTCAAACAAATCCAAGCCATTGTCTTTTGCATTAATCTAAGAAAAGAAAAATAAACATTGTCATGTCACAAAGGGGACAACGAGCGACGGCCCCTCCTTTCCATGCACACACTAGCCTTGTATATATTTATTCCTTATATAAAATTTAATATAATTTCACAAATACATAAATACTTTATATATTGAAATATTTATGTATAGTCTTATTTATGTTTGATATATTAAAAGGCAACGTATCATATGCAAAAGAACCCTCCGTGCAACCATGTAAACTTTTAATGCTGGTCGCAGGATGCTAATCGAAGGGTTAGGTAATTTTACAATTAACCCCGCTCTAATCACGGTTTGAGTGGAAGGAGGTCGAGTCCCTTCGGTGCCGTCGGGGAAGCCCCAGAGCACGAGTGGGAGGTGCTTGTTGATGTGCCCCCCTGCTGACCGTCGTCGCCGACAATGAGGAGGGTTTAGTGTACACCTCCCACCACAGGGGAGGAGGCTACGGCGCACGAGGAGCTCGTGGCGGCAGGGGGAGGGGTTGTTCCTCAAGAATAAGAACCCCGCCACTACTACTGAAATAATTTTACGTGGTCGCTATTTTTAATTTTCCGTGGCGGGCATTGGCGCCAATCACGCATTACTAGGGACACGGTTAATGCCGATTTTCCACGGCGGACGCTTTATGCCCGCCACGGAAAAATGAAATAAAAACAAAAAAAGCCCGTAGGTCATCGAGCCCGCCGACCCGATAGCCCACCAAGCCCGCCCGGTGGCGGATCCCCGCCGCCTACCCGATTCGCCTTTGGGTGACCAAATCTGGCCGCTTCGGTGGCTAGATCTCGGCATCGTTGCATTCTCCACGCCCACCGCCGTAGCTTGAGGATCCACGCCGGATCCACCACGGATCGAACCTGCCGCCGCTGAATCCTCTTTGGATGCGCTTGCTCCGCCCTGAATCTGCCATGTATCGAGCTGTTCTACAAGGGAGGGAGGGTGAGGGATGGATCTACCATGGATCAACAAGAGGAGAGAGGATGAGGTTCATACCAACCGGATTGAATTCGCCATGGATCCGCCCGCCTCGCGCCGCATGAAGAGTGTTTTCGTGGCCCCCGTTTTGTGCGCCTACATGCGTCTCCGATTCCGCCGTGTCTTGACGCTGCCCGGAACCGGCATCCCCAAACCGCACCACCGTCGAATGTGGCCGCAAGTGGGGAGGGAGGGGAAGGGATGGAGAGGGAGACGAGCATCGCCGTCCACGAGATGGAGAGGGAGATGCACCGCCGTCGCGGGATCGGGAGGGAGAGGGAGATGAGGGCCGCCATCGCGGGATGGGGAGGGAGAAGGAAGGGGGTGGGACTTGGTCTAAGGACTGGCTGACAGAGTGGGTGAGGATGAAACCCTAATGTGCTGTAATATATATGGCCCGATAGGGTGTCTGGTTTGGGCCTCATCTTGGGCCTCTAGGTATTTTGCATGGCGGGCCTTTTTAACGTGTCCACCTATAAAAATGGCCATACTTTTCTGTGGCGGGCCTGTGATAAAGGCCCACCACGGTTAATCTATTTTTTGACGGACAAATGTGCCGGCCATGGTAAATAAAAACCGCCCGCCACAAAAATTAGGGTATTAACCGTGGCGGGCAAACTTGACACCCGCCACGATTAAGTTTGGGTAGTGTCTTGTAAAATGTTTTATGTAGTAGTGCAGCGCCAGGATTCGTTGTCAAGGCGCTCCAATCCACTACCGTCGCAGCCAACCGAAAAAGGGAATGGGGCGGGTGCACGGTGTGCAAGGACGGGTTCACCGCGAGTTAGCACGTCAAGACTCAAGAGGTTGCCTTGCTCGCACGGCGCCGCGGCGACCGCATTGTGCCCTAGCTTTAGGTGTGGAATTCATTCCTGGTCTACGCGTTGAGCTGCCCACCAATGACCCGGAGTACATGTCCTGAAATCTTGTCGGACCATTATTGGCGGTTGATAAGGTCCAAAATTAATATTCTCATAATCAAGGGATAAATGCTATTAAAATGTTATTGTTTCTAATAATTTCCACAAGTTTTGGTGCACACTCAGTTTTGCAAAGAAATGCAAAAAGAGTGAACAAGAGGAGAAATAGAGAAATGGGAGAAAAAGACCGAATCACGACCATAAGTATAAATTCTAGGGACCTAAAGGTCAAAAGAAGACACCTCGCCAAAAGTCAGGGCCCGGTTGTCGAATAGAGAGCGGCGGGCCACCCTACGTGTCCTCGAGCCCAATTGAGCCCAGCTTCTGGAAGCTTCCTCCACCAACCTATGGGATCATGAGAGCCATATCTAGCCCTTGATTTAAGTCGGTTTAATCCAAGGGCTCGTGATTCATCCCTCGGGGCTATAAATAAAAAGACAGAGCTCTCTCTCCTAAACCCTAATTCATTATTCATTAGATGTATTGTAATTCAGAGAGTTGATTAACAACTAGGGTTTCTAGAGATTAGAGAGCTCTAGTTTTCAAGATATATAGTTTAGACAATCTATTAGAGACCCAAGGAAGAGTTCGATCGATTGCTCAAGACTTGAGATTTGTTATTTTTGGAGATTCGGTAATACATTTTATTCGATTGGAAACAGGAAGAGAGGAAAGTAGAGACAAGATATGATGGGCATTATAACAATCCAAGAGATATTTCACAAGATCTCTCTATAGATTCATGACTTATAATGGTGTTAAAAAGACCAAAGAAATGATGAATCTATGGAAGTGTACCATCACAAAGTGAAAATTTTTATTTGGATGGCTACACATGACAATATACAATCTAGGGTGCAAATTAAAAAGAAGAAATAATCAGGTTCAGAGATGTGTTTCATCTGTGACACAGTTGAAACTGCTGGACATATACTATTTCAATGCCCAATTGATGTGTAACTATGGACTTTTGTAAGAAGCACACTAAGGTGGCAAACTTTACCCACAACATATGCTGACTTTCTTTTAGAGTTCTTGGAAAATTGCCATGAAGTTAGGCAAAAGATGACACTATTCATATGTGTAGGAGCAATATGGACCATCTAGAAGGCTCGTAATGACATGACGATCAACAAGAAGATGATAGCATTGCCCAATGAGATAATCCATAGGATGTTCATACTCCTAGAGGCTGCTACTAAAGAAGATGGAGCCAGCAGCTGAGGAGATGTTCCATTACTTGGCGGCAAATGCCCATTAAAAGCCAGCTTGATGCTCGAGAGAAGGTATTAAACCCTTCTATAATATAATGTGGTCTACTAAGATGTGAAAAACTTCGATCGCGGTTTAGATAAGTGCCGAAGTCTTTCTGTTGAGTACGTGGGATCCATCAATCTTTCACTTTGATTAAACTTGTCAGTTAGAAAGGTTCGGATCTTTGCTACAGAAGGAGGAGGAGGATCGCCATTCGATTAAGGTGGGTTGTAAGACATAAAACAACCACGATGGAAGTATTTAAGGCTAGAACTTTAGTAATAGAATTGCTTTGTAGTCTTCAGCCTTTTATCATCTTCATGGCTCAAAATTTTGTTTTTGAGATACCCTAAACTGTTTGTTCTGGTTTTTGTAATAATGAACAACAGAAGCTACAATATTAATATATTCCATTTAAAAAAAAACTTATCAGTTAGAGGTAAGGTTAGATTGTGTTCGATGAAGAGGACTGCACTTGAGAGTGCTTCAAAACTATAATGCTAATTAACTCCAGTGTTCGGACCGTTGTTGTTCGTTACACTATCTAATAAAGCTAGGTAAATGTCTTTGGTCTAAAATACCAAGCTATCTATAGGATGAGCAATTGGAACATTTGGATCTTTTGACACTGCTCACCTAGCCAACCGACCCAAGCCTAGCCTGCTAGGCTCACCTTGATATAGAGGCTTTTTCTTAGGCACGTAAACATGCATATAATTTGTTAACTTGACATGTACCAGTAGTATGCATAATATTTGTCGACGAGCAACTGCTTCATAGTACACGAACTCCACACTCGCGCATACAAACAGTCTCCAGCCAAGCGGTTGCTGGGTCTCAATCTCAATCAAGTATGATTATTCACCACAGGCTAACACACACACACACACACACAATCACAAACAATAATCTTCTCCTCGAATTCTTGGTGGTAAGCATCCATGGCTGCGCTGCCTTTTGCCGGCTATATATCTCAGTAGAACCAGCCGCCGGCGGCCTCCACCTCCCTGGCTTCGGCAAACTTGCCGCTACTCCTGGACGACAGTGACAGGCACGACGACGAGGACGTCGACACCGACCGCCTCAGCCCACCCGAGGCCGCCTGCGCGCCGCCATAGTCCGACCAGAAGCTGCTCACGGACGAGGAGCCCGACGTCGTCGTCGTGGTCCCATTCCCGGACGACCGCCGACCGCCTTTCCTGCTGCCGTTCCGTCTCCGGAACACGGGGAGCGGGAAGCACCTGTTGGCCGCCGGCGCCGCCGCGGTCTCGTCCTCGTCAACAACCCCCGGCGTGGCGATACACGGGGGCGACCCGGGGTTGACGTCGAGGAAGGCTGTGGGCCGCCGTTGCGGCTCCGGCGCGCGCGCCGCGGAAGAGTAGTAGGAGGAGACGCGCGGGGAGTGGTACGGCGAGGGCGACATGGCTGGCGGCGGCGTCAGCTTCGGCGACACCGCCACCTTGGAGACGGCGGCGCCGGAGAAGTATGGTGATGGCGACGATGACGGCGCCGCCGCGCTGGCGCTGCTGCTCCTGACGTGCTTCGGCGTCCCCGGGCAGATCTCCCACTTGAACGGGATCGAACCTGGTCTCCTGCACGAGTCGTCGATCGCTGCCGCCATTGCTGCTTCTTCTTCTTGCTAGCTATAATGCATAAGCATATTTCTGATCAATGATGTAGGAGTATATATATAGAGAGAGATCGTGAGAGAGAATTGTAGTGTGATGACTTCTGAGCTATGATTCAGGCGTGATTGGAGGGGGTGGATTGGATTGGATCGGATAGCATCGGAGATAGTGGTGGATTATCTGAATTCTGAACTTTGTTAGTGCGGTGGTCAGCGTTCGTGGAGTGAAGATTGGGGGCGGCGGACTGAATGATCGTCGTCGACCGGCCGGCAGTTTGGCACTGAGCGGAACGCCACAAATCAGTGGCAGGAGAGCTGAATTTCTTCGTGGGGCTCCATGTTCTGATTGACTTGGTGTCCGGGTACCGGACATTCAGATTTCAAACAGGTTGAATTTTTTAGGCGGATACGTGCATTATTTTAGGCGGGTGGACACGTTGAGTTAGGCGGGGATTGGGGCGGTTGACGAAGCCGAACCGCCGATGCAAAGCGGTCACGTCCTGGTGGAAGTGGAACGTTGCGTGGTCGTCTGCTCTGGCCTCGTCTGTCATTTGTTCACACTTGTGGGCTTCTGGCTGGTGGGTCACGTAGTGCGATGGGAGTGGGATGGTCTTACGTCAGACGTGTTGCTCGGCTTGATCGTTGCTGATTACTACTATCTTTGCATTAATGAAAGATAGTTTAGTTTTGTCCTAAGTTAAACTATCTAAAATTTGATGATTTTATACATTAAGGGCCTGTTTAGTTCCCCAATTTACCCAAAAAAAATGGTGTTTATATCATCATTTTGCAAAGTGGAACTAAACACCATGGTGAAATTATACCAAATAATTAGACTTTGGCATTTTAGATTCAGGGACCCTTGAGGCCAAAAAAAGAGGTAAAATAAACAGCTCTCACCCACCCATTCTTGGTTGGCCAAAATATTTGGCATTGAACTAAACAGACCCCATAATATTTGGCATTCTATGTTTTCAAATTTCTAAATATTTTGCATTCTGCATTCCGCCTTTCAAATGGAACTAAATTTACACTACTGCAGAACTGACCTTTACTCTCGAACCTAAAACGCGGTTACTCCCGGTTCGAAATTGAACGGAAATAAAGATACTTTTATTCCCGTTCAAATCCCCACTGAGGAATAAAAGGCCGCCTGGCAGGCCGGCCCTCGCCCAGGACCTTTATTCCCTGTTGTTGACTCCAACCGGAAATAAAGCTAGCCCTTTATTCCCCATTCTTCACACAAACCGGGTATAAATCTTTACTCCCCGTTCTTCACCTAAACCGGGAATAAAGCTAAACCTCTACTCCCGTTCTTGACCCAAACCGGGAATAGAAGTTTTACGGGCATTTTTAAGTTCACAACCTTCAATCTTCATTTTTGTACAAACCACCTCGACGATTTTAAATGTTCTCAATCCAACCTTAGCGTAATCAATGATTACGTTTTCAACTATGGAAATCATACTTGATTGGAAATCGTAGCTTCAAGTTACTTTTGGACCCCTAGGTGGCTTCAAATAAAAAAGTCTTGGATACCACATTTGTTTAGCTCCTCAAGATCTACACCTGTATATTGGACATTTTTGGATTTGATAGATTTTGAACCATTGAAGTTTTGAATTTTCAAAAAATTTAAAAGAATTTTCAGTTTTTTCAACCCTAAATGTTTTTAAAATAAAAGTCACGAATACCAAAATTCATAACTCATCGAGATCTAGAAAGTTTATTTAGGTCATTTTTGCATTTGAGAAAATGTTTGGAAAGTATAGTTGTAAATTGACGATTGTCCGGAGTAGTTCCATAAACTCTCTCTTAGATTCTTGAGCCTGTGTAATTGGGACATGTAATGACATCCTAATATGTATTAGATCGAGACATGTATGAACACCTTAATATATGTGTGCTTGAACATATTAATGTGTAATATATGTGTACCTTAATTATATATATGTGTGCACATTAATATATGGGAAAAAGTCTACTTAACCCCCGAACTATGGGGTCGTGACTACTCCTTGCCACGAACTTTAAAACCATCTAACGAGCACATTAAACTTTTGTAAATCCGTGCAATCCGCCCCGGGCCGGTTTTGGGGAGAAATTTCTAAATTTGACCCGTTATTGGCGTGCCCCGCATAATATGATCCGAATTGCCGACCTTTTGAAATATGACCCGGATCACGCGAATTGCTTTGAAATATGACCATTTCGGATTTTTGCCTATTTCTAAAATTCTTGGGCTCTATTTGTACTGTTTGGACACGCAGGAAAAGACTCATTTGCCCTTTTTTTTTCTTTTTCTTTCCTTTGCTGAAAGCCCTTGCCCCGCCTTGCCTCGCGCCCTGCTCCATTGCGTTAGGCGTGTGCGTGCCGCCGCCATTCTGACTGGCCGGCCACACGAGCCGCACGAGCGTCTTGCGCGGATGCCCCAGCCCCGCCGCCGCCGCCTCGTTCTTGCGCGAACGAACGGCGCCCCCGCCCATCGCCGCCGGTCCAACGCGCAGCCGGGGGTGCGATTCGCATCTACGGCCTATCTACACGCCGCCACGGCGTCCATAGCTCGGAATTTATGCGCGGATGCACCAAATAAACATGCAAAGCTAAAAATAGGAGAGGAACAAGGGCGGCTATGCCCCAACCCTTACTCCCCGTTCATTTACCTTTACTCCCCAACCCTTACTCCTGGTTCTACAACCGGGAGTAAAGGCCCAGATGAACCAACCTGGAGTAAAAGTCCTACCTTTACTCCCCGTTCATTTACCTTTACTCCCCAACCCTTACTCCTGGTTCTACAACCAGGAGTAAAGGCCCAGATGAACCGGGAGTAAAGGTCATCTGTGTACCGGTGAAACCGGCCATAATTAGAATGCTATCCCTCCATTCCAAACTATAAGACATCTTCAACTTTTTGGTTTCTCCATTATGCTATGTATCTAGCCAACAGGATCGGTGCAAACCAACCTCTCTCATCTGGCAAACCGTGTATACTTCTAATCTAAGCCATAGGATGTTGATCCAATGGTGCGCACGTGGGAGGTGGAAGGGGATTTGCAAAAGTGTGATTAAGGGCAAGTGGTTAAGTGTAAAATTACCCAATCCTCGGTGCCCCTTGTATCAACATCCTATGGTCCAGATTAAAAGTTTCTAGATTTGCACGGAGAGGTTGGTTTGCACCGATCCGTTCCCATATCTAAATGCATAGCAAACACTACCGGAATCCCATAATTTGCCACATGTATTTCTTTTTGCTGAGTGCTTTTTCTTGGGCACTGGACAAAAACCCTTTTCCGAGTGCCCAGGGACATACACTCGACAAACAAAATACACTCGAGCAAATTGATCCATTGCCATGTCTCGTCACTTGGACACTTGGCAAAACAAGGCTTTGCCGACTGCAGTTGTGTCAACGTCAACCGTCACCGCCAGCCTTTGCCAGCGTCATCCATCGACGCTTGGCAAAGACACCATAACCAGCTTTGCTGAGTGTCCTTCACCGTGAGCGACACTCTGCAAAGGCTTTGTTGATTGTTTTGTAGGGTCCTTGTGTTAAGTAAACTAGGAGAATTCCCCGCGCGTTGCTGCGGGTATGCAGTTGAATTTTATTTAATTGCCTAGAAATCAAATTCCAAAAAAACACGACCATGGCCATAAAACTTCATGCATATACTTACATTCTCATATGCATGGAATGCAGATGAAACGACAGATGGAACAACATTAGACTAATCAGACTGACAGACCCTCTGTTTTCGTAACATGCATATGAGCAGTATAGGTTTTCTCTATGTTTTCAGTCACTGTATCAACCTCTCCAAGAAAATTACAATGCCACAACAAAGTTGCCATATAAGAGGGCGGGTTCTCGAGCCACCGTGTCAAATCCGCCCGAGCCACCACCTCGCTAGATCTCGCTTAGCACTGGCACCGCGGCACCATACAACCACCATGTCCTCGCCTTGGCTGCACCATCGCACACTGCCTAGGGTACCTAGGTGAGTAGGAGCACAAGGGTGAGAAGGAGCCTGGGGTACCTAGAAGATGCATGATTCCTTTAGCAGTACTCTCAGTTCCAAATTGCAAGTTGTTTTGGCTTTTCTAGGTACAATAGCTTTTGCTACGCTCGTAGATATATGTTATGTCTACATATGTCATAATGACTTACAATTTGGAAAGGAGACACTACTAATAATTGTATGAAGTAAAAGAAATATCTAACCTGTGCTCCAAGAAAACCGAGGAAAAAAAAACATTTTTGCTGCAATGAGATAGAAAGTTGTTCACCTTCTTTACAACCCCTAAATCCTCTGCTACAACCTGGCAAAGAAAATAAGCAGAGTAATTAATCAAATATAGCAAATATATTCTTTGAATGGGGAATCAAGAATTTATAAGACATCAATACCTTCAGGCATAGATAAGCACAGGTTCAAATAGTTTGGGTGTGCAAACAGCCCAACACAGAAAATATAGTAGATGTCCACGAAAGCGATTTCTTTAATATATATAATGCAAAAGTCAGATCATGCCTACTACTCTGAAAAAATTGGTAAACCATGCCTACTGCTCTGAAAATTCTGTAGCAGACCTGAACACATGGCCATTAATTTTTTGTTATCACAATTAATCAGAAATAGGACTAACCAATACAGTATCACACACCCACAAGGCAAGATATGCGTCATCACAGCAAGTCTAGTAGACAATGGCTTCAAGGGAACAAAGTTTTGCCCCATCCACTATTAAACTTATCGAGTCATTAATCATCAGATAACAAAGTAGGCAGTGCTTCCAAGTATCTATGAGGCCAACCGTAGAAACTACCTAGATTGGTCAAGGACCACATAATAGTATCAGACACACAGAAAATCAGAACCAACACAATTTTCTGTCTGAAACTCTGAAAGGGAGCATGTATCTGACTGAAAGAGACTGGAATTCAGTTCTCTGTTTTTATAAAGACTTCAGAAGCTATGCAAAAACCAGACCGGAAGAAATTCAATTGAATTGAGTGGTCTCACAATATTCAGTCAGGTCCATGCCTTAATAGAGGTGTATTGGGAACTATGTGAATCATGCATACTTAAGATCATAAAAAGGATTATTGTTTACCTTTTGAGGAGGTTGAGAGCAAGCTCTTTATTTTCTTTCAAGATATGCTTAAAATTGACTTTGTGCTCAAAACGGCCGCCCCTCTCCTTCATCGCATTGAGTTGCGCAGGGTAATATGGATTCTGCTCTCCAGGTACCACATATCTACACAAAATAGAAAATTATTGAGCTAGAATCACTACAAAAATGTGTTGCGCAACGGAGTAAACTACGATCGCTACAAGATAATATGCATCATATTTGTATCAAAAGAAAAAAAATCATCGAGTGAATTATAAACATCAGATAATCAATTGTACATATAATAGAATAATTGAGTGATCAGAAGGTTACCCATGAAGAAATTTAACGAAGTCCGCAGAGATGGACTCATCTGTTGCCAAACTTTTGTCTTTGCCTTCACAAGATTGATCATCATTTCCAGGATCCTTTGGTGCTCCTTTCTGAACAGATTCCCTTTAGTCATACTCAAGTCATCATCTAAAGAGATTAACCTTGGCTTTAAAGAAATCCAGCATTTCAATCTCAAATTGAAGTTCATCATCTTTAGGAAGCCATCTGGAGCTGCTACTGGACAATCGTCCTCAGCGTAATGAATTTTAGGCTGCATTTTAAACTGAAAAAAAATGTAAGTGAGAAAGAAAAAGAGATGAAAATGACTAAATCAAATGTGCATATTTATTGTTGACATTTGCATTTTCAATTGTTGCATTCTCCACAAAATTGAGTAGTGTCTCTGTATTAGAAATACCATAGCAATTTCACCCTTCAGCATTGTCGGGAAGCCTTCAGCAATTTCACCCTTCAGCATTAGTAATATTTGTATCTTAAAAAAACAGTCCAAGATAGCTTCCCACCAGTTTGCATGGTAGTACCAAGAGTCCAAGATATATGTTTCTTCTGTAGAAGTTTCGCTGATATTTTTCCTTTTCTATTTCAAGTTCATACTTTCATGAGATACATAATACAGTTGTATAATTTGGCTGAAGTAGACATTAGTGTAGGCGAGTGAAACCCTGCAACGCATCACATCACAAAGTTATTACTACATTCCTTCCATTAGCATATCAATGCATCCAGCAAATCATATTGATAATTGCCATTGACTGCTAAACTAACTGCGGTCAATATTCATCACATCTTATACTGGAAATAAATGAAGAGGGAAACAAAAGTAAGCAGAAAACATTTGCTGATAAGGACAGAGAAACTGAAACATGGGCGGGTCTGGGAGCGGAATGGAGGATAAATTCAAGCTACTGTACCTCGCATCCATAATCTGGTTCCCTATCCCCATTCGATCTAGTCGCACCTCTTCCTTTCTTAGCTCCTTTTTGTGAGGGAACAGGAATTTTCCGAAATAATGAGGCTGAGCCCTCGATTCCATCGACCCCCTATGGAACCTTACTAATAATGAATAGAAATTTGGCACCCGATTCAGATTCAGATTTGAATGGTATGGGTGCCTTTCAGAATTGAACACTTCCAAATTAAGTCAAAAAAGATGAGAGATGCTTAATTAATTACCTCGCTGTCCAGAGCAGAGGCCACCGTGCCTTTGCCGACGGCTCGATGGCGAGCAGCGTGTCCAAAAGATCCAGAGTCGTGGGAGAGAAATCCTTGAATGTCTCGGCGATCTTGCGCCGGTACGGCCGCTGCGGCTTGAAGAGCGTCACGTCGGGCAGCTTCGCCTTGGCCCAGTACTCCTCGGACGACGAGCCACATAGCTTGAAGATCTTGTGCAGCTGCTCGATCTGAGGGCAGCGCAGGAGGCGGAGTCTGGGGAACCGATTCGTCTCCTCACCTGGGGCAGGGACGACGCGGGGAGGGAGATCGACGGCGGCGGGCGAAGAGGAGAGAAGCCAGCCTGGGCAACCAGTGGAACTCCCGCCGGTGACTTGGGGCATGGCGGCGGTCGGGAAGAGGGGCAAAACAGAGAGGGGAGCGAGGGAACCGAATTCTTTCCTCACCTTGGACAGGGACGGCGCGGGGATTGAGACAGGCGAGGGGGTGGCGGTGGGGAGGCGAGGAGCGCTGGTGGGGAGGCGAGAGTTGGATAGGGACAGGCGCGAGGTAGGGGAAGAGGCCGCGGGTGTCTCAGAGCCTTCGTAGGGGAAGTGCTCGCCTAGCTGAAAGGCCGGAAGCCTGTCGTCGGCACCATGCGGACGGACGACGAGCGTTGCGGGACCGGGCCGAGATGGCAGCGAGGAGGAAGGGGAACAGGCCTCCGGACGAACGAACGAACGGGCATGCCAACGTGGATGCCTATGTGTCAATGTCTGCGTGTTTAGAGAATCTACTACTTTTGGGTTCTCCTTTACAAGGGTTATAGATAGACAATTTTCGATTAATTCCATAAAATAAATCATGATTAAAAGATCTACTAGATAGAGCAAATAAATAAAGCACTATCATAGCATGAACACATAACACGGTCATAGCATAAAGATAATCGCATATCATAGATTATGGCAACGGTTGTAAAAAGAACTAGTACACCGATAGATTGGATTGATTGAACATGACTAACATAAAGATTAGATCTGAAAAATACCGACCGACGTTGATGACAACGTGATGGAGAGGTTCCCGGCGGCCGAGTTCCTCAGTCATTTGTCGTCGCCGGCGACGGTTGTTCTTTGTTGAAGATGTTGTCAACGAAGACGGCGTTGGGACGGTCCTCCGTGTCCTTCTCGGTAGACGAGCCGTGATGAAGATTGGGGAGCGGTCGCGCGGAGCGCTTCTCAAAACCTTATTCGCCTTCTCGATTGGATTAGTTTAGCGGCGGCGGTAGCGCCGAGAAGAGGCAAAAGCTCTAAGCTTTAGATTGGATTAGTTTAGTGTGGCCGGTGATGCCGCTTATATAGTCCGGTGAACCGACCTCGTGACACAATCACGATCTAAACCGGTTAGGACTCTGTTCTCGTATTTGATTAGAACTCGCAAACCAAAAGACCAAAAACTGAAACCGCAAAGGAAACCGCGCCCCGCAAGGCGAGGAGCCGGTTTCGAAGACCACCATTCACGCGCGTAAGATACGTGCGCCCCACGCCACGCCCGCCGAGGCGGCGAGGCGAAGCAGCAGCGAGTGTGGAGTTCCATTTCTCCTACTCACACTAGACTTGAGAAGGTAGGAACAACTTCCATATTTAAGTTGGTCATCTCCACCTTCCATAAGCAATGTGGTACTAAAGGATTCCACCACTCCCTCCTTTCCATATTCATGAATGGGCCTTTGAGATTTCTTTAGGAATTTCAGAATTTGTTATTGGGCCAAGCCCACTTAACATCTAAATTCAAACAACCCCGTCGGATCTCAAATACCCATTAAGAGATTTTGCCTGTTCTCGCTACCGTTTGATATACTAGTGTTTCAAAGAGACTGTTAAGTTGAACTTCCGCCTAGAACTTCAAGCTACACCTATCCACAACTTGAACAATGGACTACGCCTTGAATTACAAGTTTTGTGCGAATAAGCTTTGCTCAAAGCCAAACTAGTACTTGGTCGCCCGGTAGCCTTTCCCGTGGGTGGAGCATATACGTCATACTCCTCGCCTCTTCATGAGCTTACTAGAGATCACCCAAGTCTCATAGGCTGCGGCGTTTAACGATCGAACTCATATAGGTATGCCCTTTCAAGAATGCTCAGTAGGGCGGCACCTTTACTTATAAAGTCAATAGGACATATTAAGGCATTCTTGCCAACCTACCATACTGAGCCTCTTTGCTCTTGAGAGTATTGCATCTTCACATAGAGAGGGTTATCATTTTACTCTCCTCGGTTTACCAATAGCTTGTTCTTCCCGGGTCCTTAGTCACGGGATCTCCAATCAAAAAAGGTTGGGTTACTACTCAAAAACTCATAAGGGTCTCATACCCATCTCCCTAGATGCAATTTCTATCACATTACGTGATAGCCCTTTAGTAAAGGGATCTGCGGGTTTTTATATCATACGTATATAGGATCTGATTATTACTCCTCGAGTTTCTCAATTTCGGCGACGGTCTTCAAACGTCTTTTAACGTGTCTTGTTGACTTTGAATTATCCTTTGCACTATTCATTTTAGTGATCAATTTGTTTGATTATCACAGTTCATAAGGATAGCCGGTGCTGGTTTTTCAACCACCCAAGCAAGTCGGACAAGAGCTCACGCAGCCACTACGCCTCTGCCTCTGAGATCTTTGTTTCTAAAGCGATAAGTTACGCTTCCATGGTTGACTTAGTCAAAATAGTGCATTTACAAGACCTCCATGACACTTTGCGCCACCTCCAAGAGTAAATACATACCCACTTGTGGCGTAGATTTGAGCAATATCAGAAATCCGGTTGGCATCACTATATCCCTCTAGCACGGTTGGGTGCCCGAAATAGTGAATTTCACAGCTCATTATACCTTTAAGATAGCACAAGACCCTTTCTAGTATATGCCAATGATCATCACCCGGGTTGGACATATACCTACTCAATTTGCTCATAGCAAAAGAGATATCTGGTGCAGTTGCATTAAGCTAGATACATGAGTGAACCAACAATGAGAGAGTACTTGAGCCGATCTCTAGTACACTTCTTATTCTTTCGCAATGTCACACTAGGATCATAAGGTGTTGGAGAGGCCTTTCTATCCATAAAGCCAAAACGACTCAGGACCTTCTCAACATAGTGAGATTGCGATAAAGTAATCTCACTCTCTTCCTTAATTAGCTTAATGTTTAGAATTACATCGGCCTCTCCTAGATCTTTTATATCAAAATTCTTTGACAAGAAAGACTTGACCTCATTTATAACATTCATGTTTGTACCAAAGATTAGAATATCATCAACATATAAACATAATATAACATTAAGCCCCCACCATGTCGATAATACACACACCTATCGGCTTCATTAACAATATAGCCGGCACTAGTTAACGTAGTGTCAAACTTCTCATGCCATTGTTTAGGTGCTTGCTTTAAGCCATACAAAGACTTCAATAATTTACACACCTTCTACTCTTCACCTTTAACTACAAACCCATCGCCTGATCCATATAGATCTCCTCATCCAACTCTCCATTAAGAAAAAGTTGTCTTCACATCCATTTGATGAATGATCGGACCATATGAGGCAGCCAAGGATAGTAGTGTTCGAATAGTGGTCATTCTAGCAACAAGGCGAGTAAGTATCAAAGAAATCTTCTCCTTCCTTTTGAGTATAGCCCTTAGCTACAAGGCGAGCCTTGTACTTGTCAATAGTACCATCGGGTCTAAGCTTTTTCTTGAACACCCACTTACAACCGATTGGTTTATAACCAAAAGGTAGTTCGAAAAAGCTCCCAAGTTCCATTAGAAAGAATCAAGTCCATCTCACTACGAGCGGCTTCTTTCCAATCATCTCGCATCACGGAGATGCATATGCCTCTGAAATAGAGGTGGGAGTATCATCCACAAGGTACACAATGAAATCATCACCAAAAGATTTTGCAATCCTTTGTCTCTTGTTCCTCACAGGAACTTCATTGTCATCCTTCTCAAGTGGTTGCTCAAGCGACTCAATAGGAGACTTCGATAGGTATAGTAATATCGGGAGCTAATTCGGTGAAAAACTTAGCATTGCTATGCATATCTTTTATAGGAAATATATTCTCAAAAATGTAGCATCACGAGATTCAAAGATAGTATCAACATGCATATCGGACTACTAAAAATCGATAGGCAATCTTTGTTGTGAGCATATCCAAGAAAGATACAATCTACCGTCTTTGGTCCAAGCTTACGCTTCTTATTGATTGGAACATTGACTTTCGCCAAAGCATCCCCACGTGCGCAAAGTATGAAAGTGATGGTTTCCTTCCAACCCATATCTCATATGGTGTTGTCTCTTTATTTCTATTTGGAATTCTATTCGGGACATGACTCATGATCAATATAGCTTCCCCCACCATGCCTTAGATAAACCCGGTGTCTAACATGGCGTTAGCCAAGTCGGTCGGCGTGATTTTTTTCCTCTCGGCAACCCGTTGGATTCGGGCGAATAGGGAGGTGTCCTCTCATGAATAATACCATGTTCCGCACAAAACTCATCAAATGTTATAGGAAAATATTCACCATCACGATCGACCTTAGGCGTTTAATTTTTCTTTCTAGTTGATTTTCAACTTCAGCCTTAAAGATTTTAAAATAGTCTAATGCCTCATCTTTAGTTTTCAGCAAGTAAATATAGCAATATCTAGAAGCATCGGCAATTAATGTCATGAAATATCTCTTTCCACCTTTAGTCAACACACCATTCATCTCGCATAGGTCGGAATGTATGAGTTCTAGAGGTGCCAAGTGTCTCTCCTCCGCGCCTTGTGAGGCTTTCGAGGTTGCTTAGATTGCACACAACTATGGCACTTAGAACCTTTGGCAATGGTGAAATCTGGAATTAACCGCAAAGCTAGATAAATGTGACATCAAACCAAAATTCACATGACATAAGCGAGAATGCCAAACACTAGAATTATCATCAATTGTGCCACAAATATGATTGACTGACTTATTATTAAAATCGACAAACTTAGGTGGAACAAGCCTCCGCAATCATAGCCTTTACCAATAAATTGTCCATGCTTAGACATAACTACTTTATTGGACTCTAACACTACTTTAAGACCATCTCTTAACAAAAGAGAAACGCTAACAAGGTTCTTTTCGAATAGTAGGGACATCTTTGCACGATCTTCCCGAAGTAAACTTCGGATCTACCGTGCCAACACCATGAGCGAAGCATGTGATCCATTCCCCATCGGAGACGGAGGAACCTTGGAGCCCCCGATAAGAAGAGAACAAAGAGATGTCGGCACATACGTGAATATTAGCACCGTATCAAGCCACCAACTAGGTGATTGAAATACTTTTGAAAGTACAATAGGGAAGATTACCATACCCGTCATCGGCATTGGTTGCGATCCGCGAGGTTGACCTTCTTCTCTTTTACGGTCCACGGCCGAGGACACTCCTTAGCAAAATGGCCAAGATCACCACAAGTGAAACGAGGCATCTCGGACTTGTCCTTCTTCTTCTTCTTGAAGGTAGTAGTAGCTTTGGCATTGAAAAAGCTGCTGTTTCCCCTTTTCTTTGTTCTTGCCTTTGAAGTTTCTCTCGGACAAAGTGGGCGCTACTTTCCTCGTTCCCCTTCTTAGTATGATCTTTAGCCCGAGCTTTCTCCTCAACATCTAGAGATTGAATCGGGTTTTCAACCGATATCTTCACTCTCTTATGCTTGAGGCTTGTGGCAAAGTTCCTCCATGAAGGAGGTAATTTGGCAATAATAATGCCCCACAACTTCATCGGGTATAAGATACTCAACGAGTTCAAGTTCCTTAGCCCGGGTATTTGTATCTCATGAGCTTGAATGACTATAGATTTGTTTCCAACCATCTTATAGTCATGAAAGCTCTCCATGATGTACGGTTGTTTGCACGCATCACGAAGCACCATAGGTAGTGTTCGGATAATCCCACATAGCTTTAGCGCTTTTATAGTGCATCACAAAGATCATAGATATGATCGATATCACATTGCGCCGCGGCTCCTACAAAGATTTCGGTGGCTTTCCGAATTTATTCTGATCTTCATCGAAAAGGTCTCCCTCGGGTAAGCCATCTTTGACCCGAAAAAACATCCATGACAATAAGCCAATCGTGACCTTCTGGACCACCTCTTAAAGTGCTCACGAGAGAATTTCTCCGACCTCGAGCATCAACAAAACTAGCCATTGGGCTGGAAAAGACCTATAATAAGGTTTTTGAATTGTTAAGTAAATAGGCAATTTCAGGATTAATTCCATAAAATAAATCATGATTAAAAGATCTACTAGATAGAGCAAATAAAGCATACTAGCATAGCATGAACACATAACACGGATCATAGCATAGCATAATCGCATATCATAGATCATGGCAACGGTGTAAAACGAACTAGTACACGGATAGATTGGATTGGTGAACATGACTAACATAAAGATTAGATCTGAAAAATACGGACCGGCGTTGATGACAACGTGATGGAGAGGTTCCCGCGAAAGCGGCCGAGTTCCTCGGTATTGTCGTCATCGTCGTCGATCGGACGTGTTGAAGATGTTGTCGACGAAGACGGCGCTTGGGGCGGTCCTCCGCGTGTCCTTCTCGGTAGACGAGCCGTGATGAAGATTGGGAGCAGTCGCGAAGAGCGCTCTCGAAACCTTATTCGCCTTCTCCCGGTGCAGGATCGCGAAGACGGCGGTTCGGAGACACTGCTCGCTAGTGCACGCAAACGATCTGCTTCGTATTTGATTAAAACTCGCAAACCAAAAAGACCAAAAAACTGAAATCTAAAGGAGACCGCGCGCCCCGTGGCGAGGAGCCGGATTTTGAAGACCATTCACGCGCATGTTGTGCGCCCCGCGCCTTTCACCACGCCCGGCCCGGGCGAGCGAAGGCGTGGAGTTCCCCCTTTCTCCTACTCACACTAGACTTGAGAAGGTAGGAACAACTTCCATATTTAAGTTGGTCCTCTCCACCTTCCATAAGCAATGTGGTACTAAAGGATTCCACTACTCCCTCCTTTCCATATTCATGAATGGGCCTTTGAGATTTATTTAGGAATTTTAGAATTTGTTATTGGGCCAAGCCCACTTAACATCTAAATTCCAACACCTTGCGCCAAAAAGAGGCGGAGTCCGGTAGTGAAAATGAACATACAAAAAAAAAGTCAAAGCGACTTATAATTTAGAACAAAGGGAGTACTAGCTAATGTTCATTATAATTTATATTATGAAATTAGTCAGTAGTCACGATGTTACTTATTTATCAACAAGGTGAGTACATTGTGTTGACTGAGTGTTACTCTTCCTTCTGCTGCTAGGTTTTTCCCTCGCCATGCCACAACTGACAAAGACTCATTGCCACACACATGTTGTGAGGCTGTGATCCAGTCACTCCAGCTTGTGGATATTTGGACACTTGAGCAATGAGATATTGTAACAAGCATGGCGACGGGGTGTCCTAGAGGGCGGTGGCTATATATGGAGGTGGTGGTGGTGGTGTCGTGAGCTAGGGCCAGAGCCGCCCCTATATATGGAGTGGTGGTGGTGGTGGCGTGAGCTAGGGCCCAAGCAGCGGGGCAGCGGCTTGAGAGAGGAAGAGAGATGCAAGAGAAGAGAGAGATGAGAGGAATATTGGCTATTTCTTTTCTTGACTACACCAATTACCTTGCTTGGTATTTATAGTACCAATGAGACTTAACATCAAAGAAAACTCTAGAAAGTCCTTATAAGATTTGATTCCCCTTTCCAATTAACAAACTCCAATTCCTTAACTAATCAATCTCTTTCCAAACCACCTAGGACTCGATACGGTAACTAGACAGCAACGACAACGACGGTGGGAGCGGCGGTGACAGTTGTGGCACCTCCACCTGGCGCGTGGCCTTTTTTAGAGCATGACATTGGGGGCGCCTGACCCCTCCCTTCTTGGGCCCTTGCCGGCCTTTATTCCATTGAAGATTGCGGCCCGTATTGGACGTGTGCCACATCGACATACCCCTTTATTTCCTTTTACATGTTATACTAGCTTTGTCATAAGTCAATATTTAAAGCTTTAATAATCAATTGTACAAAATCATGTAGTTTCACAACTATATAAATTATATATTTTAACATCTGTCCTATCTGTTGGTCGCTCAACTCTGTCCGTCCTTTCGGGCGACACGCGTCACCCGCGGAGGACGTGCGGGAGGGAGCGAAGAAAGGTCACGGGTTCGATGCTTGTTGTCGGGTTTGCGCCCGGTCGGGTCCAAAATTTAGTTCGAGCCCGATACCGTCTAGACCGCCAACCCATTCCTCGCCACCATTTCGAGAGCGCGTTTGGGGAGAGCTCTTGTCCAGGCGGAAGGGGCGACGGCGATTCCTCCGCTCCTCTTTGTGCTCCTCTCCATCCAAGCCCTCGGATGTCCTCCCTTTGTTGACTTGGAGATAGTTGGTTGCCAAGGTAGTCGTATCTCAGTTCGCTCCCCCCTCCATTGATCTCGTGCTATTTTTGGGATTATCTCTTCTAGATCTGGATGTCGGTGGTTCGATTTAGGGTGTGCATGCATATGCGGTTCGATTCCATGGATTTCACGGTTTAGTTTACTATATCGAAGTTCTCTCTCGGATTTCATGGGGATTTGGAGGGATGGTGGTGAGCGGTCGCGTAGGCTAGAGCCGCAGGGTCATCTGTATCGCTGTGCATGTACTTGGGTTGCCATTAGCATGGGGTGATTTGCGGCGTTGTGCATGTGCTTGGCGGGCCCGACTATTTTTGACGATGATTTGTGTGGATGTGGATGCTGCGCCCGGTTCAAACATGCATTTTTTTGCTGTGTTTTTTGTTCTATTTTTGGCACTTTCGGTAGATCTCGTCTGCGGTTGTGGTGGATGTAGTACCTCCTCTATCATTTTGTGTTTGTGATTTCATAGAAAGAAAGAAATGAGAGTACGAGAGATAAGGAGTTCATCCAAAATCTATAGATGTAGTACCTCCTCTATCTTTTTGTAATCGAACAAAGTAGCAATGCTACAATGAAGCTCTTTAGGACATTTGCTTCCGCACTCAAGCTTGGTACACCCACTTGTAAGTTTGCATTGCTTCTTTGTTCGATTCTTCGCACCTATAGATTTAGTCTGTAATTTTTTTGTCGGTGCTAGGGACATTTTGATGTCTACACACGTTGTTCATGGATATGTAATAGATTGTTCTTTGTGAATTTCAGAAGCTTTGCCTCTAGCTATGCACTTTGTCAAGTTAAAAAATCAAGAGATTGGTGAAATTTTTTTGGATGGCTACACCTTTGTCGAGCTATGCCTTGAGTAGGAATTAAGAGATTGGTGAAAATTTTTTGCGACCTCGTCAAGTTGAGATTCGAGAGAAAATTTAGGATCTTGTGAAGACTTCAACCAAATAAAATGCTAATTTTTTTAGTTACGTTGTCCGACGATCTTTTCTTGATTCAGGGATGGTAGTTCCACTTTGCTCCCCAGCGTCTTGTTTTAATTTCATGCCGATCGCTATTTCAATTGTGTCATTTGTGTTTTTTTAAAAAAATATTGTACTTCTCATGATCCGGTAGTAACTCAATTTGGATGCATTGTGGTGATCCAATACCTCACCTCACATAGTTAAAGGCATCTGAATGATGCATGATCCAAGATGAATATATCCTTATTGTGCATGACCTGAATAGACAAACAAATGGGGATATGCATACAAACTAGTCTAGCATGAAGAAAATTTATACCTTCAGAACTAGGACTCTTGTGAGGCTGTTGTCTATGTGGTTGTGTCCCAATGTGCATGTTAGCTCTATAGTTTTGCATTTTTTGTTTCATGTACCCGCCATTACTGTCCCCAGCACTTATTTTCTTTTGTCTTTTTGTTCATTTGCGGTTTGCGGCTTTGTAACAAGACAAGTGAGGGACATGGTAGGTTAGACCTTCCTAACATAATTTTTGCCAAGTGCAACCTTTGCTTTGTCTTGCATATACTTTAATTTTTATTGCACATTGATAAGTAGTAAATTGCATGCTTTTATTTCTGCAATTACGATTGTAAAAATGTGTAATACCTAGTTTTGATGAATGATATCTAGTTCTGAACAATTCAAATTCTTGATTCATTTTCATATATTAAAGCAACTAAAGAAGGTAGTACTATTGTGATTTAACACATGCTCTTGCTTGGACTGCGCTAAGCTTTGCGTCGAGATCCGTCCACCTAGAGTTGTGGACTGCCTATGTATACCATGTTGGCCATCTCAAACCTTCTGATGGTGGCTCATGTCCTTCGGGCATTGGCAGGTGAGGAAAACTATATATGCATATAAAATATGATTTTATTGTCCTATGGATTTTATTGCCATTTTAGGAAGATTAGATATCAAACTATAGATAATATATATTGGTGCCTAGTGCCAACCTTACCTTCTTTCTAAATACAAAAATATGTTGAATGAGAAAATGCCATCCTCCTCGCTTGGGATGCTGCATAGTGACATCTTTAGTGACCAGAAGTGCGGTTATCCATT
The DNA here is from genome assembly GCA_015847255.1 of Hyparrhenia diplandra. Lineage (NCBI taxonomy): Eukaryota > Viridiplantae > Streptophyta > Magnoliopsida > Poales > Poaceae > Hyparrhenia > Hyparrhenia diplandra. The sequence goes on along the minus strand of JADLZK010009548.1, from coordinate 39,954 downwards.
ATCTTAAAATATATGTTCTTCACAATGTTGAATGTCTGTCCTTGTAACTGAAAGTGAGCTGCTACTTATATAACTGAACTCCCACTTCTAATTATTTGAAATTGTCTTAAATTGCATCCCTTTTTGTTATTTTTTTTTTCTATGGTTAACTATATTTCTCGTGCTTGGTATTGCATCTTTTTAAGAGTGATATTAGCTTTGATTTTCCAGTAAGTGGCTTGATTGGAACATAATTGCAACCAACAATAATGGAAATTGCAACTATTGGCAACCGTAATTGTAGTTCTAAGCATATGCAAATATCGTTGTTAAACCATTTTGCCTCATGTTACGTTTTTTATGCTAGTTGATCTATATATTCTTCAAGTAAACATTCTTTGACTATTTAAATTTCAATTTTTGTTCTTTCTATGTATAAATGTTTGAACTTTGTATTTTTTGTCCATAGGAACAGTGGTTGTGCAAGTTACAATGCTCCACGGCTACTTACGTTTTGGAACTCACCTTTTGGGGCTTTAAATGGGGCTATGACTCAAGGTTTACATTCTCCTTCATGTTCACCTTTGATTGAAAATGCATGCGCCTCTGCTTTGGATCAGATCGGTTAATAGCTTTGCCTTTATTGCACTTTTATTAGGAGTAAATTGCATATTCGGCAAATCTTTGCAATTCTGATGTTTGACATGTGCAATATCTGTTGTTGTGATCTTTTACGTTTCAAGCTTGTTTACCATATTATATTTGATTAAGAAAGGGAAAACACTTGTTAAGAAGACTCCCTACTTCAATAGCTTTGCCTTTATGTGTATTTGTGTTTTTCTTTTTGTGTTCTGTCCTTGTGCAAGCAGGTCATCTATTTGCCCTCTAATCTATGACATTTGTAAATGTAGATGTGTTTTGGATTTAAGCCTTAGAGAAGCTAGGTTGAACCATCCTAGATGATAAGTCCTGATTTATGTTCGGATGCTTTGGACATTGTGATAACAAATATCGGTTCTGGGTTAGAGCCTTCTCCATTATTTGTTTGCTACTTTTTTGTTCCTAACAAAGTTATCTTTGTGTGTTTGTGTGCCTAGAAATATTGATGAGGGAAGATATCATGGATCTAAGAATTTGTAGGTGACACTCTGTAGTTTTCTAGGTGAGACTCTGTAGTGATCATGTTGCCACTCTTTCTTTGTCTAGAACCATAAGCTGTTATGGTTGTGTGTCCATCGTCTTTGTTATATGTGGATGATAAGGGCAACTTTTATTTTTTTGCGTATAGTATGAACATGGCTCTTTTCTCATTAAGTGGACCTATTTTTTTTTGCCGAGGCACGGGGCCTATCAATCATGTACATAGAATATCTTGCGCGTCCCGTTATTTAGTAGATATACCTAGATGTAGATTTTGGTTGATGGGTCCTTGTCATTGTCCAAACGATTTGTAATAATCATCATTGTCCAAACAATTTATACCAATTTGTCAATTGTCCTTGTGCCTATATTTATTACATTGTTCCTATAGTAATGCTTGCTCTCGTATGTTGTCCTTCCTATAGAAATCTCTGTTTGCTCTGTGGTGGAAGAGGGTGGTCGCCGTGGGCGCTAGGGTTCGCCGGAGCTCTCGGTATTTGCCGGGCCGGGGCCCTAGGTCGCCGGACTCCGGCAGGCTCCCTAGCGTCCGCATGGGGGTGGTGGGTGCTTTGGTGGGGGAGTGAGTGGCGAAACGACGCGGGAGGGTCTTAAATATAGATCAATATAGACCACATTTTTGTCCTTGTATTTACGTTCTTGTGATTTTTTGCCATTGCCTAGACCTAGATCATTGTCCGGTTTTCTTATTCTCCACCAACCCACCCAACCATTCTCGTTGGGGTAAGTCTTGGCTTTGCTTACTGATGTGCATATATGGCTACCTTGGATTTTCTATTGTGATCTATCTTAGATAGATTACTAAAGTTTGGTGTGAATATTGATCTACTAGTAGTCTGATTCAATATTTTACTTACAAATACATATAATTTTTAGTCGAGGATCGGTGAGTGGTGTGAGGCTCTAGAATTACTTCTAGAGATTGGCCCGAAAAGTCGATGCATGTGTATATGTGATTCCTGCTAGCTCTCTGTTTTGCACTATGCTTTTTGTTTCAAAATTCAAAAGAATTCTTTTTCCCTGAAATACCTGAGTGTTTTTCTAAGAAAGGAAGCTGCCATTTCTAGCATGCCAAGCGTAAAGAAGGTAAAGAGCAAGCCATGTAGCTCTCCTATTGAAGCCATGGTGGCATCTTTTTGTAAGACTGATATTTTTTTCATCGCTTATTATAGTCCTCCCTCCTTTGTTCGATGTGTAGTATAGACGGAGATGTTATCCTCGGGCTATTCCTAATTTTCGATCCATGCACACCTAAATCTTAGGAAATCCAGTTATGAAGCTCTATTTAGTGTTTTGGTTTTGTAGATGGCTAAGGTTATATTTCCCTATCTGGAGCTGATGGTTATGCCTTTTTCTTACTGATACGGGACTACAAAGCGCTCTCGAGAGAAATGTACAGAAAGCTTTCCGCTACTTGGATGTTTGCTTGGGAGAAGGAAGAGATAGATGAAGGTAATTATACAATTGCTAATACACTGTTCATATTTTGTTATTTATGTCATATGATACATACTGATCATGAAGACATGTCACTTGTAACTCACAAGCATTGTAAACTATGCTGGGATAACGAGACATCAACTGCGGAAGACCAAGTCAATAATACTCACTAATAGCACTTGTAAGTTTGCTTGTAGTCTAATCATTCCTTACACGGGTGAATATCTGGAATTCTTGTATTAGATCTAAGAAATCTGTGGTACCGAGTGAATATGTGGAATTCTTATTTTAGTTCTAAGAAAAATATCTTGTTAGTACTATGTTGCTAGCTTTGTCATGGCGGTTCATAGCATCTAAGCACCTAGAATGATGCATGGCCTGAGTACCTTGATGGCCGCAAGGTTTGGTTGTCGATTACTTGTTCCCTATCCTTAGGCCTTTCTTACGCTTTCGTCTTTATGATCCTGTACACATTCAATTTTGAAGCGGATGAGCATTTGAATTTCAATTCGATTTAGACTATTTCTAGAGTTTATTCATCATTGATGTTCATTGAAGTCGAAACCTACCACCAATCTCTTCTTTTTACTGAGAAATGCAAATAAATAAATAAATAAAATAAAATAAATTCATTGCTTGTTTAAGATTCACATTCCATGAGTCCGAGAATAATTCATGTGAATCTATTGTTTGAATTTTGTTATCATCTTTCTTTTTCGCTAGTGTATCCGAATCATTCTCTTGCAAAATTATGAAATGAGCTAGTGATCATATGATTGTTCTTTGTAGGTACCAGAGGGTGAAGCCAATGATCACATCAACCCTAGGCTTTTTCTAGAAAAGGAGCGTCCCAACTTCATTCAAGCTCTTCACCGGTAATTACATTAGCTTTCCCCGAGATTTATGAAATGAGCTCATTGTCCCCTTCTACTCATGCACAAATAAGCGGAGGGACATCCCTCGGCTGTGTTCTCCTTGTCATTTGTGCTAACTCATCTTGATCTTTGTGTATTGTGATTTGTGATTGTATTATATTGTAACTTTTCTATATTTTTTTTTTTGTACTAGGAGGAGGTTTACGAACTAAGCAAACAAGACGATGAGGACGAAGAGAGAGAGAGAGACTGCCCCGGGGCTTTGTAGGTGTGCCCCTTGTTTCTCGGTGGAGAAAGAGAGTGAGGCTGCCCCGGGCTTTGCGAGTGTCCCTTGTTTCCTAGAGAGAGAGAATCTTTTACTTTTTTTTTAGGTGTCTGTCTCGGGTGGAGTGGCGTAGATATTTTAATGCATGCATTCTCGACTTAACGAGAACGCACTCAAGCATGTGGGCATTCAGAGTTGGGCGGGCCGTTAGAGGTCTACTAACGGGTTTTTGCGGACCCGTTAGTGTTGGCTGTGTGCGCTAACAACTGAAGTTGAATCTGGTCGTAGGATGTTGATTGGACAGCTCACGGATGTCGTCCCGAAGTCTCACCTTTTTTTCGGACGACGTAATTTATAGCAACTCCCATATTTTAAATGTATTTTTCATAATGAATCTAAAATCATAATCCTTATGTTATTACAAATACAATTATATTTAAAAGTGATGATCGAATTTAGAGATGTTTGACTGAGGACAAAGTTAATACGACACGTTAAAAGGAACATAAGGACTACAAGGAAATCCTAAGTCCCAGCAGGATGAGTCTAATGGGTTTGTAACTGTTTCAAATTTGAACCTTGATTGTCTTTCTTATTTTCCAAACCATTGCTTCATCCAAATATCCACTAGGTTGACACATCACTGCTTCGGTCCTAGGGGATGATGGTATTGGGCGAGCAGAGAAGAAAGAGATTGGAAGAGAGAAAAGAAGGGGAGGGGTAGGACCGACAATATGGATCATACTTGTTAGATATAGTTCAACAATAAATTGTCATGCCATCTAGAATAGAGAATCGTTGCAGCCCAAAAAGATGGGTTATTGTGTATTATAGGCGTCCATGCCACGCGTCTCACTCCAGACGCAAGTCACGCAACACATGGTCCAACACGGGTTGGGCTCCCCACCACAAATATATATATAAAAAAAGAAATCCCTAATCCCCACTTGCTCGCTTCGTATCCTTGCTTCACCACGCTCCTCTTGCCGCGCGCCGCATGCCACGCAACCCCACCCCTCGCCGCATTTGTACCCCTCCGCACTCCATCACCTCCCCGCCTTCACGCTCTACCTCGCTACTCCCCTTCCAATGCGGATGAATATCATGCCCCATCCCCTACCGCATCGAGGTGGTGCCAAGGTGTTGCTGATGCTGATGCCTGTGAGCGCTTCCAACACTATTTGGCCTGATCCGGCGATGCGTCCTCTCCCGGTGGTGATCTACGCCATCTCCAATGGTGGATCCGGTGGAGAACTCCACATGCGTTGTGGAATTGGCTGCATCACGACGGGTACAATGCCAGATCGAGGAACCTAAACGGTGGCGGTGGTACGCAACCCAGATCTAGGCCCAAGCCTCCCTCCTCCTTTCTAGGTTAGTGGAACAAACATTTACGTGGTGTTGCTATACTAGTCTTGAATTGTTGTAGTAGTCGCAACATCATTTTTTTCGATGTTTGTAGTTCATAGTTCATATTTTGTTTGTTGCATTAGACGTTCTTTTTGATTTTGTAATACCTTCTTTTTTCATTATTGCAACATTTTTTTCCATGTTGCAGTGGATGTCTTTTCATTGTTGCAACAATATTTTATGTTGTTCCAACAACTTTTTTTTCCCGATGTTTTGCATCGGGTCAATAGGAATGCGGTGTGATGGGGCTGGGCTGTGGGCGACAAGCTAGGGTTGGTCGGAGGTGCTGGAGTTCGGTGAGGTTGGGGTGGGGTGGGTCCCCGTGTGCGGGCAGTCCTCGATGACGAGGTGTGTTGCTGATGTAAGCAGGGGCTTGGTTGCCCGAGGAGGGGTGTGTGTGTGTTGTGGGGGGGGGCTGGTTGCCGCGATGGAAATGGAGTGGGACGGTGTCGTTGCTGGTTACGAGCGGGTGAGCAACACGCCTTGGCAAAGGTGTGGGTCGGGGGGGCGTTTGGGCGGGCAGCATCCGGGCGTTAGTGCAGCTGCAAAAAGATTGATGAGATGTCGAATAACAAAAGCACCTTTGTCGTAGACTTTAAGAATAGGGGACAATGTAGGCTTGGTTGCATGGTGTGTGTGTGGGGGGGGGGGGGGGTTGCCGGCGATGGGAATGGAGGGGGACGAGGCCGCTCGGTTGAGGGTGGGGGAGCAACTCGACTTGCAGCGTGTGGGTTAGGCGCGGGCATTTGGGCGGAGCAGGATCAGACGTCCAGGGCTAGTGCAGCCGCAAAAAAGATTGATGAGATGTCAAAAAAGTTGTCATGACACCTGCGTTGTAGAATTTAAGTGTATTTTCACTACCGGATTCCCTTCTTTGCCTTGGGCAATATCTTTTCCGTGATCGGTGTCATGGGAAAGACCCCCCCTTTGTCGTGAGCATCGACGGCAAAAACTACACTCACGACCATGAGGCCTTGCTCTCGGCAAAAGGCCACGACCTAACGCCGTTTGTTCTCCGTCCCCCTTTCACGAGACGCCGCCGTCCAACTCACGGAAAGCCTTTTTCAGGAGGCAGGCTCACGGCAAAGGGGCCATCCCTTTCCCGTGAGGCAGCGCATGGCAAAGGAGGGACCTAAGCCGAGAGTCTCTCTGTTATGGTTCATGGCAATGGTGTAAAGAACATCGTTGGGAAATACCTATTGCGTATAGCCGTAATTGAAACTGTGCACAGAACCTTCTCAAATTTTTATCACAACCTACACATATGATATAATGACTACTCGACAAGTTTCATAATTTTCCAACTTCGTTTGCTTTTTTTAGAATTTAAAAACAATGCACCCACAAGTAAATGGTCGTGTTTAAGTGAACAAAACGATGATATTTCTTGTGTTCGCCCCTGGATGACGTCTCACATTAGACTCAATAACACAAATATTATTTTTCTATTCACTTTTTCTACTTATTCGAATGACTTGCAGTTCAAATTTGAGTTTTAAAAAATAATTCAAATAAAAGAGATGAAGTCTAAAAAAAAACTAAAAAGTGCCAAAAAATTTCAAATTTTCAATATGTCGTTGCAAGTATTGTAGCATGGCCTCGAGAAAAAAAAAATTAGGCGCGAAAATCCAAAAAAAAAAAAATTTATGTTTGCCGAAGCGCCAAAGGACGCCGGCAAAGAGCCTCTTTACCAAGTGTGAGGATGGGGCGCCGGCAAGGTGAAAGCCATTGCCGAAATGGCGCCGCAAAAGAGGCTCTTTGCCGAAGCGTCTTCCTCGCGGCGCCGGCAAAGAGGAGGTTTGCGGAGCGCGGGGCGCTTCGGCAACGACGCCCGTGTCCAGTAGTGCTAGTTAACCCTTTCTCGTGAGTTAGTGGGGTACAGGGGAAAGGCTAAGTCAAGAAACCTCTATTTGGCTCACCTAGAAGGGACTTTCCCGACGCCCTCTTTCCTAACTTGCCTTTCCGTGAGGAACCCACGGAAAAGGCTAAGCGGGCGGAGATACATCCTTCCGTGTCCGTTGCGTACACGGCAACGTGAGTCCGGTACGGTAGTGTTTCCTTCTCTATATATTAAAAAATAGGGGAAAATCACGGAACGCGTCCTCAACCGAAAACCTAGGAAAGCTTTTAAAGGTCGGTGATTTATTTTACTCGTTACAAAAATAGGAAAAAAAAAAAAGTCAGTCGCGTCTGATCCGATCTATAGGTACGAAGTCACGTAACCATATATCTCCACCCACGGCGGATGGCGGCGGCGGCCTACCCTCCATGGGTAATCTTCGACTACTGCACGATTGAGGTGCAGGGCTGCTCCTCCTCCATCGCCGACACGAACACACTGGCGCGCTGCCGCACCAGCACTGGCCATCCCATCGACGTCTCGCTCTGCCTCGCGGCGCCACCCGAAGTGTCGCGCGTATGCGTCCAACTTCCTCACGGCATCGTAGCCTCCGATGCCGTAGTCGCGGCACACGGCGACTCCGTGCTCGTCATGGTTGGCCAGATCGAGGACAGCGGGACCACCGCCGAGACCGAGTCGACCGACTACTTCGTCTACAGTGCCGGTGACGCGGCCGCTGAACCGCCGCGTCCTCCGTCGCTGTCGCTGCTGCCGCCTCACTCCATCACTTATGAAGACGATCAGCGGCGTCCCGGAAGTCGCTACCAGGAGAACCACAGCACCGGCCTCCTGTGCGGTGGCGACGGCGATTTCTTGGTGGCGAAGCTCAAGATGGAGTACGTCAAGGAAAGCGACCACGACAACAAGGAGATCAAGATGCAGTACGTCAAGAATCTCAAGATGCAGTACGGGATGGAAAAGGACAACGACGACAAGGTGCACAAGGAGGCCGCGCTCCACCTGCTCCGGTCTGGCTCCGGCGAGTGGCGCGTCAAGCGGCCAGTGATCGTCAGTGGCTACGCCGACGCCGGTGAATGTGTGGACGACTTGGCGTCCAAATGGGGAAACAGCATGGTTATCCCCGTCGGCGACCACATGCTCTGCTGGGTCGACTGGGTGCATGGCCTCCTCTTTTGCGAGAACATGTTCGATGAGAGCCCCAGCCGCCTGCGGCACGTGCCATTCCCCGTGGAGGGCGATTTCGGGCCGGGGAGCGTGTGCGCCACCGCCGACGGCAGCACGATAAAGCTCGTCAACGTCTTTGGTCGTTGCTTCTGCAGTGGCGACGGCAAATCCAAGTGTCGTGGTTCTCACGTCCACACCTGGACGCTGAACGTCGACAAGGCCAGCTGGGTGATGGACAGCAGTCTCGACTCCAACCAGCTCTGGGCCCTCGACGGCTACAAGGGCATCCCACGCGTCCAGCTAGACAGCCCCGTCGTGAGCATGGACGATCCCGCCGCCATCTGCTTCGTGGTGTGCGAGTACCATCATGATTTTGTTGACGGCGATAGGACGGTGTGGCGGATCATTGTCGATATGAAGAACAAGACGCTACGATCCGTCTTTCGCTGCTCAGAACCTGAAGGAGGACAGAGGTTTACTAGTTACCACGACCGTTACTTGCCCAGCACAGTCTCCAAATACTTCAACTCTAAACCAAGCACGGGCCAGCCACCAGGTCCAGCTGTAAAAGCAAAAGCTATGCAAAACTTGATGAGCTCATGGATTAAAAATAAGTTGCAAGAAATCAGGAGCATTATCCAGGCAGCTTCACCTTCACCGGAGGCGGCGATCTTGAACGCTCTTCAAGCGATACCTAGCTTGGATCCTGATGAATTGCTGAAAGCCTATCGCATTCTTACCCTTACCCGCGACGATGATAGTGGCCGCCGGTTCAGATCCCTTATGGGGCTGCCAATGGATTTGAGGAAGGATTGGGTGCTGATGGAGATCAAAGCCAGTGAAGCTTGTGTTTTATGCTCTCTGCATGCTCAGCAGACATTTAAATAAAAGAATGGGCACACAAGAGACAGCATCAATGAACTTTTTTAGTTTTGTCTATGGACTAATAAGTTTTGAGGTTAAACTGTTTGTTTTTGTTTCGTTTATATAATAATTTGTTTAATTCTCATTGTCACAGGAGATGAAACTGGATTCATTTTCTTTATATAAAAAAAGTTTCAAGCTTATACTTATGTCAGTACAAATGTAAATATACTTTCTTCATCACATAAGTGTGATAATTTTCTGTTTACTGGTTTGCTCGAAAACCTTACTATTCTTCACGACGTAAGCATGATAAGCTATCGCTCCTTGGGCAAAGGTCAATGAGATCTCCAAGGATAGATCGGCCATGCCGATCCAAGAAAGTTGGCGAGGCTGATTTCCTTGGCTCTTCCAGGCCTAGGTCAGCTAGACTAACTTGTCTCATACCCGATGCATTCTTTAGAGCAACTCCAATAGCTTGGCTAAATAGAATAGCCAAATTTCAGTGTTTAGTAATTTTGTAAAATAGAAAACTTATTAAAAAAGAAGAGATCCACGACATATTTGCTATTTTATAAAATTATATAGCAAATGGCTATGACTGGGTATATATGGCTACCGAGATTTCAGGGATAGCATATTTGCTATTTTACAAAAAAAAAAAACATGTAGCATGTCTGTTGGAGTTCAATTTTTTCTAAAAAAACTGTTACATAGCCTACCTAAATAGGATAACACATCTCTTGGAGTTGCTCTTATGTTTACTGAAACGCCTCGAAGGTGAGCCAGGAATAGATGCAAACATTGGACGGTCCGCCATGCGTATTTAATAGGATTAATTGTTAACGGTCTGGTGCATATATTTCATCAAATCTACACATTCCAGCGTGGTGTGGTGATTGTCCAATACATGTGTCAACTTTGACGCCGGAAGGTTCCATTGATACAATTTTCTCTCAAGTTCCCTGATTCAAGAGATCTGTGCATTCTAGCACGCCTTAAGTGTAGAACATATATTCACATCAACACACTTTTCGACGACTTTACTGGGCAACAATTGTTTCGGCCTTTTCTCATAGCTGAATTTCCATCATGACTAATCTATCTGTGTTCACCATTAGCACTGCATCTGCAGAAAAAGGCCAATCACATCTGGTATTTTTCATCTGTAGTTTCACTTATTCTTGACATGTTGTGCAACATTCTACTATTGTTATTGTGGAGCTCAGCAAAAAGCAATTAGGAGATCAAATTCCCATCATTGATCATGGCATATCAAGGTGCTGCTTTGCAATATTGTTACAAGAAGCCAGAGGTCCAACATGCAAATACATATTATGGTTGTAATAATTATTTTGTAAGTTCCACAAATTATAGTGTTTGTGTTGCTAGTCATAATGATAATAGGCAAGTTTAATTGCATCAGCTGATATATATATATTCTCTGCTTGCTAGTGGTTGTCATCGTGCAAATTATAATTCTGGTTTTTCATATGTAAGAGCAATGTCAACTACACATACTTTAAGTTTAATGCATATTATCATGCATCAACAGTGGAAAAAGTTCAATGGTGATGACAATTATCAGGCATCATATATGATTATTCCTCACATATGTGGTTTCACCAGACAACATGATGGTGCAAAGTACCTAGTCAATTACTCTCAATCCTCATACAATGCGCATTATGCTATCAAAGTCGAGGTTGGAACTACAAATTCAGCCACATATGCAAATATAAACAATCATGATTCAGCTACCTCGAACCGTATTGATAAAATTTCAGTAAAACAAACATCATCTCCGTACACCAATGTAGCACGTAGTTTGCCATAGAATTGTAGGATATGTTGCATTTAGGGCATGTTTGGATGGAGGGACTAGAGACTAATAGAAGAGTCTAGTGAAATTGGGACTAATTGGGACTAAAAATTAGTCCCTATAGTCCTTATGTTTGGTTATTTAGGGAGTAAATGGGACTAAAAATTAGTCTCTAGTCTCATGGGAACCAAACAGGCCCTTACTAACAACTCTTTGTGATTACTAATAAGAAGCCGATCAACCCTAAGTCAGCTCTTGATTGGGTGAAAAGGGTATTACTAGTTGATTTGGGTAAAAGAAAAAAAAATAGCCACCTATATATGCTGAACAGCACAATATTACATCCGAACCAATTATACCTCAAAAGCTATTCGAATTCTAGCTATAGAAAAATAGCACAAGCACACAAAATTGACCGATTATTATACTATATGATTACACAAAAGAAACAAAAAGCAAAAGAGTTCAACTCAACTTATTAGGGCGTAATAAATGGAAGTAAAAAGGTTCATTGTGTCTTGTGTGTCTCTCTATAGCGCTCATTCTTTTTAGTTGCAAGTCTGCCGAGCATGCAGAGCACAGAACACAAGCTTCACTAGCCTTGATCTCCATCAACACAAAATCCTTCTTCCAGTCCATTGGCAGCCCCATAAGAACTCTGAACCGACGGCCACTATCGTCGTGCGCAAGAATACTATAGGCTTTCAGCATATCGTCACGATCCAAGCTAGGTATCTCTTGAAGCGCGGCAAAGATCGCCGTCTCCGGTGAAGCTGCCTGCATAGTGTCGTTGTTGATTGCTTGCAGCATATTGTTAACCTTTCTGTTCGTCAAGTTCAGCATAGCTTCTGCTTGTGCCGTGGCTGAAACCAGCTGGCCACTGCTTGGTTTAGAGTTGAAGTATTTGGAGACCCTGCAGGGAATGAGATGATCCCGACTACTCCAGCTCCGTTCCTCGGGGTACCGAATGACCGATCGAAATGTCTTGCTCTTCATATCGACCATGACTCGCCACAGCGTCTCATCACCACGTTCTTCATGATGATCCTCGCACACCACGAAGCAGATGACATCTGGTTCGTCCATGCTCACGACGGGGAAGTCCAGCTCGACGCGTGGCAGGCCCTTGTACCCGTCGAGGGACCAGAGCTGTGTGGCGTCGATAGTGCCATCCATTGCCCAGGCCATGCCGTCGTCCACCCTCAGCGTCCAGGTGCGGACGGCATAGGCATGGTGTGAAGCACGGCAGTAGGATTTGCCCACGCCACCGCAGCAGCAGCGTGAAAAGACGTTAACGCGCTTTATCGTGCTGCCGTCGCCGGTGACACACACGTTCCTGTGCGATGGATGGCGGAAACTGGGATCCATGGGGAGCGGCACATACCGCAGGCTGGGGTTCTCATCGAACAAGCCGTCCGAGAAGAGGAGGCCACGCGACAAGTCGACCCAGCAAAGCATCTGGTCGCCGATGGCGATTCTGGTTCGCCACAAGGACGCCAGGTTCACATCAATGACATCACACTCAGCGACGTCGTCGTAGCGCCTGATCACAGGCTGCTTGACGCACCACTCCCCAGAGCCGGACCGGAGCAGGTGGAGCGTGGCTTCCATACGCAACTCATCGCTCGGATCCCTCTCCATGACGTACTCCATGTTGAGCTCCGCCACCAAGAAATCGTCGGCCTCGCCACGGCGCAGGAGGTCGGTGTTCTCCGTGTGCAGGTAGTTGCACTCACCATGCTTGTGTTTGATGGAGTGCGGCGCGAGCAGCGACAGGGACGGCGGCCGCGGGGGTTCGGCGGCCGCGTCGCCCGCGCTGTAGACGAAGTTGTCAGTTGACTCTCTGTGGAACAGGCCGACGCGGTTCTTGATCCCCGCCACCTGGACGAGCACGGAGTCGCCGTGTGCCGCGAGGACCGCGGCGTGCGACACCTCGAGGCCGGCGGGAAGTTGGACGCACACGCGCGACCCCTCCGGGGCGCCGCGACGCAGAGCGAGACGCTGATGGGATGGCCGCCGGTGGTGCGGCAGCTCGCCTGTGTGTTCTTGTCGGCAATGGTGGAGGAGCAACCCGAGACCTCCCGCGGGCAGTGGCGCTCCAACATTACCCATGGAGGGTAGGCCGCCGCCGCCGCCGCCTCCGCCGCCGCCATCTTGCTACCAAGATGTTTTGTAAACCCTGGAACGATGTCTCCGTCTGCGTCCGACTACAAAAGGGCAGATCGGGGGATAGATTTGTTTGTTTCTGTTTTTTTTTTTTTTGCTATTCTTATTACAGCCGAAAGATCGAGGGTTAGTACGATTTCCAATCAAGATGGATCGTTATCTTCTTTTGCCTTCATCACGGAACAAATTACACGGCGATGTATATTACGCACTATAGGAAACTGGTCAAGTGCTCGGCAAAGCTCCTCTAACAATTTTTTTCCCGGCAGAGGGGCTTTGCCGAGTGCCAAAACAACATACGCTTGGCAAAGTCATTGCTGAGTGTCGGTTTCACTACAGAAACTTAGTTGTCGCCGACGGTACAGTGTTTTACCGACAGCCCCATGAACCGGCGCCGGCAAAGATCATCTTCGCCGACTGTTGCTCGCCAAAACACTACCCTCGGTGAAGGCGCCGTCGCCGAGAACTCAACATTCGAACAGCAGCACCTCGGTGCGAACACATGGTTGATTTAGGTCACATGTGTTTAGTTTTGTGATGGAGTGATTGTCAACAGTCAACATTCTTCTTCTATTTTCATTTATCTTTTATGCTTCGGCTATGTTTCACCGGCACACGTGGAGTGTGTCGAAGACGTATCTCTTGGTTCGTGTTGTGCGGGTGTGGAGCTCGGAGATGGTAGCCGACGGCGAGGTGAAGGGGCCAAGGAGGACGTGCGGGCCGACGGACCGCGGAGGTGAAGGACGGACGTGAGGCTTGGACCGAGGGACCGGATCGCCGGGTGGCTAGCCATGGAGGCGACATCCGGGACATCGACGGATGCGAGAGGACGGGCGGGACCGTGTCGACGGGTCAAGACGGGCGAAGCGTGCAGCGGCAGCGGGGAGCTCGGATGACTTGGCGACTCGGGCGGTCAAGACGGCGATGACACGGTCGTGGAGGTTTGGTGGTTTGCCCTCAAAACCATCGGCGCGGGTTTCGTGGTTTGGGCCTCAAAACCACGGGCGCTGGTTTTCGCGGGTTTGGGCCTCAAAACCCGGTGTTCCGGCGACGTAAGGACGGCACGTGGCGGCATCGGGAGGTTGCGTGGATGCAAGGCTACCGATGAGGAGGCGGTGGCCGCCGATCGATATTTACCCGAGTCGACCGAAATAGCCTTAGGGTTACAGGACCGACTCATGTATCTTAGGGGTAGTTTAGGCGAGGGAATATGGGGCTATTTAGCGAGGCATACCCCTTCATCCTCCCTTGCCTCTCATTTTACATCTTCTAGCTAGGGTTCCAGACAAAGGTGTGAGAGGTCCACCGATCTTGTATCAAATTTGTTGAGCAAGGGCTAGCTCTGAGTAGTCTGTCACATGGTGGTGTTTGGGATGATTGGATCGGTGTTCCCGTTTGATCTTGTGCAGTGATTTTCGTTCTTCACTTGTTCTTCCCAAGTTCCCTCTCTCCCCCTCTCTTATCTTCGCGATTTCTTCGATTTGGCACCGTTTGATCTCGTTTTTCTTGCCTTGATTCGTGCTAGGACGTGAGAGGATCATTTCCACCCAAGGGTTTGAGCTAATTCCTCACGAGCACATAGATCGGGCGAAGTTTTAGATCGAAGGTGACTTTTTGGTGTGTTCTTGGTGTGATCCGCGATTTCTCTTGATTTACTCCGTCAAACCCGAAATTTCCAAAGGGGAAATGGTCACCCACATGCCTAGATGCTATGGCTCTATTTTCGTGACCTGAGGTTTCGATTTGATCGAGTTTGGATCGAGGTTTGGGAGAATCGCCGCCGGGCGGGCGCTGCTCGCTGTTTAAGCTGACAAAGCGCGACAAATCCGACCTTCTAGGGCGGATAGTCCGACCTCTACGGGTCTCATCCGCACCGAGCCCGAGGTTCGTTCCATTTTTCCACGTCGCACGACGCTGACAGTCCGGTTCTACACGCGGGCGATCCGACCGCCTCGGTGAGCAAGTCCGTAAACTTGTCCGTTTTGTTGTTTTTGGCGCCGGACGGTCAGGGCTCAAGGGAGCGACAGTCCGCAAGTCTTTCGAGCCAGTCCAGATTCTGTCCCCGAACCGTTGGTTTTTACGTGATTTTTAACGCGGACGATCCGACCCTCTAGCGCGGAGACCGCCGCCTCTCTCGCTTCTCCGGCAAAGAACCGCCGCCTGTTGAGTTTTCGATTTCGACTCGGACGGACTCTGGTCAAGGTCGCGGACAGTCCGCCTCTACCTGATTCGTGCCGGCGGACAGTCCGAGCTCCCAGACACGGACAGTCCGAGTTCCCGTGACTTGTCTTTGTTTTGGTGAGTTTGCTTGTGTGGTTGCTTCGAGTTGTTTTCGGTTGATCCGCCGTGACTCTAGGGCAATTCCTAGGTCATCCACCTTGCATCCAAGGTCGTGATCATACCGAGAGTTGGTTGTTTTGCTCGAGGGGTTGTGAGAGCTACAAAGTCACAAATTCGAAAGAATTTAGTTGAGGCTCCCATTCACCCCTCCCTTCGCCAATTCGGTCCTTCACTGCAAATCTGCTCTTTGCCAACCACCAACTATCGGGCGAAGCTTTGGTTCTCGGATAGACGGGCGCCCAAAACGACGCCGTCTACTACGCTTTACATTGCCGGCTTGACGTTCGCTCTCGGAAAGCATGCGCTATTTGCCGAGGGCGCACATATGACCTCTCGGCGTAATTTTTTTCATACCCAAAAGCGCGGCGCCATGTGTCCCCATCCTTTGCCGAGAACACACGCCGTCCGAGAGATGAGTTGTCGGTGCTCGGCAAACCCTAAGCTTTGCCGAGAGCATGGGGACCAACTCTCGGCAAAAAGAAATTATTGTTTTTGATTTAGCCATCACAACTTTTTCTATAGCTTAGCTACATTACATGCAGCTCGTTTTTGAAATTTGTAATTTTTTCAAAATTTTTACTATATTTCATCAATTTTCATGTATTATTTGAATTTCTTTTCAAAACTCAAATTGGATTTTGTAAGTGATTCAATAATGCATCTAAATGATTGAAAAAATGGTATACATGCTTGTGAGTCTATCTTGAGGCCTCATCCATGGCCCGACACCAAAATTCGAACATCTTGTGCGCGAAAACACGTTGACTCACTTGCGGGTGAGTTGTTTTTAAATTCTATAAAAATCAAACGAAATTAAAAATCATAAAATTTGATGAGTCGCCCTTATATCGCATGTGTACACTATGAAAAAAAAGTTTGAGAAGATTTTTGTGCACGGGTGCATCTCGGATGGCACCGTGCCGGACATCTCGAACATGTGATAATAGAAACTCACATGGAGATGTCAAAACACTACCGCTCACGCCCGCGCCACCGACACCCCCTCGCCCCACGCAACCACCCCGCCAGGCAAGCGAGCCCGGCCGCGCCCGCGGACGCCCACACCGACCGACGTGAGGAGAAGAAGAGGAAGGGGAGGGAAGAGGAGAAGAGAAGTGGGAGGGGGTAGGCCGCCGGCGCTCTCACCGTCGGAGAAGAAGAGCGAGGAGAAGAAGAAGGTGAGAGAAGAGGAGGAGGAGGAGGAGGAGGAGCAGGGGGAGGGGAGGGCCGGCCCTCATTGCCGAGACGGAGAAAGGAAAAGGGGAGGAAGAGAAGGTCGACGCCGTCTTCGTGCCGCCCGTCCACGTCTTTTCTTGTGGTCCGTCGTCGCTCATGCTCAATCCGCCCTTCATCGTCACCACTTTCGTTCGCTCGGCCCACCGCCCAAGCAAGGTGAGCATCCATGTCTTGTAGTGGTCGTCGATATGAATGTGTGCCGACAATGAGGAATTGAGTTCGATGTGTATGCATATGTGTTGGTCGGCCATCGTGCCAATGTTTTCTTGCAGGTATTGAAAACCTCAGCGTGTAGGGGAGGTTCTGTCAAAATTTTTAATTAAACCTGTCTTTTTTTTCAGGTGACAGCCCGTCGGTGCCGAGCCGGAGTACGTGACTTCACCGCCACTGCTGGTCTGCCTCCACCACTAGGTATAAGCCCTCTTTACATATGATGGTCATAGATCGCGTAGCCTAGTTAGGTGTCTCCCGTCTGGAAGAGATACGGCTAGAGGTATGCATTTCTTTGCATATCTACGACCGTATCTGTTTCGGATTGTCCACGTTTTTTGTACAACCCACGGATACATAGATGGGTCGGTTTCCATGTTCCGCTCCGGTCGGCGGCAGAGTTTCGACATCCTCCCCTGTTGTTCTCCGGATACACACTCCCCTTCCGGGATGTGTATCGAGAACAACATGGGAGGTGCCGAAATTCTATCTCGATCGGATCGAAGCATGAGAACTGACCCATCTACGCATCCGCGAGTGGGATTAGGACCTATCCTCACCTATTAGATAGTAGGAACGCACCATTTTGATGGAATTCATGGTTAGAATTCGTGGTTGCTAAAGGATGGAGGACCGCTAGTGGATGTACAACGTTCGGAGAAGTAAGCGTGATTTTGATGTTGAATGGATGAACAAGACCAATGAATTCTTGGAAATGGTATGGGGCAATGCTCGTGCTCGTGGTCATTAGCTACTTTGGTGTCCCCTGCAAGAAGATGCGACAACAAGAGGAGAGTCGGCCGAGACAATATGGACTGACATCTTTTGGATTTTGGATTCACCAAGAACTATATCGTGTGGATCTACCATGGTGAAAAACAACTTATGAGAGAGGAGGTGGTGAGACCACGACTCGAGGAGTGTGATGGTGATGCCAGGGTTGAAGACATGTTAGATGATGTCCACCAAGCACTTTTCAACCAAGCACGTGATAAGGAGGCGATGGAGAAGGAGGCAAAGGCGTTCTATCAAATGGACTCGGCCGCCAAACCCCTTCATGAGAACACCACGATCTCGCAACTAGACGGCATTGGTCACTTATTATGGGTGAAGTCCGAGTTAAACATCAGTTGATCAGGCTTCGATAGGTTGTTGTCCATGGTTGGCACCCTACTTCCAAAGGGCCATTGCCTGCCAACGGGCATGTATGAGTCAAGAAACTCTTTATTGCACTTAAGATGTTGTATGAGCAAATACATGCTTGCGAGAATGGGTGTGTCCTATTTAGGAAAGAGCATGCCGATGCAAAGCACTGTCCAAAGTGTAAAGGCTCCAGGTACAAAGAGGTACCAATTGGAGATGGTCAGATGAAGCAGCCTGACATCGCCAAAAAAAATCATACGGTACCTACCTTTTTTTACCGAGGATTCAACGACTATACATGACTGAGGAATCCGCTAAACGTATGATGTGGCAATTAAAATGGCAAACGATACAGTCCCGACAAGATGATACATCCATCAGATGGTGAAACATGGCAATACTTTGATGGAAAATATCTCGAGAAAATAATGGAGGCGCGTAATGTACGTGTCGCGATGGCAATAGATGGGTTCGATCCTTATGGAATGAGTACCGCTCCATACACATGTTGGTCCGTGTTCGTTATCCCCTTGAATCTCCCCGGTGTCGCCTTTCAACGAGACACCATATTCTTGTCGTTGATAATTCACGGACACTTGGGAAATAAGATGGGTGTGTTTATAGAGCCCGTGATTGATGAATTGATCAAGGCTTGGGAGGAAGGCGTATGGACATATGACCAAGCTACAAAGGCAGCCTTCAAAATGCACGTTTGGTACCCGATTACTCAATTCATGACTTTCTAGCGTATGGGTTGTTCTCGACTGGTGTGTTCATGGAAACTTCCGTGTCCAATATGCAAGGAACGTGTGAGGTTCATCCGTTCAAAAGGGTGGTAAGTATTCGTCCTTTGACCAACATCGTCAATTTCTTCCTCTTGACCATCCATACGCACAAGACACACAAAACTTTTAGTAGTGACAAAACCTCCACCGCAGCCTAAAGACTCGGTGCCGAGGTTCGTGCTCGCCTTGATGCTCGGTGGCCAATAGAAAAGGTGGTGGTTTTGTGGGGTATATTGAGAAGCATATGTGGACTCATAAGTCAAGATTGGAGAGGCTCCCCGTATCATGATGACTGTTGACATTCGTTAACGTATGCAGAAGAATCCGCAAGCGTACGGAACTGTCGTTGTAGCTTTCACTCGGAAGTATTCGGGGTATCGTATTTTCCACGAGGGAACGTTTGCGCACTAGTTTATGAACGTAGCCTCCCTAAGGATAACTATGGGTGGTGAGGTATCTCTATGGGCTCTCGAGGTTTTCAGGCGGGGGATTTCTAGAGTTGTTATCTCCTTACTTCGGCACCGCCTCGCCCAATACCGGCGTAGTCCGACCATTAGCTCTACGTCACACCCGAACGTGGAGGGATTACAAGGGACGGACAAGGTTGTCACAACCCTGCCGCCTACCCTCACGACCGTGGGATGCTTCGCAAAAGATAGGTGGACGTTAGCCCAAACACCACGTTTGCACTACCGTACATAACTCTTGGTGTCGATCAAGGTTCCCCGGTCAAAGAGTCCCTTTACCAAGAATTACGTCCCGAAGGTACGACTATCGATCCCGCAAGTTTATAACAGCTAAGATAATATACTTGAAGAACAATAAGCCGAAAGATGAGCACAAGCTTCCTTACCAAAGTGTAAGTAAGTTGTAGATGTACAAGCGAAGCGGGTACCGACAAATCCGGCACTCCGACCTTCTAGGAACCGCGGACCACCGAGGGCACTCCGACAACTCCGACTAGAAGGAGCAAAGTATCCTTCTAGTTTTCCCTCTCTCACTCTCCATTAGAACTAAGAAGAGGAAGAAGAACAAGAGTGGAGCTTCTCCCTTTCTATTACATTGTGGCTCTCCTTTGTGTTGTGTGTAGAATGGTTGTGTTGTATGGAGGAGAGCCCCTCTATTTATAGGATGAGAGGAGGGGGGTGTTTGTCAATTTCTAGTGCATTGAAAGGCTCCAGGCGCGTCCAGGTTCTTCCCCTCGTCTCCCCAACGTCGGTACAGTAACTGCAGCACCGCCAAAGGTGAAAACCGGCCGAGACCCGGTCTCCAAGGCCGTGAACCGGCGGTGAACCGGTGGGATCTGCACTGATTTGCATTTACTGGAGATCCAAGGCGCTTGAACCGCAGAAAACCGGGCCGAACCGTGCGCCGGGCGCGTGGACAGCGGAACCGCCATGCGGGGTGCCACCAGGGTCCGACACGTGGCCATTGGACCGGCCGAACCGCGCCTCCGCGCGGGCGCGCGTGCGCGCGTTGCCCTCGGGCCGCCACGTGTCGTATCTGCGTTGGTCCGTTTGAATGCGGCCGCGCGCGTTCCTGGTTTTGGGCGCCGACAAGCGGGGCCCACGGCATGTTCCCGTCCGCGCGTGCGCTAGCTTGCCCGCGTGGGGAGGCAGCTGCGCCACGTGGCGCCGCCTGAATGGCCGGCCCGATCGCCCGCGCCCCATGCTGGGGACAGCGCTTGGCGCTGTGGGGTCCTCGTGTCAGCTGCGGTCTGTCACGTGTCGATCATTGGTTTGCTGTGCATGGTACTATTCACGTGTATATCATTCCATGCATATTCTTGTTTGTACGATATTTTTTCCATCCGGAGTCCAAATATAGCAAGTTATTCCATGCATATTCTTGTTTGTACGATATCTTTTCCATCCGGAGTCCAAATATAGCAAGTAATATATCTATTTTGATCAGCGTGACAAGCTCTCCGTGATGGTGTGCTTTGTTTTGCCATATAAGATACTTTTTACCGACGATAAATGGAGAATTAACTCGTGGAACTTGTTAGATTTAAACCCTACCACTAAGTTTGGTGGTCAAAATAAAGTTTTTTATGCAGGTGTTGACGGTATAAAATATGTAGTTAACGACCGTCAACAATGACCTTCTTGTGTCACATCACATTGACATGATGCACACTGAGAGGAATATCGCTGAAGGACTTTTTGGCACACTCATGGACACTGGTAAGTCTAAGGATAACCCTAAGGCTAGAGTGGACATCGCAACATTATGCGATAGACCAAATCAAGAGATGGCGAAGGCCCAAAGTTTATTTTGTCTTGTGCATCAAAAAAAGGAGGGAGGTACTTAAATGGATGAAGACACTAAGGTTTCCAGATGGGTATGCACATAATGTGAAGAAGGGAGTCAATTTAACTACTATGCGAGTCGATGGGATGTAGAGTCATGACTATCACGTATGGATTGAGCGGCTGCTTCCCACGATGGTTTAAGGCTTTATCCCTGAGAATGTATGGCTAGTGCTGGTAGAGTTGAGTTATTTCTTCCGCTACCTGTGTGCAAAGGCGATCTCTCAGACCGTCTGTAATCAGTTGGAAAAGGTGACACCTATGTTACTCTCTAAGTTGGAGAAAATCTTCCCACCTGGATTCTTCTTACCGATGCAGCATATGATTGTGCACCTCCCATATGAGGTATGTATGGGGGCCGGTGTAGTACCATTGGTGCAACCCAATCGAGAGAACTCTAAAGAATGTATGCAAAAAATGTAGAAATAAATCCAAAATCAAGCCTTCAGTTGCAGAGGCATACGTTGTGGAGGAGGTGTCAAACTTCACAGAAAAATACTATACAGAGAACGTTCCTAGTGTGCATGACTAAACCCCCCTCGTTACAAAGTTGACGAAAAATCAATCGAAGCTCAGCCTTTTCCAAGGTCAACTCGGGGCGCCCGGTGCATCTACCACTAAGAAGTTGAGCAATAAAGAGTGGCGTAGTATCATGCTATATGTGCTGACCAACTCTCCTAAGGTGGATCCATACAAACGCGAATTCATTCATCATACTTGGCCTGAATCGAGGGTTCTAAAGCCACACGAAATTGATTTCAGACACTGGTGTCAGCATTGTCGTCGACTTGGGAGCCACACACAACTACGTTGATCCTCGTGTGGTGGCTACAACCGGACTACGCACACAACCAGTTCAGGTGACAGCTGGCACAGGCGCCACCTGGCACAAGCGCCACCTCGAGATGCTATGCAGCGGCATATGACGTGCCAGTCCGCATCGACGCTGACATCTTCGACATCAACACCTACGTCCTCCACATCGACAGCGACATCGACATCATCCTCGGCAAGCTTAGGGAAGGTGACTTGGGACTTCGCATCGCACGAGCTGACGTACTACGCATTGGAGGCGCACAAGGACATTCATGCAAGCGCCACCCCCGCGCGTGGACACGGAGGGGCCGGTCAGCTTGGCCTGGCAACCAGATGAGCACACACGTCTTCACTTCATGTCTCGACAAGCGCCCGAAGCATGCTAGCGCCCTTGACCACTACGACACATCGTCAGGCATCTTCGTTTAGCTTCATCAGGCGACACTAGAGGACCACCACCTGCACCGGATAGCTCTCGACATCACCACAGGCGTCGCCACTCTGGCCTGAATGTTGGAAGATGGCTTCCTCCTCTTCGATGGTCACTTCTACCTTCCAAATCCTCATCACTCCTACCGGAGATCTACTGGACGCTCTACTACAAAGCGGGATTCGCCGACCAACTACCTCGCCTTAGGCGCCTACACCGCTCCACCAATGACAGCAGCTCCGACGACCATCCTGCTTGGTGGCGTGTGGCTATGGCGCCACCATGTGGGCGCTGCCCGCGTCGCCTTCTTCGATAACATGGATCACTAGTTCTTCAGCATCGTCAACGTCTACATCCACTACGACACCGACAAGGAGACACACCAGCTTTCTCCTTGCATGTTCGACATCAGCTCCTTCACGTATGGTATGATGCTCAATCTTGCAGCTCCCCCGCCGACACGCCGTGATGTCACTATTTGGCGCCTCATGCCGTCCATCACAACACCACCGCTGGATCGCTTCATGTTCTTGGAGAGCCCCCCTCGTGACATGCTCCATCAGCACCTAGAAGCCGAAGTTCCGAGGGAGCTTCTACTTGCCGCCCGTAGGGCAACGCACACAGGTCGCAAAAGTGCAAAGATATCTACCACAGCTATGTTGGTAACCTTCACTACTTCATGGAGTTTGCCCCGATCTGTACCAGGGAGAACATGATCCTCACCAATCCAGTTCATGGATGATTGGTGCTACGTTGAGCTCATCATGCCAGGTACCCCAGATCTTGCTCCTGGTGTTACAGAATGGACTTTTATCCAGCGCGAGGACGCGCCGGTCAGAGAAGGGAGGGGGAAGATGTCACACCCTAGGCGATGGGGACTAGAGGGAGCGGCCCGAGAGGACCGCGACTGCCAGGCGCGCGCTCCCTGGCCCAGGCGCTTGTAGCCTCCCACTGCCGCCGCCGTTCCGCGGATTTTTTGAAAATTAATGCAAGAGTTTTGGTTAGGATAACTTAGGACGTTTTGGTGTGAAAGATATATATCCAATCGATAAGGAAGTCTCCTATTAGGATAAGAATAAAGATTTGCTTGTAGAAGGTATTCTGATCTTACCTTTAGAGATTGCTTGAGATACAAGTCCCATAGGAGGGCTATATAAGTAAGGGGTCTATAATCTCTTGGGGACAAGTAATAAAGAAAATATTCCCCTTCCTCTCTCCCCCTAACTGCCGCCCCCGCCCTGCGCCCGCCGCGCAGCCGCCACCTCCACCCCCACCCGCGCCGCCAGGCGCGGGCGCCCCGTCGCGGCTGTGGCACAATGCTTTTTGAGGAATATCGTATCCACGTCAACAAGACATATTGTATCCGATACTTGTATCCGTATATATAGACAACATATATAGCTACCGGGTCACAACATATGACCGGGCAATGGTAATTCATATACAATAATTTGCTATGTTGATGCCAATTACGGTGTGATTACTAACAAGAAATCAATATAAACCCCTAAGCCATCCGCTTTTGATAGGGTGGTGACAGGGTATTATTACCAGTTGATACAATCAGCGGAAACAAAATTGATTTGGATCCAAGAAAAAAATAGCTACCAAAGCTGAACAACACAATATTCCATCTGAATCAATTATACCTCAAAAATATTTTAGCTATAGAAACATAGGAAGCACAAGAAAATGACCGGTTACTATATATTATTTACACAAAAAGAAACAAAAACAACAGAGTTTAACTCAAGACTTACCATAAAAAAGTAAAAAGTGTTTAGCGATAATTTTTTAGTTGCATTGCAAGTCAGCCGAGCATGCAGAGCACAAAACACAAGCTTCACTGGCCTTAATCTCCATCAGCACACAATCCTTCCTCAAATCCATTGGCAGCCCCATAAGAGCTCTGAACCGGCGGCCACTATCATCATGGACAAGAATGCGATAGGCTTTCAACATATTATCACGATCCAAGCCAGGTATCTCTTGAAGCGCGGCCAAGATGGCCGACTCCGGTGAAGCTGCCTGCATAATCCTTGTGTTGGTCAAATTTAGCATAGCTTCTGCTTGTGCAGCTCGAGGACCTGGTGACTGCTGGCCGCAGCTTGGTTTAGAGTTGAAGTATCTCGAGACGCTGCTGGGCAAGTGACGGCCCCAATGACATCCCCATCCCTTGGGGTATCCAAAGACACATCGCAGCGCCTTGCTCTTCATATCGACCATGATCCGCCACAGCGTCTTGTCGTCGCTAAATTTTTCATGAAATTTCTTGCACACCACAAAGGAGATGGCATCAGGTTCGTCCATGCTCACGACGGGGCTGTCCAGTGGGACGCGTGGGACGCCCTTGTAGCCGTCAAGGGCCCAGAGCTGGCTGGCGTCGAGGCAACCGTCCATTGCCCAGGTCATGTCAGTCCATCCTCAATGTCCAGGTGTGGACGGCGTAGGCATGGTGAGAAGCACGGCAGTCGGACTTGCCCGCGCCGCCGCAGCAGCATCGGGGAAAGACATTGACGAACTTAATCATGCTGCCATCGGCGGTGGCACAGACGTTTCGGGACCCTGACCGGGGAGCCTCAGGGAGCGGCACGTACGTCAGGCTGGTGCTCTCGCCGAACAAGTCATCGGAGAAGAGGAGGCCGCGCGCCTGGTACAAATCGACCCAGGATAGCATCTGGTCGCCGACAGGGATAACCAAGTTGTTTTGCCACGAGGACAACAGGTCCACACAGTCACCGCCGCCGGCGTAGCGGCTGATCACAGGCTGCTTGGCGCACCACTCGCCAGAGCCGGACCGGAGCAGGTGGAGCACGGCGTCCTTGGGCACCTTGTCGTCATTACTCAGATGAGACCTCTGGTACTCTACCTTGAGCTCCACCACCAAGAAATCGCCGTCGCCACGGCACAGGAAGCCGGTGCTAGCACTGTCCAGGTAGTTACCACACTCGGGACGACGCTTGTCTTCATCGGTTCTGGAGTACGGCGCGAGCAGCGACAGCGACGGCGGCCGCGGGGGTACGGCGGCCGCGTCGCCCGCACTGTAGACGAAGTGGTCAATTGACGTGGTCTTGGTGGCAATTATGAAGCCTCTGGGGTTCTGGATCTCGATCCTCACCTCGACGACCACGGAATCGCCGTGCGCCGCGACGACTGCACCATAGGTCACCTCGAC
Organism: Hyparrhenia diplandra; assembly: GCA_015847255.1. Lineage (NCBI taxonomy): Eukaryota > Viridiplantae > Streptophyta > Magnoliopsida > Poales > Poaceae > Hyparrhenia > Hyparrhenia diplandra. The sequence continues at coordinate 14,503 of JADLZK010009548.1, read as the reverse complement.
GCCGGCGGCAAGTTGGACGCAGACGCGCGCCACCTCCGGTGGCGCCGCGAGGCAGAGCCAGACGTTGATGGGATGGCCGGTGGTGGTACGGGCGCGCGCCACCGTGTTCGTGTCGGCAATGGAGGAGGAGCCATCGACCTCGGTCGTGCAGAAGTTCCGGAAAATTACCCATGGAGGGTAGGCCGCCGCCATCCGCCCGGCCGCCGTCAGTTGAGAGATGGGTTCGTGGTTTGTTTTGCGGGACGGCAGCAGGTGGTGGCGGTGGTGGCGGCGGGCAGTGAAAACGGAGTGGCACCAGTGCCAACCCTAAGCACAGACTCTAGGAGGCCTGTGAAAAAGAAAAAATGAATGGGAAAAGAGGAGAAAATTCCTTGAATCATAAGAATTCGCACCAACAATTTCTTGCCTCAGCATATTGCTGCCCTCTACTCGCACAAAATTTATTTAAGCGACTTTAACTGATTTATTTTCCTTATATTATATAGTTGATGGTTGAACTTTTCTTTTCTTCCATTTAAACCCCCATCTAATTCTCATATCACATTAACTCTTTTTTTATTAACTCCAACATTACTACCTTTGACCGTCTATGTTTTTTAGGAAAAAAAACAAAGCATTTCATAACAATTGTTTTGGCTTTATCTCAGAGCTGAATTTCTTGATTGATCTATCTCTCACTTATATATTGTGAAGATGCTAATGTCAAATGACGATTATGATTGTAACTAATGATGGTGAACACTAATCTAGGAATTTATACAAGGTCATGAGACCCAATCGGTGCCTACCAAATGGTGACTAGTTCCCTACGATGTTGCCCAAAAGGGCCTATATAGTTATCCTCTAATGACAGTAATTACCCACTTGATCAACTAATATTAGTGTTCCAGGGTAGGTCGAGCGTCGTCGGCCACTGAAGTCGGCACAAATTGTTGCTGGCGGCGAAAGCCAGCAAGCACCAGTCAACGAGACAGCCACCGCCTAGTGCCTGTTGGACTCCATCAGCACTTCCAGTCTTCCACGATGGCAAACGCAAAGCAACAACAAGTATTCTGAAATCTGAAAGTCTGAATCTTAGCGGCTGGCGGCGGGAAACAACTAATATTACTTTCTCTTACAGATTTGTTGAAACATGAAGAGGAATGGTGATATTGCTTGTCTCTTGAGAAATGTGAAGCAAATAAGGACAGGAAGTTCGGTGCTTTGTGGTTCTATAAATATCCTTGGATAGAATACTGTTTTCCACGTCAACTCCAATCGGTTCTTATTGCTGTTGTTAAAGACAATTCTGATTGTGTGTGGTTTTTTGATCGAGTATACCTCTTGCTAAATATTGTTGGTAGTTCTTGTAAGCGTCATGGCATGATTCGACATGACCAATATGACAATGTCATGAAAGCACTTGAGTGTGGCATACTAGAATCTGGAAGTAGGTTAAATCAAGAGATGGGGCAGCCAAGACCTGATGAAGTCGATTATAAAACTGTGGTCAACTTGATTGTTATGTATCCCACAATTCGTTCAGGAATTATGTTTAATTATATGTTAAACATTGTTATAAAACTGTTCTTCAACTATTATGGGGTACATATTATTGTAGTTATAATCATCTATTTTATAAACTCTAAGCATTCTCATTTTTTAAACTGTGTTTTGTAATTTATATACTTGTGTATGGACATGTAAAATTTATAGTGACAAAAATATAGTAATGTTATGATTATAATAGTTACTTGGTAAGTTCCATGAATTATAGTGTTGCTATTGCTAGCCATAAAGATAATAGGCATGCATGTTGCACCAGCTGATATATTTTCAAGCGATTGTTAGTTATTTACATCCGGACGGTCCGACATGTGTAATCGGGCCCAGCCCATCTTTACCGCAGAGCCACCAGCGCGCCTGAGGATTCCTTGCCGCCCACCCGCTCCTTCTTGTCCACTCGCTGTGTCGATTTCCCCACCTACCCACTTCTCTTCCATCCTCATCCTTTCCTCCGAAGATCTGCCTAGGCATCCAAGATTCCTTGCCACAGCTTCCCGCCCGCCATCATCCTGCCAAACAGCGCCGACCATCACCCGTCATGGACCCACCACAACGTGCCTTGGTCCCCGCCTTAAGCTTGCTCCACTACCATCTCCTCGGCAGCGACAACTGCTCCTAGCCGTGTTCCTCCGCGCCGTCGACCAGCGGACCGGGATGAGGGCGACTGGTTCCTCCACGCTATCGATGACCTATGCCGGCTCGTGCCGCCATCGCGCGAGCTGATCCTCACTCCTTGCTCCACCATCCCGATGAGCGCCTCACATCGATGACAAAACATTTTCATCACAGAAGATGCCAAATTCGTCATTGAAAACCTTCTACGGCGAATTAGTGACGAATTTCAAATCGTCATCGAACGAGCGTCACATTTGACGCACCATGACGAATCATGAAATTTCGTTAGAGAAGTGCTTTTTTTCATGACGAAAAATCATTCATCATGGAACAACTCCTATTCTATGACTAAGACAAAATGTCACTAATTTTGTCATGGAAGTGACTGCCACGTGGAGCCGCCTATAAGTCCCACCCAGGCCCACTTACATCTTGCAATTCTATAAGAAACAAGAATGTCCTGACATACCAACACAAATTTTTCAATGCATTTTGTTCTCACTCTTACGCATCCGAGAAAGACTTCTCGATCTGTCACCCATCCCCAAATTTCTTTCTATAAGCCAAGCACGCTTAACTTTGGAGTTCTTTAGATTGGGGCTTCCCGAAAAGGAAGTTGCAACATGTATCTATCCTTTTATTTGATTTTATATAAAATTTCATAAATAATATTAATTTCTCCTACATTGACATGGCATAATAATGCATAAATAATCCATTTCAACTATTTTCAAAAAATTGCAAAATTCCGGGTGTTACAGGGAGGGAAGAGGAGGAGAGGAGAAGTGGGAGCGGGTACATACATTTATCTTTCGCTGAATTACTAAACGACTTAAGCTGCTGGGAGGTATACATACATTTCACTCTATATTCCCAATTGTTCATACATGTGCACGTACATACCCGCGGCCATGATGACAATTAGGAGCATGTATGCAGAGAGATTAGTTCTTTCCTGAAGACACCAATGGTTGATTTTTTTGTGCAAGTTTTTTTTTTTTTATGTTGAAGAAATGAACGAACAGATTGGTTGAGGATGGAGTGAGGTGAGTCTGACAATATATATACATAATAATAAATCACATGCCTAGTGTGTTCTAGTGTAGAAGTATAAACATACGGGATTCTCCGATCCTATTCATTATTTGTGATCGCCTAGTGTTTTCGAAAGGAAGCACAAGAGTCCGAAACATGTTTGTATTCAGCAATGTTTTCTTCACAACTGAAGTTTCACATCAACCACATTATATATTGTCAGCATTTGTTGACCAGGTCATCGATTGGAAATAGGACGAATTCGTCGGCCGAGGAGGGAGGAGCTGAGAGTTCACCAAGAATCGGGATAAACGAACCGATGGCCAGGATCAATGACTCTATCTGGGACTGGAAATCTGGCAATCGAAAAAAAAAAAAGAACATGGCCCAATAGTATGGCTGAGCTTGGTTTCGAAGGGTAGAGATAAAAGATAAAGATACACATTAGTATATATTAGCAAAAATGCCCATGCGTTACAACGGGAGATAGCCCGATCGCGGAATATCTTATTAACTTTCTTGCGTTCATTCTAGAAAACTTATGTACTCAAAGATAGTACAATACTACTTTGGCTAAAAATACAATTTTTAAATATTTAAAGTTTGATCAAATATTAAAATAAAATATCAATGTTTGTTAGAATAAATAGATATTTATACAAATTTGATATTCTAAATAACAATAAATTTTATATATGTACAGAGTCATTTCGTTCCTGCTGAGATCTTATACTTTTTTTCATCGTGCTGCCCTCCGATCCACGGACCGTTGAGGCCGGCCATGTGTGCTCGAGACCCTACGTACGTACATCTGTAGGTACGACCAGAGTTCAAGTAGCTACTTGTGTGATGAGAACGAAATTTTTTTGCGTGGACAAAAGGGACCTTCGATCGAGATATATAGGTGATACAACTCTCTGATCCGAATCGGTCCAACTCTATCGGACTCTCTGCACCATGGCTGCCCCTATCTGCGTGTTACGTGCCTACTCGACTCCGAAGAACAGAAGAAAACAAGAGGCGCCGGAGGCAACTCAAATACAAATCCTTGCCATAGGCCTCTCTTGCCGTGATTTCCCAACGGAACTTGCATTATCCAGACACATATACGGACACAGCACGGAGAACGGACTTAGAAAAGAAAGTCACCGGTCCGATCAGGCTTTGAATCGGAAGAGGCGAAGGAAACCGTAGGTGAAAAAAAAAACGGCAGAAATTTTCTCTCTTTATTAATAGGTATAGATATAGATATGTGTTCGAGATAATTCAAAATTATTTTGATCCACAAGTCCAACAATTTCATTTGTAACAAGACAGGTAAGCTAATACCGGTATGTACCACTAGGCAAACACAAAGTAATGAATGGATTTTTTGAAGACGAGGAGCCATCTAGGAAGGGATAATTTATACTCCATTTAAGAAACGCCAGGCTAGGATCATTGCATTATGGCAGGAGCGGAGCACTAGCAACAGCTATAATCTCAGATGAGCATACAGTATAGCAGGTGCACTTAAAATTGTCACATTCGCCACATAGGTTGTGGATGCTTTCGTTTTCGCATACAGCATTGCAACCGTAGGGGCTAAAGCAGGGTCCATGATAAGTGCCACTCAGGTGCCGGCAAGGAGAGATGTCCGAACACTTCTGCGAGCATACAGGCATTGAACACACTAGCACATGCAAGAATGTGGTTAATAGCAGAAAATTAATTAGCTAAAACAACATATATTAAGTTTTATATTTTCAACTGTTCATATATTTGAAGGGACATACCTGTGGCCATGATGACAATTTGGAGCATGACTACAGATAGATTCTTTTTTGAAGGCACCATTGGGTTTTTTTTTTAGTGAAAGTTTTTGGATGTTGAAGAAAAGAATGAGCAAGCAGGTTGCTGGACGATGGAGTGAGAGAAGTCCAACACTATATATGTATAACTCATAAGCCTAGAGTGCTCCACCGTAAAATAATAAATGCATAAACATACGGGATTCCCTTATCGTGATCCCCTAGTATTTTCCAACAAAGCACAATAGTCCAGAAACATGTTTGTATTAAGCAGTGTTTTATTCACGATCTTTCATGCATGACGTCCATCAAGCACATTATCGTCAGCGATGGCATGGTCTCCCTTGGAGTGGACTGAAGGACAAAACCCTATATACGAGGATGTACTCAGCTAGATTTACCCGTCATGAACTAAATAAAAGACTCTCAAAGATTATGAAGGTTGTATGGTGGGATAGCTGACTCATTTTGCAAAAAGCTTTAGTAGTTGATTGCATAATGCTAAAGATGTAGCAGCTTGCTTTTAAGTAATCCTTACCTGTCAGCTACATGATCACCTTGTCTATCTCACTTGTTTAATTCAAACAACCTTTCAATTCCATAATCAAGTTACTACGATGTCGTTGAAAATGATAGGTGCTTTCACTACCCAGTGAATAGTTTCTCCTGATTTTTCTAGATCCTAGACTTACCACTACATTCTTTTAGTGAATAGGAAAATGTTAGTGTCGTAGTTTATAAACACATTATAATATAACCACCTCATAAACATTCTTCTAACGTCCAAGTGGGATCTTAGAGGTGTAAAAGCATACCGAATAGGGTGGAGAGCCACTATGGCTATGAGCTGTGATGAGCCTATATGCCTTAACTTCGACTAATAGCCAACCGTGAGGTGCATAAAGGGCTTGGAGTCACATGCTGAACCCATGCCTCTGGAAATTGGCTGCAAAATAAAATGATGTATCCCCATGTGAATGCTTTTTTTGAGGAATATCGTATCCACGTCTACAATACGTATTGTATCCGATACTTGGATCTATATATCTAAACAACATAGCTACCGGGTCATAGCATATGACCTGGCAATGGCAATTCATATACAATAATTTGCTATATGTTGATGCTAACTATATAGCCAATTACTCCCAATCCTCATATGCTGTCATTCTGCTATTAAAGTGGAGGTTGCAACTACAAATTCAGCAACATATGCAAATATAACAATCATGATTCGGTATTGATTGAATTTCAGCAAACAAGCATATCCCTTCATACACCAATGTAGCATGTAGTTTGCCATATAATTCAAGCATATGTTGTATTTAATAACTACTTTGTGATTACTAACAAGAGGTCAATATAAATCCCTAGCTAACTCCCTAAGTCATCGGCTATTGATAGGGTGACAGGGTATTATTACCAGTTGATACAACCGGCAGAAACAAATTGATTTGGATCCATGAAAAATATAGCTACCAAAGCTGAACAACTCAATATTCCATCTGAACCAATTATACCTCAAAAAATAAAATATTCTGAACGCGAAAAATCAGCATCCATGTGCTGAGCACATACTATCTGCACCATCCATTCCGCATCGTGCACCAGGAGACGAACTTAATCATGCTGCCGTCGGCGGTGGCACAGACGTTTCGGCACCCTGACAGGGGATCGAGCCTCAGGAGCAGCACGTATCGCAGGCTGGGGCTCTCGTCGTGCAAGTCGTCAGAGAAGAGGAGGCCGCGTGCCTGGCCCAAGTCGACCCAGCAGAGCATCTGGTCGCCGACGGGGATAACTAAGTTGTTTTGCCACGAGGACACCAGGTCCACACGGTCACTACCGGAATCATGGCCATTGCCGTGTGCTCGCCTCTAAGCCGAGTGCCAAATATCGGGCATTCGGCTTAGAATCGATAAGCCGAGTGCCGGGCCTGAGGGCACACGGCAAAGCCAAACACTCAGCATTGAGCCCTCTAAGCCGAGTGTCATCACTGGGAGCACACGGCAAACCCAATACACTCGGCATAGGCGCCATCTAAGCCGAGTGTCGAAGGGAAACACTAGGCAAAGGCCCTGGCGCCGTTCAGTTTAACTGTCTCCGTCAAATCTTTGCCGAGTGTCGATGGAAAATACTAGGCAAAGAAAATACACTCGGTTTTTAAAAAACTTTGCCTAGTGCTAAATTCAAACACTCGGCAAAGCCACCCTTTGCCTAGTGTCCTATTAAGGCACTCGGCAAAGAATTTTAATTTTTTTGCCCAATTGCTATCATACTGTGCCATGTGCCCTAAGCCGAGTGTAACACGGCAAAGAGGCCGAGTCCGGTAGTGAGTCACCGCCGCCGTCGTAGCGGCTAATCACAGGCCGCTTGACGCACCACTCGCCAGAGCCGGACCGGAGCAGGTGGAGCATGGCGTCCTTGGCCACCTTGTCATTACTCAGATGACACCTCGGGTACTCTACCTTGAGCTCCGCCACCAAGAAATCACCGTCGCCACGGCACAGGAGGCTAGTGGCACTTGGTCTTGGTGATGAAGAAGCCGCCAGGGTTCTTGATCTCAAACAACACCTCGACAACCACGGAATCGCCGTGCGCCGTGACGACTATACCATAGGTCGCCTTTGACGCCGGGCGGGAAGTTGGACGAGGTCGGCGACTCCTCCCCGTGGCGCCGCGAGGCGCAGCGAGACGTTGATGGGATGGCGGTGGTGGTGCGGCGCGAGCCACCGTGTTCGGCAATGCAATGGAGGAGGAGCAGCCATCGACCTCGGTCGTGTAGTAGCGCTGAAAATTACCCGTGGAGGGTAGGCCGCCGCCATCCGCCCGCCGTCGGTTGAGAGATATGGGTTTGTGGTTTGTTTTGCAGGACGGCGACGGCGGTGGCGGCGGCGCTGTTGTTCGTGCCAGCCCTAGGCACAGATTTTAGGAGGGTTGTGAAAAGAAAAAAAGAATATCAAAAAAAAAGAATATGAAAACGAACATAGAAATTTCTATTCAATTTTATTTAGGCGACTTTTGGAACTGATTTATTTTTCTGATATAGTTGAATGAACGTTTCTTTTCTTCCATTTAATTAAACTCCCTCATACCACATTAACTCTTTCTTTTATTAACTCAACATTACTATCTTTGACCATCTATTTTTTTCAGGAAAAAAAACATTTCATGACAATTGTTTTGGATTTATCTCATAGCTGAATTTCATTATTGATCTCTCTCTCTCTCTTATATATGTTCACCATTAGCAGTGTATGGATCTGGTAAATCTGCGTATGCTATGGAAACTAACCGTGTGGGAAAACTATGGAAACTCCAATTAAGACCATAAGATCTGGATCCAACATTCAGGAAGATAGGTGGGTTTTTTACACTTAGACCCCCACCAAACCCATTGTAATCTAATTAGTAAAGCTAATGGATCTTGGGCGTTGGATACAAGTCCTGTGGTCTTGATTGGAGTTTTCATAGTTTTCACACGAAGCTGGTTTCTATAGCATGTACGTTGCCAATTTAGTATTGGTCATCTATAGTTTTAATCATTGACTTGTTATGAGCCTATTTAGTTCCCAGGTAAACCAAAAATAATTTGGACTCGGCTCTGTAGCAATTTTTGTTTGTATTTGGTAATTATTATCTCACCATAGACTAACTATGCTCAAAAGATTTGTCTCGTACTTTACAGCTAAACTATACAATTTTTGTTTACCTATATTTAATACTTCATGCATGCGTCAAGAAATTCAATATGATAGGTATTGTAGCACCTTTTGGGTTTGCTTTTGAATTTGCATGGAACTACACAAGCTCTATGCTAACTTCTACTGTCGTTATTGTGGAGACGTTGTGCTAAGTTTTACTATCGTTATTGTGGAGATCAGCAAAAAGCAACTAGGAGATCAAATTCATCCCGTTATTGATCTACTCTGCAATACTATTACTATACCAAGGTAAAACTTGCAATAGTTACTTTGTAAGTTCCATGAATTATAATGTTTTGTTGCTAGCCATAATGATAATAGGCATGTTATCAAACGCTGCACTGTGCTATTAAAGTGGAGGTCGCAATTTAACTAACAATCATGATTCGGCTAACTCGAACTGTATTGATGAAATTTTAGCAAACAAGCATACGCCTCCGTACACCAATGTAGCATGTAGTTTTTTTTTAGAAAAGGAATATATTAAAAACATCTCAGCCTCTACATCGTACAATGCATATAGTTGTTTCTTATTACATACACCGGCACTACAACCGAACACGAGAGTAGCTACCTCTGACACACACCACAATAGCCTTGACTTGCCAAGGTCACACTGCAACATTCATCTTGAATCTCCTCGCCACACCAGTAACAACAATTAGCATCCACATTCCTCTCCACAGTAGTGATGACTATTACAGATTGACACGACACGGGGTTCCAAAGCGAGACCACTAAGGAGGAATGTGACACCATCGGCGTGACCGTCGCCTGACCAGAAGGTCAAAGCATTACACCTAGGAAGTAGGAACAACATGCTACACAAAAGGGAGAGAGTAGATCAATAGACGCTTCCATGGAAGAATGTGGTACCCAAAGATGTCATCATCATCAGTCCCAGGGACACGGCTTTGGTAGCACTAACCCGACAGGGCCATAGATCTAGCCCCACGCAACACCACCGCACATCGACGTCACTACAGACTACCGCTGCTAGCTTTGTTGTCCATTGTCATCACTGTTGGCCTCCACGCTGGTTGCCTAGGGCACTCCCCGGCTGGATCCGCCCAAGCCACACGGTAGGCTAGATCTAGTTGGTGGAGAATATATAATCGCCACATCGGTTCTGGAGTATGGCGTGAGCAGCGACATCGACGGTGGCCACGGGGTTCGGCGGCCGCGTCGCCGGCGCTGTACACAAAGTGGTCAATTGACACTAGTAGAAAAACAAGGTTTAGTCCTGGATGCGTTTTACACTACAAACGAGAAAAGCTAGCTTTAACCGGGACTAAAGATAACATTAGTCCCAGTTAGAATTACCAACCAAGACTAAAGTTCTCTGGGTAGCAAAGCATGCGCTAGGAGGGAGACTTTAGTCCCGGTTTCAGCCTCCAGCTGGGACTAAAAGTTAACCTCTAGTCATGGTGCATATTGGCTAGGAGGGACTAAACATTTATTCCCGGGTGGAGAGTAGGACTGCGACTAAAGGTTTAAGGTTTGGTCCAGGTGAGAGCATCCAACCGGGACTTTGGCAATAGCCTTCTTGCGAAAAACACCCCGACCCTTTTTTTAATTTTTCCACCACCATCCTTAGCGTAATTTATAGGAAAGCGCATACCCAAGAAATACGTTTTCAACACCGGAAAGTACTCTCGGTTGTCTCATATTAAAAATACGCTTTCACTTATTTAAAGATTTACCATTCAGATTCAAATGCTTATCTTTTACATTTTAAATTTGATTCGATTCATTCAAGTTGCGTTAGAATCGTATTTAACTTAACTACATTCTGTATATTGGACATTTTTGGATTTGACAAATTTTTAACCACTCAAATTTTAAATTTCAAAAAAAATATAGAATTTTTAGTTTTTGAAGATCTAGACGGTCTCGAATTGAAAAGTTATGAATACCAAAACTTCTAAACTCATCAAGATCTACAAACTTTATTTAGGTTATTTTTTGCATTTGAGAAAGTGTTTGAAAAGTGTAGTTCTAAATTGACAAGTGTCTTCCATAGTTTTAGAAACTCTATGTGAGATCCATGATTTTTTTTGACTAGCATTCATGACACTTTGTCAAAATCCAAAATGAGCTATATAAATATTATAGATCTTGATGAGTTCTAACACCTTTGTATTAAAAAAAGTTTTTCATCCAAGGTCATTTAGTCTGTCATTTGACTAGGTTTGACCAAGTCAATATTGGAATTCAAAATTAGCAATTGTCGCTAAGGCCTCGTTTAGTTCCAAAATATTTGCAAAATATTTTAAGATTCTCCATCACATTAAAAATAGATAAAAATAAAACTAATTATACAGTTTAGCTATAAATTGCGAAACGAATCTTTTAATCATAATTAGTCCATGATTTGACACTAATTATCAAATAACAACAAAAAATACTGTAGTGGCATTTCCCAAAATATTTCGCGAACCAATGAGGGCCTAAAGCACGGCCTCTGGTAATTCCCGCTCCGGTGCGCGCATATAGGATCCGGAGCCTGCGTGTATGCAGGCACTGAACATACTAGAACATGCAATGGAAGAACATGGTTGCAATTAGGCGAAAGATAAATCAAAAAAAGCATATTAATATAAGTTGTATATGTATGAACCAGCCAAATCAACGCTGAACTAAATGACTTAAGCTGCTAGGAGAGATACATACATTTCACTCTATATTCCCAATTGTTCATATATGTGCACGTATATACCGCGGCCACGATGACAATTAGGAGCATGTATGCAGAGAGATTAATTCTTTCCTGAAGACGCCAATGGTTGATTTTTTTTGTACAAGTTTTTTCTATGTTGAAGAAAATAATGAACGAACAGATTGGTGGAGGATGCAGTGAGATGAGTCTGACAATATATATACACAATAATAAATCACATGCCTAGTGTGTTCTACTATAGAAGCATAAACATATGGGATTCTCCGATCCTATTCATTATTTGTGATCCCCTAGTGTTTTCCAACAGAAACACAAGAGTCCGAAACATGTTTGTATTCGGCACCGCTTTCTTCACAACTTAAGTTTCACATCAACCACATTATATATTGTCAACATTTGTTGACCAGGTCATCCATTGGAAATCTGACTAAGTCGTCGGCCGAGGAGGGAGGAGCGGAGAGTTCGTGAAGAATCGGGATAGGCGAATTGACGGTCAGGATCAACAACTCTATCTGGAACTAGAAATTCGAAAAAACAAACAACATGGCCCAATAATATGGCAGAGCTTGAACTTTGGTTTCGAAGGGTAAAGATGAAGATAAAGATATGCATTAGTATATATATATGTGTGTGTTCGAGATAATTCAAAATTATTTTGATCCACCAACAATTTCGTTAATTTGTAACAAGACAGGTAAGCTAATACCGGTAAGTATCACTAGGCAAACACAAAGTAATGAATGGATTTTTTGAAGATGAGGAGCTAATTTGGCATGCCTATCGAGCAGTTTTCACAAAAAAAAAACAAAAAAAAAACTCCTTGGATGTTCTTAGAGAAACGAAAAGTTACTTTCCCTAATTGAGTAATGGCTAGCTGCCCTTCTTGTAATCCTTATGATTTTCTTTGTGTGCTTTTTTTTGTTTCTTGATGCTTGTATTACATCCTTCTCCTTTTAACTCAATACTAGGAAACATGCCCGTGCGTTGCAATGGGATTCTGATCACATGCCCAGGCAAACGATCGGACAGACTCACTCGTGATCCGTTTTTTCCTGTTACACGGCTCGTATTTTCCTTGGCTCCATGTCTCGCAGGCTGCGTGTCCCTCTGCGTCCTAGCAGCTAGCTATATGCCATCGCCCGTCCTAGCGCTGCTGTATGTACGCCAGCCATTCAACGACGATGAGCACAACGCTTACACGCCAAGGGCCAAGAAATAATCCCTGGTCTCCTCGCTCCCGACGCGACGACAACATCCTTGAGGCCGGAGCCGCCGAGCATGGCGCACAGCCGAGAGCATGTCGTACAACATGTTCCCAATGGCTGCCATGAATTGATATATAGATGTATATACGATGGATTTGGATGGATGGATTTGAGAAGGAACCGAGCACTAAGCGTAAATATATATGTATATATATGGTGGAACTCTTGCCCATAAAATTTTCATTCAATCATATAACACTTGAGTTGCATGAAAATCTAGTGTTCACAAAAAATGGCTTACATTACATTTGAAGAAATCAAATATCCATGAAAGTCAAATCTAGGAATTGTACTTTTTAAGGAGCTGTCTTTCAGATATGCCTTGTTTTCCATTACATCAGGCAATTATTGAATTGTAGTGAATGTGTACATATCCGTTCAATCTGTATTTGGTTTTGTTGGCACTTGACTGTTTTCAGATTGCACTCTTAGCAATTTATCATTCATGATAACAAAGCTAAGTTGCAAATTTTGTATGATCCTTATGATGCTTGTTCATGTGGTGCACACCTGCTATTTCCCTTTAAATGGTTCCATTGTACAGTAGCTGTCTTTATATGCACTTGACTTGATGCACACAATTGGTTAATTCGGTTCCAGAATGTAATGTGGTGGTAACAGAACGATGGCAATAATTCCTAATTATGACAGATGGCAGGAGGTTGAACGGCTCCGAGCTGAAAGAGATGCTGTTGCTAACAAGATGAAAGGGAAACTGGACCCATCTGTACGCCAAGCCCTTCACTACAGGAACCGGTTATTCGCCGAGAGTCCCGGCCTCTCGGCAAAGCTCACGAAGTTCTCGGCGACGGCTTCACCGAGAGCAGGGGCGGATCCACGGGTGGGGCTGCCCGGGCTGCAGCCCCCCCTGGTGAGGATGATTTATGTGTTAATTAGTGTAGCTTAGTCTTTATTTTACCATTAAATCTCTTCAATTTTGCTAACTTTTCACTAAATAGCCCTCCCCGGAGGATCATCCTGGCTCCGCCCCTGACCGAGAGGAAAACGGCGTCACCGTCGGCGAAGACCCTACGGGGAAATTTTCGTAGGCAAAGACAATTCGCCGAGCACCTGTCGAAACAACTCTCGGCGACGAGTTGCCGACGGCCGGATTCGCCGTCGGCAAAGAAAAGTAACCGTTAACGACAGTTAACGGTTGCCGACAGCCATGTCGGTGCCTCTCGGCAAAGAAAATTGAATTTTTTTCGCAAGATAAATCTTCGCCGCAAACCTTGTCAGTGACTCTCGGCAAAGAAAATGAACTTTTATTTCGTGAGACAAAACTTCGCCGAACACTTTGTTAGTAACTCTCGGCAAAGAAATAAAACTTTGTCGAGAACCTTGTCAGGGATACTCGGCGAAATGAGTTTCTTTTTTTAAAAAAAAACTTTGCCGAGAGCCCAGGGTCAACTCTCGGCAAATTAGGACGCTTTGCCGAGAGCAAATGACATATACTCTCGGCAAAGCTGGGCACCCGAGTGTTCTGTCATTCAAATTTCCCAGCTTTGCCGAGAGTACTTGTCATTGCTCTCGACAAAGCGACTCAAATCTGCTGTTTTTTTTATTTCTGGTTTCCACCTTCACAAACAGACGCATATACAACATATTTCACATTCACATCATCATAGAACACATATATATCACATTAACAACATATATATCACATTGGCCACATAGATAACACATTGGCCACATAGATAACACATACAGCACATATAAGGCAAACGTGCGACATATATCACATATGTCCACAAGTTCACACGTCCACAAAGTCATCACAAGTTCAAAGTGTCACCACAGGTCACAAGTCTGACGGTCTCACCACAAGTCTCTAAATAAAGTGCAAATGAAACCAACATTCATCCTTGAGGC